>OY754878.1:10000000-10320122 GCA_963576445.1 Lithosia quadra | reverse complement strand
GGGTATCTGTGGAGATTTCCGCACAGTCTGTACTATAACCCGGGAGTCTTTAAGACCAGAGAGAATGTGAATAGATTGATTCTAGGCAAGCGTGCTCCATTGTTGACCACATCATCACTTACCAACAGGTAAGATATTGATCAAACGCGAGCCTGTCGATTGTAAAAAATAATCGAAAGAAAGCATAGTAGAGGCATAGACCATTAAGGTATAGGTAGAGCCAAATTTGAAAATTTAAAGATCATGAAAATTGGTAAACCCATTCTTGAGTTATCAAGAATCTGACGAACCCGACTTTGTTATATATGTAAGATAGATTATGTACTAATAGATACTACAGACTTACTACTAATATTAATAATAATAATGTGTTTTGTTCTCAGGGGCGTTTCTGATACCATTCACGATTATGCTAATAATAGCAGGATTACCTCTCATGTTCATGGAGTTATCATTTGGTCAATATGCCGCTTTGGGGCCTGTTGCCGTCTACAACAAATTCTGTCCGCTCTTCCAAGGACTGGGCTACGGCATGGTGATCGTCTCCTGTATTGTCATGCTGTATTACAATCTTATTATAGCCTGGACTATATACTATATGACTGTATCATTTATGAGCATTTTTTATCAACTACCTTGGCAAAATTGCGATGCAGAATGGAGCACTGAACGTACGTATCGTTCAATTAGTGATATTGTTTTGATGTTTGGATAATGTAAATTTTTCGTTAAAAATTGATAATTAAATTACTCTCTGCCTTTGTATAGATGCTGATGATTTTGAACCTACTTCTTTCATTGCCTGTTGATATTGGAATTCACATTCTTTGTGCAACACTTACCTATATTCGTAACTACATGTGGGTTTATCAAGTTTACCAGTTCTATAAGAGTCTTAATATCTAAGTTTGGACTTTTAGATTGCTATTCCTATGAAGAAGCAGATAATTGTGATGCGATTAATGGCACTTACTACCTGAGACAATGCTTCAACCAATCTTACACCGCAACTCACAACATTACCGCATTAGCAAAAGTTGCTCTGAGGCGGCCCCCGGCTGAGGAGTACTTCACGTGAGTTTTTGCATTGTTTTCTTACGTATATAATTATAAATGTTTGTCGCATTAAGCTAATGTAACTAATAGATAAAGGAGAAGGAATTGAATGCCTATTCCGTGCTTCCAGAAACCAAGTTCTGGGATTATCATCAGGAATTGAAGAAACAGGTCATATTCGTTTGGGTATGGCTGCTTGCTTATTCGCTGCTTGGTTGATCGTGTTTCTTTGTCTATGTAAAGGCGTTCAATCTTCTGGAAAGGTACGATATGTTTTTATACGGATTTTAACAAGCACACGGCCGATCTGATGGGAATGGGAAGCGGTCATTGTGGCCTATGCACGCGTGTCAGGGGCGTCACACTCACGCTACCGATCCTGTAAAAAAACTTCTCCTTTTGCCCTTCTTGAAGAACTCTATAATGTAGACGCAAGGGAAAACCACACACAACCTAAGCGTGTGCGGAATGAAATGCCTCTCATATCGCGTTGTCGCCGATTCTGTACATACCTACAAAGGTATCTATTTAGAGTTTTGGGTACCGAATCAAGTTGATATCGATTTGCTTTTCATTTAAAATCTTTATTACGTTGCTTTCATTTTTTTTCCTTGAGTTATGGTCATCATTATTTAGCTCTCTTTACATTTTAGGCTGTACTAAGAAAGATGATTAGTTGATATTCATTCATTTCGATTTTAGGCGGAGTGAAATTCATTACATCACGATCATATCACGATATTAAAATATCAAACGCGTGGTTAATTACTAAGATTTACGCCGGATCTTTTAAAAAAGGCTATATAGTTGTTGGAGGCACCATTTAGGAATTAGTTTAGTCGTAATGGTTATTAAAAAGTGAAATTATATCTACATACCTACACCTTATTTAGGTACCTATACATGTTTAAATTACAGATTAGTTAATAGTTTATGATCGAGTAGTAGGTACAGGCCATGGTTTATTAATTAATACTAGTATACCTATTACCAATAATAATTAAATATTCTTTCAGGTGGTGTATTTCACAGCCCTCTTTCCGTATGTCGTATTGGTAATTTTATTTTTCCGAGGAGTGACTTTGCCAGGCGCTTCTACTGGTATTATTTTTTACCTTACGCCCGATTTCTCCCAGCTGGCTAATGCACAGGTAAATATTTCTTCCTTATCATCATTATAACAATGTGTGTGTGTAGGTATTCTAATATATTGAAATTTTTAAAATTGAACCATTAAACTTCTAGGTATGGGGCGATGCGGCGGTTCAAATATTTTTTGCATTAAGTCCTGCATGGGGTGGTCTTATAACGTTGTCATCTTACAACAAGTTCTCTAACAACTGCTATATGTAAGTAATTAATACTAGGATTTTAGGTAATAAAAGTAGGTATAATAGTATATTAGCATAATGCGAGCCTTACATTTACCAAGTTTTTGTTTTCAGAGATTCATTGATTGTGGCTGTATCTAACATAGCAACATCATTCTTCGCGGGTCTGGTTATTTTTTCCGTGATAGGATTTTTGGCTCATGAACTTAATGTGAGTGTCGATCGAGTGGTCGACCAAGGCGCAGGTTTAGCGTTTATTGTATATCCTGAAGTGGTCACCAGGTTGCCCGTATCTCCACTGTGGTCTATATTATTCTTTGTGATGCTGTTGACTCTAGGCTTGGATTCGCAGGTACCTACATATTAATTAACTATTTTGTTTTAGTAATCAATTGATTTCTTTTATTAATTATGAATTATCGTTTTAGTTTGCGCTCATGGAGACAGTTACAACTGCCATACTAGACAGATTTCCCAATTACCGTCAGAAGAAGGTCTGGGTTGTGTTTATTGTTGCTGTTTTTGGATATCTGGGAGGACTGATTTTCACAACTAATGTAAGTACATAGTGACTTGCGTGATAATTAAACATGCTTGCATTAAAACAATTTTATACATCACAATCGAGTGGTTTTAATAAGCAATAATATTAAAATATACCTTTTTTATCGTGCGGAAATCCCCATGGATACCACCCCCGTCGGCCATCGGGGGTGGTTATGTCGGGATCGAACTGACTAAAACCGCACGCCGTCTCGGGTCTAATTAACAAAAAATATAAAGAAAATAATCAATAAACAAATAAAAAAAAATTACTGAAAAAGGTAGTAAAAATTTATAGTTTGCAAATAATTTCGTGGAGTGTATTGTATGTGTGTGTATGAAAGTGCGTTTAGGTATGTGGGTAGATGCGAAGAAGCGGCAGTAAGTATATTGAAGCCCAAACTCCATAACCATACCATAACCATAACCACTAAAAACTACCACATTTACTAGCTGAAAGCTTACACATTGAAAACCATGGTCCGCTCACGTACAATTTCTATTACTTACATACTTGTTAGGTTTATTTTGACTTTTACTGTCGTAGTGTAACCCCTCAACCCCGGCAGAAAAGTCTGCGCCAAAGCCTTGTCCGTCAATCACCAAGTGTACGGCTTGCATTTGCAGGTGAGGTTGGTTTGGGCCCCGAATATCTTAGTGAATGGTGATGCTTCATCATATTACCTTCAATAATAATGTTCTATACCTAGGTACCTACGAGTATAGTCATTGTGTAAGTGCAAGTTACAAGATGATACATTTTTAAACCGACTTCAAAATGAAGTTCACAGTTTGACCTGATCGCATAACTTTGATCACATTTGGATGAACGATTTTTATATTACGTATGCTCAGACTAGAAGAATATAGACGGAGTGTTTCTAACAAACATGTGAAGCGAAACACTCTTCAATGTGTGCGTGTGAACTCGGATCTCCGTGTACCGATACCACTAACAGCGTGTGCGTTACGGTTGCCAGCTAAAGAAAATCTCCCAAAAAAATCTCTATTATAATGGACATAATTAAGGAAAATTAATATTAGTTACCTATAGCAAATGTTATCTGGAATTATTATATATCATTTAGGCAAAATTATTATTATAATAAGTGCCTAAAATAGGGTAGTGTTAAAATAAATGAAAACGTGATGAACACTGAGTAAACATACTTTAATTACTAGCTTACAAAATATTTATGATAATTAAAAGAAAGATTAAAGATGATTGAAAAACTTTCATTCCAGTATAAGTAGGTACAAGGTACAGTCAAATTTATCCACATACGAACCTATTAAAACCGCACGCATACGTTACAAACAGACCCAAACGGCGACCCTACTACAGAGGAAGTTAAATAAAAGCTTAAAAATAAAAATATAATTTTTCGGGAACCTTCGCAATGATGTTAAAAAAGTAGTTAAAAGTAGTTAGTAATCGTGATTCAGTCAGATCGCAGTCAATTACAAGATTGCCGATAAACCCAAGCCACAATATTAAGTAGATACCGAACACAGCTGATGTGATCGAGAGTTCGGGACTAACGCAAGAATGATGATGATGATGATTAGAAACATCAAGCTTGACATTGATTCATAGCACAGATTTTTTTTACCCAGTACTTTATAAATTCCCATTAATACTGCAATATATTTCATGGAAAAGAAAAAAAAAATATGGCAACACTGTAGAATATGGCGGACGTATTGTTTACATTGTTTGTGTAACTCAAATATTTAGAAAAATGTTATGAAATCTATCAAGAAATAGTTACTTACTTATGAAAGGATAATCCATCAGTCTACCTATGAATTGTTGAGGTGTTTTTATATCTTTTAACCACACAATATGGCATATTTTTAATATTTTGTTTAAGCGTATTTGCACGTGCGCACGTCACTCGCTGCTCACAAGGAGTGGCAAGCGAAAGGAGACGAATTGCTATTTAGTCTCCTTTTTCGCGCTTACACTAGCCAGTACTGATCGCTCCGTCTATCTTATTCTTCTAGTTTGAGTATAACACGTGCGCTATAAGTTGAAACCTGGGCTCTCCGCCTACTTCCTCCTGCACTGCCCCTCAGTCACCTGTGATGTACTGTTCGCAAAAAAATAGGTAGACAGGTAGGTAACGACTCGGGCAGAAGCTTTTTTACGATATTTTTTTGTGCGCTGTACAAACACGCGCCGGTGACGTCTAGCGGTCAGGTCTCAACTTATAGCGCACGAGTAGTACGTATGTAGTTAGATCTAGTAAATTGTACTATAAAATATAGTAGTAGTTTACACAGTGAAACTGAAGAGAAATGCTTAATTATATGGAAATTTATACACTGCTACATATGACTTAATAAGATGTTGAAATTATTAACTACTTGAAATAATATTTTTCTACTTTTTGTGCTTACATGATAGTAGATCTTAATGTAGTAATATCGTTCAGGGTTGGGTAGATTCGCACGTAGGTATGTATAAATTATTATGTATATTTAATGATAAATACGTCATCAGAATGAGAAGTTTCACCTAACATTTTTGATGTTGCAGAGTGGAATGTACTGGCTACAACTCATGGACAAATATGCAGCAAACTGGTCAGTTTTAATTATAGCAATAGGCGAGTGTATTCTGATAGCCTGGATATATGGAGCCGAGAAGTTTTGTCGTGATATTCAGCGTATGATAGGCCGTCAGACCAAGTTATGGGTTTTCTTCTGGAGTGCAATGTGGCGCGTGATTACACCCGCAGCTCTAGTGGCAAGTGTTTATTTATATTTTAACTATTACGCTAAGGTAAAAGCTTAGAATTATATACAGTAGATAAAGAGAAAAAATAAGTAAGTAGTAGATACTTACGTGTAGTGTAGCGGAATCGAAATTAGAATTTCCCGCGGGTGAAGCCGCGGGCAACGACTAGTAAAATAAAACAGTTAATCAAACAAATCTGAGTTATGGTCTTCGCTGCTGGCGTAATAAAACTAAAGAAGAACTTAACTTAAAGAAGAACTTCATAAATAACTTTTCTTATGCTTACAGTTTATCCTGGTTTTCAATTGGATCGAGTACAAACCAGCGTCATATGGTAGCTACGTGTACCCGATGTGGGCGGACGCTGTAGGTTGGACCCTCGGCGTGTTGCCTGTCGTGGTAGTCGTACTCATGGCTGTCGATCAGATCTGCAGCGGACCTGATGATCTCACGATTATGGAGGTAATTTAATCACTTAGAGTGGTGCAGTACCTATAATATATTTGTGTTTCTACTATAGATAGGGTTACCATCCGTCCGGATTAATCCGGACATGTCCGGACTTTTAGGCACTTGTCCGGACTTTTAGGCACTTGTCCGGACTTTGTCCGGCTTTTTGATTTGTCCGGACTTTTTAAATTACATGGTATTATCATCTTCTAAAACTGTAGAAAGGTCAATTCTGTACATTAAATATAAATGTACAAAATAACTATTGGGGGATGATTGGTGATCGATACAATACTAATGCAAAAAATAAAATCAGTAAGTTGTTTGTCTTTCTGTCTGTCTGTATGTGCACACATGAATCAGAAACTACTGGAGGGATTTTGATCAAACTTGGTACTATTATAGTGTTCATACTTCTAGGCCTATAATATATTATTTTACCCAGAAGTATGAACACTGTAACTGCTTTGTATACAAACTTATACCCGTGACTTCGGCCGTATTAGTTTTTAGGTCGTTTTTGGCCATATCTCTGGTTCTACTTAACCAATTACGGCAATTACAACCAAACATACGGTAAATTTTGAGTCTAAGCAAGACCATACTAATAAAAAACCGCATCAAAATCCGTTCGGTAGTTTTCGGTCGTCGCGAGAAACGATGGACGAAAAAACAACTCTTAGAATCGCGATATCTCAGGAATAAACCATCTCTTAGGAAAAAACCATGGAGACTATTTTTGTAGATAATTTTAACATCTACAACTTTGGTCTGATGTTTTTTTAATAAAATTTCCGTTTTGGCTAAAATTAAAAAAAACCTCAAGTTTTGAGTTATTACCCCGAATAATTTTTGTAGCACACACAGGATCGATGAGGATTTGTAAAATATTATTTCCAGCTTTCCACCAAAATTTGGCTGTGTTTATGTTATTTTTATCTATGTGACAGGCGTTTCAAGTCAAACCCTGCACCTCGCATCCTACCCCCCCCCCCCCCGTGCTACTTACAACGAGGTGTCCGGACTTTTATCGAAATGTCCGGCTTTTTGTCAGGACTTATCAAATTCCTAAATGGTAACCCTAACTATAGACCGACCGCTACCGCTGTACCGCTCCCGTACAGCGGTAGCGGTCGGTCTATAGTGACCATGAACTCCTTTCTTACTCTTGCTCGCTTCGTAAATAATTTTATTTTTATCGATTCCTGATTATGGGATTGATTTGAGTGATATCATTTTAATAATATTGCAATTCAATTGCGGGTTCGATCCCCGCTTAATGCAAATATTTGTATGCATGAATATGGGTAGGTATTTGCATTGGTCTGTTCGTGCCTCGGAGAGCACGTTCAGCCGTCGGTCCCGGTTGCCATATAAACATCTATGGCAGTCGTTACGGGTAGTTGTAACCCTAAAAAGTCCAACAACAACGGTCTAGCTGCAATGCTTCGATATCGCCTAATGTCTTCATTAGGTTGTGAAGGTCAGATGGCAGTCGCTTCACGGAAAATATCGAGCTCCAGCCAAAATCCGCAGTAAAGACTGGTAAAGCGGACTCCAGACTCCAAGGTGAAAGCTTTGGATACGACTGGGATTAATGCTAGGTTGAAGAGGAAGAAGAAGAATATTGCAATTCACCAATCGGTAAAATTTTTAACTTCGCGGCTTTACCCTGCCGTAGGTAAACTTTTGCGACTTGATTCACTGTTTACTTCACTGTTTTTTTATGATCATGAAAATTAAGCATCATCATTCTCTGAACCTTTTTCCCAACTGTTGTTGGGAAAAAGAAGTTGGGTTCGGCTTTCCAGTCTACCTGTGATGCGGCTGAACTTCGATATTTTCCGTGGAGCGACTGCCATCTGACCTCCACAACCAATGGTCATTATGACCAATGGCGATATCGAAATTCAATGATACAAGTAAGCATATCAATTGATATTTCTATTTTACATTCTACGCGAATAAAGTCGCGAATAAAATGCTATCTTATACTAATTAGAAGTCAACAGACCTTTACACAAATAATGTATTATGCTATTTTTGGTTTCACCAAACAAGCTATTTAGTTTTAATCCGTAGATTACAGGTCAGTGGTAGGAAACTATATTTTTTAAATATTTATTTGGCAACGGCGTACCTATACGTTTATCCGTAACGTAATATTGACTCCACCCTTGCGTTTTTTTTAAATATAAGACACCTCAAAATGACTATTGGCGTATTGTTTGGGTGTATTGGACCCATCAAGATCATCGGGGCCCAAGCAAAATTCACTTGCAAATCGGTAGGTACACCTAGGCATAGTATACCCTGCTTTCGGGTCGGTAGTCCCTCCCGTACCTAATGCCAAAATAGACCAAATCAAGGCAAGGAGGAGTAGGCGAGCGGACACCGAAATCAAAGGCTGTGCAAGATGTAACCGGGATTGGTGCTTGGACAAAGAATATTCTTTTCAGGTTTGCAGTCAGAATATATTTACTTTTTCGATTTTACAGAAAGCACGAGTTCTAGCTCGTCCCACCGAAGAATGGGGCCCTGCATCAGTAATTGGGTCGCTGCGAACAGAGACGGAGTTGTCACCACCGGTGCTATTGCTACATGGCCGCCCCGTATTACGCGAGCGTGGTGCTTGACCCCCGCATACTCACCCGCTTGTTGCAATGCGAAAGGTTAGAGCTCATTTAAATCATTCAGATAAGAAGCTTCTCGTGGATCCACATACAAAATTACTCATATATGATATGAAGACTACTAATATAAACAAATGTTAATAATTCATTTTGTTAATTATGATTAGTTAAATATTATTATGCTAAATAAATTTCAGACATCTCAAGACGGCGGAGATTCAACTTCTATTACAAGTGGAGTAGAAAACGAATTCAAAAAGACAGGAGCAATTATAAGAACTAAAAAAAATTCCATTAAAAGAAAAGTTCAGAATCTTAGTCATGAATCTGATGATGCAGTTATAGAACCTCTACTTCAAAAGGAAAAAGAGAAGACAGACGCATCAATCCAAAGTGCCAAAAATAACTTGTTATCAAAAACTAAGACTGACATCAGAAATGAAAGAGAAAGTGATAAAGTCAAACTTTTACAAAAAGATAAAACTCAAAATCCGATAGATTCTGATGGTCGAAAGGTTTCTGATACACTTACAAGTGCCAGCTCAAATGCGTTGCCAAAATATACAGTTGCAGAAGCAACGCTTCATAATCACATGAATACAAATGTATTCAATAGTCCTGATGCTTCCAAAAGTTTCGTGACAGCAAAAAGTCAAACTATTTTAGAAATTGATGGAAGTAAACAAACTGGATATAGTCCGAATACTTTGATTTTTACGACGGCAAAAATTCACACCAGTGGCAAAATAAAAAACATGGAACCACTGCAGGTCACTTCCGTACCGATATTATCTATAACAGAAGGCAGCATTCTAAAAGGTACACCAAGTAATGATAGTGGTGAAACTTCTACAGTCGTTACATCTAATGTTAGTACTATGTATACAAGAATGACAAAAAACAACACAAATATTTCAGAAAAAGATCAGAAACTAAAAGTAGTTTCTCCTGCACCTACACAAGCCACGGAGACTAAAATTGTTGATATGAAAAGCTTTTCGGACATAAATAAAATTACTCAAGATAGCCAAATAGTACATTCTGTGACTAAAGATTTAATAACTGGATCTAAATTAGCTTCAAATGATTATAAGGATACATCTATTAGCGATAATAAATACGTGAGTAGTGAAGCAAAGAAAGCAATAGATGAAAAGCTCATAAAAACATCAAAAAGTCAACCTATTAACGGATCAACTTCAGACGAAATAAAATCCACATCACCAAGTGTGCTAAGTAAATCGATGAATACTCCAGCTAGTACGAAGACTGGTGTAGCAAATTATAGCAACATAATAATTGCTACTGATAAAGTAGCCCAAATAACGAAAATAGATAAAATCAATATTCCTAGGACTTCAGAGTCAGAAACCGATTCTAACAAAAATATGAAAACTGTTGATAGCCGGGAATCTATCTGTTTAGAAGGTTTTGGTAAGAAATCCGATGTAACTTCTAAAGACAAAGTAATGAACACATCTACGAGTGCTAGTATCAAACAACTACAACGCCAAAAAACTGCAATTGATAAAGATGATACTAAATTAAGATCTAGTGCAACCATTTTGTCTCCAACGGTACCTAAGATTGTAACAAAACCTCAAGATATTGTTACATCTGTTACTCAAAATAAATTGTCTGCAGTTGATGTAAAAAGCTTAAATAATGCAACAAAAATACCAAAATCAGCCCATAATATTCAAGATACTTGTTCTATTACTACTATTAACAATAAATTACCTTCTGTAAATACTACGATTACAACTACAACTAATAAACCAAACACATCGAATTTCAATACAGCTATGAGCCCAAACGTGACAGTCATTCCAAAAACGTCAACAATAGTCACAGATACTGGTGCAACATTAACCGAACTATCTTCGTCAATGGAAAAATCTTCAATTAGTAATGTAACAATAAGTAGAAATGTGGTACCTGATGTTGGTTTGTCTTCAAAACCAGAAATAATAAATACCATACCTAATAAACAGCTTATATCTACAACGTCTGCAGCAGAGAAAATTAGTGCTACTGCAGTAGAAACTTCCATGAGTAATTGTTCTGTTAAATCTTCAACCATATCAAGTACCGCAAAGTTCCCTTCAGTATCAGCAAGTACGGCAAAGAGTATTCCTTCATCTACAAAGGCTGCAAAAACTTCCCCAGTAGCTGCGCCTATTATAAAAGCTTCTTCTGTATCTACAAATGCAACAAAGGTTACCTCAGTACCGCTGACTGCCACAAAAGTTACCTCAGTATCAGTAACTAGTACAAAAGCTTCTTCTGTATTTACAAATGTTGCCAATAATTCCCCTAAATTAATAAATTCAGCAAAGACTCCAACTACAACAAAAAGTAACGCAAAGGCTTCTCTTGCATCAAAATCTACTACACAAGACGTGATCGCAGATAAAATCACTGTAAAGAGTCCATCTGTATCAGAAGTCACTAAGAAGTCAGCTGAAGTCGAAAAAAATACAGCAATGATTAAAGAAAATGTTAAATCACCTATAACAACCAGCTCAAAACTTTCTACTGAATCTCCAGCTTCCGAAGATCAAAAGTCACCATCATCGAAAAAAAAAGTTGAAGAACTTAGTAACGGTAAAAAAAGTTTCAATGTTTAACGATCATTGGGAATTTTAGGGGATAAATCGGCTCAATCAATAATTATAGTTATAATTAATTCATATGGGTACTTTACATAGTAGTGTGAACACAGTCCGATAATATCTAAGTTATTTATGTAATAAAATATAGAAAACTGCAGCTTGTATTCACAATAAAATTATAAACTTAGGTCATTCCTGACTTGCTCCGTGTCGAATGTGGCAGGTAAATAGTTTGTTATAATTAGTTGTAAATATCTATAATAGGCAGTAAGTTGTACTTCTGTGAACTGATTTGTCAATATGTTTACAATCTTCGCATATTATAGGCCAAATTTAATTACCGTAGCAATTTAGTACATAATGCGTGTTGCAGTAGAGAATAATAATAGAAACGGTTGGTATACATAGTACCAATTGTTTACGTCATGTAATAAAAGGAATTGAAGCCATTGAAACCCAAAACTGATAATCAATATTATGAATAAGATAATTATTTGATCCTCATGGAATATTTTATCAAATACTTATCATTTATACGTGTTATAAGTTGATAGGAATGAATTGCAGAGCAATACTGAGTATGTAGTAAACACTACATTTAATGTAAAACGTTGAAGAGCATACGTGGTAGGTTAGTGGTGCTAAGATATAACAATATTTTACATAGACAATATTGTTATTATATTTTCGATACCATTTAGAGATGATTACGTAGTTTCATCTCACATCGTCAATTTATATCATTATTTAATTGTGAAATATCAATATTTGAGATGGATCCTATGAGTATAAAATATTTCTTCCTATCAATAGGTGTTCTACCTACTTATTTATCAATGACGAGAGAAAATTTAAAAAAGCAGGGTAGAATCAGGTAATCCAAGAATTATTTAATATAGCGAAATACATTTCACTGTTGTAAATTGATGCTATATTAACTTTAGAAAGATTTACCAGGAAGGTGGAGTTTAAATTTATGTAAAATAAATTAATTTACTTGATTATTCTGTAATAACAGAAAAATGGTAATAGGAATTTGTGCATGAAATAAATAGTGGAGCTTATAATGTAATAATATTGTCAAAATAATATAATTAATCCTTATTGGCTTAGTGGTTTACCATGAAATAATAGTGATAGTGTGGGATGTAATTACATTATTTAACTTAATTCGTTTTGTACTCACGCGGTTTTTATACCAGTGCCTGTCATTATAATACAGTACATAGTAGGTACACTCAACGTTTATTAAACTCCCCGCAAATGTAGGCAGCATAAGACAGATACGTATTGTCTAAAATGTATTCTTAATTTTTGACGTATGCATTTAAAATCATTGTAAACCCGTCCCGTCCTGGATGATCGTTTTTTCCGATTAGAAAATCATTGGAAATAGTTAGCATGCAATTGCTTAAAAATTTCATTCAAACGTTTAACGTTACATTACATACATAATCAGTACGGAGCAAGATACAAATTATCATAATCGTAATAGAACGAGATAAATTTTGACTGTAGAATGTGAACAATACACATTTATGTAGATACGTCCAACTTCTAAGAATTCCGTCTATAACTATATAGCACAAACAATTCTTTTCTGTAATTTTTATTTTAGACTCCTATCTTTTTAAGTATCAATTTGTTTGCACGTTCAGATATTTCAGAGAGAATTCGAAGTAATGAAACGTTCATGAAAGACTGTTACAACTCTAATTGATGAGTCATAATATGTTCAAGACCACGGTGCCGAGGGAACAATGATGCCAACGTCTGAGCGATGATCTCGTCAGGCATGAACTACTGAACAGTAGTCTAAGTCTGAATATTATATCTGCTATTTTATTTTAACTTTCACTTACTGAACACCTGAGAACGGCTAGTTAATTCTCAGTTGTCTTGAATCTAGAATATTTTAGCAAAATTGGGTAGATATTAGTTTTTCACAGCTCAAATATACTAGGTATACCTAATAAAATTAGGTCCAATATATAAAATATACATGTCTTCACTCTCATGGCAAGTAAAATTGATATTACTCCCGTTTAAATCATGGGAGCAGAATATAAAAAAGTATGATGACGCACTTATGAGAACGCATAACAACATTATAAACAGTCATATTGTTACACTAAAGTAGTAAATAAAATGCCGTTTGTAACAACATAAGTCTCGAGACGCATTCCTACCGGGAAAGGAGAAAAGGGAGGGGAAAAAAGAGTAGGTTTTAGTAGTATTTATTCTGAAAGAAACGTGGCACTACTATTAAAATTAGACCAGCTGACAAAAAAGTCTACAGTAGAGTTTAGGTAAAAGTTAATATGTACTGAATACCTAGGTCTGAATTTTCAATCGTAGCTCAACACACAACTCAAACTGTCGGGTGTTAATTATTATAGTAGATACCTAATATAAATTATGGTTCCCGTTCTCAGGGTTCGAATAAAATATTGAAATAAAATCACAACCTTCGTATAAAAAATAAAGAAAACAAAGGTTTGCTGACGTTGATACAAACCATCATCATAACTAGGTTTGTACTCACATTTAACTAAATCGGATGGTTTAATTTCATAACCTGAGAAATATTAATATTAATACAACGATTTTTGTTATTTTTTAATATTGGTTACACTACTAAACAGGCTTAAAAAAACCTTTTCTAAATTTACATTTTCTTGGCATTATAATAAAAAAGTTAAGCCTTTAAATTTTGATTTTGCGTTTACTAACTTGGTAGGAGTCTAAAAGTATTTACCGTATTGAAACTGATGCTAGGATACTTTGAAACAAGCATTACAAAACGGCAGCTACTTTTTGTGACTATAATACACTCGAGAGCAATGAATCCGGGTCACTTAAAGAATCCTAAAAATCTCGGAAACTAAAAATGCTAGGTTAATGCAATAAATTGTATTTAATAGACAATGTAATACTCCTTAAATGAAGGTATTAAAACTTCTTAGTTATTGTAAAGTTATATCATAAAAAAATTAAATTTGAAAAAGGGCCACTTTCGAAGATGGAACTACGAAATTACAGCATTTGGTTTTGCTTTTGTTTGTAATCTGTCATTTATGTGGGTACATAAACCATGTTGATAGTGCTCTATATTCATTATTCAAGCTGAAATTATGTCGCTCACGCCTGAAGAATGCACCAGAATACTTACAATGCTGGAAACCGGCCGGAGTCAGCGCGATACAGCCAGGACTGTCGGTGTGTCGCTGTCAACAGTACAAAGAGTTCTCCGACGTTACGAAGAAACTGGTTCTAACCTACGCAGACCAGGAACGGGCAGAACCAGGTGTACCACAGCACGAGAAGACCGATACTTGGTGAACACCATGCTTCGAAATCGCTTTCTCACAGGAACTGAACTCACCAATCAGTTTCGACGCCTCGGAGGAAGTAACCCAAGTGCATGGACAGTAAGACGTCGGCTTGCTGAATCTAACTTAAAACCCCTTAGACCTGCAAACGGCCCTAAACTGGAGCGTGGGCATCGTATTTCGAGACTAAGATATGCCCAGAGCCACGTAAATTGGAGTATTGAAGATTGGTCAAAAGTTATGTTCTCCGACGAATCAAAATTTATGCTCTACAAGCACGATGGAAGACACAGAGTGTATCGAAGACCAGGGGAAAGATTCAAGCAAGCATGCATCGAAGAAAAAGTAGCCTACGGTGGTGGGTCTGTACTTGTGTGGGCCGGAATTTCTTCTGAAAGTCGCACAGAGCTGGTGATCATAGAAAACGGCTCTTTAACTAGCGTAAGATATGTGGAAGAAATCCTCAATGATCACGTTGGTCCATTTATGGTCAATTTAGGTGAGGATGCTATATTTATGCATGACAATGCCCGACCTCATACAGGTAGGATTGTGAATGACTACCTTCAAGAGATGAACATTACTCGTATGGAGTGGCCAGCGCGCAGCCCGGATATCAACCCGATCGAGCATGCTTGGGACGAGCTAGGCAGATGCGTAAAACAACGAAACCCTCCCCCAATCACGCTTCGTGAGCTCAAAATTGCTCTCACAGAGGAATGGGAGAATATTCCCCAAAATCGTATAAGGAACTTGGTGTACAGCATGCCAAACCGCGTAAACGCAGTAATGGAAGCACGAGGAGGCAATACGAAGTATTAAAATTCAAGAAAATCGTAATAAAGTTCAAAAATTTCATGTTTCCTATTTTTGTTTTAAGGAGAGATCAGCAGTTTTTTTCTTTATGTAATTTTGTGTTAATAAAATGTATGGTGACTCATATTTTTTTTACTTTCATTTAAGGAGTATTACATTGTCTATTAAATACAATTTATTGCATTAACCTATCATTTTTAGTTTCCGAGATTTTTAACATTCTTTAAGTGACCCGGATTCATTGCTCTCGAGTGTAATTGGTGTGATTGGTGTGAATTAGATTGAGAGTTTTGTCGTGCACGAGTCATGAGTTGATGTGCATTCTATTATTGTTCTAAACAAAATCAAATGCACAAAATAAATATGATTTCTAGTAATATCCTTTCTTTCAATATTCTACTTAGATGAATTTTAGTAACATTTAGATGAATATTTGGTAAAATTTCTAAAATTTAAATATACTTGGGCACACCTTTTGAAATATTGTACCTTTTGTCCTACGTAATATGCACAAAAACATTACGTTGCACCTGAACTAATAAACTAAATAATTACACATGTAAGTAGAATATGTATCAATATGTGGGGTATGTTACTAGAAAATAAAAGATTTGGAATTTCGTGTACTATTATTACTTCCAAGTAGTTGGTGTATTACATAATTTTTAACTACTTCAGTGTAAAATAATATATTTATTGGAAGTTGATATATTAATAGAAACTGTTTATTTTCTAGGTAACAATGATAAAAATTCTCTAGGAGATGCTTCAAAAGTAATAATGGTTATTTGCACCGTTCGAGTACATTTCAATACAATAATTCAATTTAAGAGATTACTTAAGTAGGTACCTTAACTAACTGTAGATATCGAGTACGTAGATTAGATTCGTGGTTTAGATTCTTTACTCAAATTGTAGATTTCTAGTATCTAAGAGAAATTACTCTGATATCGATATTATGTTGTTATAATTCTTTAGAAGTTTTTATTTTGATAAATACCAAAGTGTTATCTTGTGAAAGTAGTTCACCTATTGGTTTTTGAATAGGTACCTACCCGTTTAGTTTTCCTGACAGTTAATAGGGTTGTTTCGTAATCTAGGAAATGGGCACAGTTAACACAAATGGAGGCGACCTGCCCTTACTATGTACTGCACAATATCAGGTGTCAGTAGCACCACTGCTGCACTGGTGCGAGAGATTTACAACCGGAAGCGCGGTGACTACCGACGTAGAGCGGAACTCACCGATACAGGGCAATATGGGTATAGTGTACTATATGATAATGTCTGAGATACGTACGTATGTTTCTTCGAAACAATTACAAAGCCTAAATGAATAGAATATTGTTGTTGAACTTGATGTATTTTAGAGAATTATTGATCAGATCGATGTTATATAGATGTTTATTGTAAATATTAGCTTTAAAATGGAAGCCAAAGAAGCGTGAACTGGTCTAGAATGTTATAGAAGGCTGTATTTTTGGGTGATATTTTAGAATGGGAGGCATCATATCTTTTATGAAACGACATAAGAAATGAAACAATGAATAGAACAGACAGAGAGAGAACAACAGATATGAAATGGGAATGGACATAGAATTGGTAATGATGTGATAAAGGATTATAGTTTAGTGTTGTTGTGCTATTAATAAAATATGTTCAAATGTGGTTATTCGTTGTTTACTTTTATAAACCTACCAACTGCTTTACGTCAATTGGGCAGGAGCGCTGTGTAATTTCTAAAACTAATAAAGAACATAAAATAAATTATTATTGTTTATTCAGTGTCATGGTATGGCAGCTACACATTTGTAAAACCTAGCAAAAACACATTAAATTGTTAGGTTCTATCTATCTATCACTATCAAATATTTTATACATTTTAATCACAAATTAAGATTTATGCATATTTTAATTTAATTTCTCTTTTAATCTCAAACTTAAAAAATATAAACAATTGATGGGTTTGTAGGACCACAAAGCGATTTGACGAATAAATACTTACTTAGTAATGATTTTTCTGAAATAGAATAATTGCGTTTGGTGCCATCTAGGCACCAAACGTGCTCCCTGCGGGCACTCCAGCAGTTTGTTATTCAACCATAGCAAATTAAAAAGTTAACTGAAATCAAAACCCACGAGGGTATGATCTCTGCGAAAGATATTGTATTTATAAGTAGGTATCTATATACTATCATTCTAAGATAACTGAATTAGGTACTTACCGTATCATTCGATTTCACACTTTTATCCTATTGTAGTTTTGTTCTAGCTGTGCAACTTTTACTTCATTGTTTCAGTTACATTTGGGTTCTGTATAAACAAATGATTTCAAACTAAACCATCAATGTTTACCAATCAAATAAATATTTGTGTCTCGAATGTGTCGATGCGATGTGTAATTCATTGCGGGTATTCAACGGGGACACGCAGTTAATTCTTTACTAGCCACCTACACGCGTAACATGAGTTATTAGCTTCGAATTGAGCAGCTACGCAAAGGCTTCTATCGTGGTGTGGTGACTGGTGACGTAGAACTTTCTTTAACTGCTATTTTTTCTGTCATTCGTGTCGGTTAGCGGCTGTGCGCGCACGTCGCGGACGCTCTGCTCGCGCCCCCGCATTCCACTCCACGCGGCGAGTCTCGTACTTGGTAGTCAGCACGGCTGGCGTTGCCGCTATAAACCTACCGTGAATGCCTATAACTTTAAAATCACTCATTTCAACAAGTTTCGTGTGTTATATTTTGTTGAACAGTGAGTTAGTGAAATAAAGTCCGTTCTATTTCGTACACTAAAGTGAGATGAAACTGAACGACTCGATAATGTTTTGTTGTTTTAATTTACCCGAGGCGAAACACTGGTAAATTGAATTTCATTTCGGATACAGGTAAGTTGTAAATGAATTCTTTTATTTCCATTTCTAGACAAATTATAAAAGCTGTGGTTACTAACAATGCCTACCTTCTATGTTTGCATTATGAAATAATAGTTATATCTCGAGATAATCTCGATAAAACTGTCAAATAACATTTTATCAGATATTTGGTGGCTACTTAAGTTCTTGTATAACTGTATACCTAACTTTGTTATGCACTGTCAAGATAACTCTGATGTTATTTTAGACATTGGTTATCCACTGTTCTGTGGATATCACACTCTCGGTACGATTAATCAGCGAGATAAACACGAAACAGTAAACGCTTTCGGTCCAGTTTTTTTATCACGCACTGTATTGTGTTTAAAATTACCTTTTGATGTTGATAAAACATTCATAGGTTGTTGATCGTTTTAAAAATTTTAATAAACAGAAAATACTTTTACATCCTGGTTTACTTACCTACTTATCCCATTGCATCACAAAACTTGAAAAGGAATAGGTACCTACACATTAGGTGATTAGACTGATTAGATACCTATTTGATAATACCTACCTACTTAATATAAATTACTGATTGTTTTAGCTTTATATTTTTATTTTAGTCCGCTGGATTGACTGCACCCCGCTTGATGGTAAGCTGAGGTGCAGTCCTAAAAGTAGTGGTCACCATTCCCGAGGGATGCCCATAGGATGGTGACCTTTACCCAGACGGCCTTGACAGATGCTTTTTCACGCCCCGCTTAAAGAACCCGGGACTATACCTAAGTGGCAGGAAACAGTTTGAAAATGCGTCTATATTTTGCTGATCCATTAGAAATTAGACTTAATACCTATACCTAGTTACATGTATTAACCGTATCTAAGACGTAGTTATATCTAAAATCCATAGAGAATACAATTCAAAATCTTTGTTCCTAACAAAATATCGTTGCATAACGTTCAATATTCTTTTTCTTTTGTCTGTAGGTATGGGTGCTAATCTCAGGACTTGCGGATAAAAGTGTCTGAGATTTGAACCTCAACCATTGGTTGAGGTTCATCTAAATCTATTCTAAACTGCATTTAGTTAACTTGGAGCTATATCCCAACTAAACTGAATGCTATTATACTTACAAATTTTATACTATTTGCAGACCTATGTCACGAAAAACAAAAAAAAATATCTCAGTTGATACGTTATTGACTGTCTCATTCTTTCTATATAGTAAGTAGGTACAACATACTTAATAGGATTTGACAGAACAATTTTATTGTGTTAGCTAAGCAGTGAGTCATCAAATGCATTAGGAATTTCAGTCTTCCTTCTCTTAGCCCGTACTAGTTCAAAGTACTAGTTTAGTTAGTTTAGTAGTTTAGGTACTAGTAGTCTAGTTTCAAACCTAACTAGTTCGTGGCGATACTTTACCAGTTGATTTCCACACAGCCTGCATTCTTGAATAGGTATAACAAAAGATTCAGTGGCCCCTGATAGCAAAACAACTAAACGAAACAGACCGGAATAACTGTTGTAATAATTACCTATCGATAACTTTGTATTATAGGTAAATAGACAAGCTATGCAAGGTGTGGTGACAATTATAAATATTCATTTAGAAGTAAGCCTAGCAGCTTTTACCAAGTCGCTTGGGAGCGTGTGAACTGAAACCGCGGCTGAGCGTCGTCTAGTCCGTCAACTCACTTTCCATCCATTCATGGAGTCTCCAACTTTTTTCTAACGATTTCTTTCGGACCTATCTATGTTCATGTTGGATTTCCAGCTTTCTTCTTTGTTTACGCCATTCACTCAGTTTTATGAGCTATATTAAGTAGTTAATTCTACCAAGAACATTATGTTATCAATGGATTGAATAAATCAATGATGAGTGTCTGTGACTTTTCTCTAATTCTTCGAAGTAGGTATCATTGTATTTTATCTGGCGCCTCTTGTATAGAGTGAAAGCAAATTTCCAAATTAAAAGCCGATTATTTTAGCCTCTCATCATCATTCATCATTCTCAGAACCTTTTTCCCAAATCAGTTGGGGTCGGCTTTCCAGTCTAACTGTGATGCGGCTGAACTTCGATATTTTCCGTAGAGCGACTGCCATCTGACCTCCACAACCAATGTTCATTATGACCAATGGCGATATCGAAGTTCTAAGTTAAACTGGTTGGACTTTTGTGGGCTCCAACTACCCGTAACGACTGCCATAGATCTTTGTATGGCAACCGGTACCGACGGCTTAACGTGCTCT
The DNA here is from genome assembly GCA_963576445.1 of Lithosia quadra. Taxonomy (NCBI): domain Eukaryota; kingdom Metazoa; phylum Arthropoda; class Insecta; order Lepidoptera; family Erebidae; genus Lithosia; species Lithosia quadra. The sequence continues at coordinate 10,299,490 of OY754878.1, read as the reverse complement.
CCGAGGCACTAATAAACCTGCGATAAATACACATTTTACTTCGAAAAGCTTCGAAAAGTCATTATTTTAGCCTCTATATTTGTAAAATATGTACCTACTTAATATGTTATCAATTATGATTCATAACTTAACCATTAAATATATTGACATATTTATAGTGAAAAAGAAATTTTCCCCGTTCTGTTACGACCATTGAAACATTTGAAACATTTGATAGGTAGAAAACCGTATGACGAATTTTATTACAAAATAGTTACGGATTTGCCCTTAGGCCGTGTAACTTCTATTGCATTATTTTATATAATGAAGATGAACCCAAGGTTTGCAGTCATATCAACTTGTGTTTGATTGTGTAAGTTAGGTACTAAAGTTTAATGCTTTATACTGGCATCTATGAACCTTACTTGTAGTCATTACGCAGCTGCTATGCTACGATGCCTGAGTCTCATTATCGAGCTGGATTATATTTCAACACTCCATAATGATAGGAAATGAACCGATCTATCGAACGTTCCTGATCAGTAGCCATTTGTATCTATAAGGACTAAGAATCGGCCGGAATAATCGGTCAGGCATGCGGCTCGGAGGTCGGAGGCGGTTAATTGGCGAAGAGTCGCCACGGCCGGTTTGTCCGGCGTTCGTTGTTTTACGGCATTCCTAGTCTTGTGAGCTAGCTGTGCTACACTCGAATACCATGGCTGATTTTGTTAAGTGGTACCTACATCCTTTTCTTTTGTTTGAAAACATTTATATATTCTCACTAGGTATTGTATCGTCTCGATTTTACACACATTTTGTCGCTGACAAGGGTGTAATACAATACAGTAGCGTATTAACGGTATACCGTATATGAGTGAGGCTTCCCTGGTTTAACCGGAAATTAAGTCTCCCCTCGCGACTGAGCATTTAATGGACTCCCCAAAAGTTTTAGTTTTGTATCCTAGCAATATTGATCTGTTATTTTTGTTTTATGGGGACGTTCTCTTTATTAGGTAACTACCATTATTCATTACAGAAGATTATTATTTGTTACCAGTTTAAAATGACGTTATTAATTACGTCAATTAAAATAGCTATTGAATCTTTGGTCCTCTCTAATTCTATAAAACCTGTTGTGAAATGGAAAGAAACAAAATGACCAAAAATTATTCATGATGATCATACATTTAGGTAGACCTATGATTTTCATACCTGCATTTAGAATGCTTAATACGTATAAAAAATATTATGAATAAAAATTATTAAATAGACACATTGATTGCGCGAAATGAACAAATTCTAAGGCTTAATGTTTATTTTCAAGGATATGACAGCAATAAAGGTAGATTAGCCGTGATCTTGATGCTTACGTGGATTTGGTTGAGGCCGTTGATCTCGAGTTGGCGGAAAAAACGGGGAGCAGTTGTCGACCGGGGCGGCGGGGATTCACGGTTGAGCGCCCTCGCCACCTGCGTCACACCGTTCCACCACCCGCACCATGAGCTAACCATATATTGCGCATGCCTTATCTATGAATATTACTATTGTTACAACACTATTGACTTAATTGTATGAATGCAAAACCTTCGCCATGTTTATCGACCGTCAAGGCTGCATCATTTAAACCTAAAAGCAATTACTCAAAGACAACTGCTTTCTCGCATTCTCGTGTTTTCTTCAACAAAATCTTATAGATTATATAATAATATAGGTATTATTGTGATCACATTGGCACCAGTTCTGTTTGAAACATACAAATAGAAATTCGGGTTTCAGGAGTTCGTTAAAAGCTCAAATAAACCAAATTAAAATGGACAGGTTAAAAGAGTGCAATATTTTATTTTATACCTACTTAGGTGACTAGGCTTAGCTGTGTCTAGTTTATTAGATGTACCTATGTTTGATTCGCATTGCTCGCAACTACATCTCCGGGAATATCGATATAAATCCTCGGTTATAAGCTTATGTCTTATGTCCCTCTCTCAAACCATGGCGACTTCATTATCAAGTTGCATTATGTCTACTTAATACTTCGGTATTTACAATATTATTGTGGCAAATAGTGCAGAAGGGAAAAATAAAAATGTTAAACACCGTCATTGCTAAGGCAGTGGTGCCGCTGCTTGATAGAGAAAATTATAACTGGTGATTTAACCTTTCTTTTAAAATCAATTATATCATTGGGTTTTTCTCCCTTTCTCTAATAACAATAATAAAAAAATTCTCATCTAAATAGGTCACTTGAAAAGAGTTGCGTATTTTATAGAAAGAAGGTTACGTGGATTAAATATTTTGTGGCAAGTGCACCTTCATGCAATTCTACTAAACTTTCACTTGCACGATTCGTTCATATTGTTGAATAGTTCGTTCTATCAGCCGGATTTCAGTCAGATTTGCTATTATTTCTATACGAAAGTCTGAGAAATTTAGTTAATTTTCACATTGCATTATACTTTTCGATTGAATTTGAGTTACATACCACTGCTTATTTACAGACTCTCAATTTTCTCTTCGTAGCTCTTACAATAGCGTTTATTCACGATATTTAATTTTTGATATCTCTTTTCGAAAGTTAATAAAAGCCTACAATACCTATCTAACTTCAATATCGGTTTCATAAGTTTGAATTCTTCTACAACTTCTCTTGTTATTTAATTATTAACCGTCACATTCCTTTTTTATATCACTTTTTTGAAATTTTGATCCTGTTCCTGTAAACTACAGACATCTTCTATGTACAGAATAGAAAGTTACCGATGTGCTTTTCCAGACTCTAATCTATTATTGTGCCAAATTTAATCCAGATCCGTTTTGCAATTTTCTCCAATACAGAGTTCTTCTGTATTGGAGCCTATGTTTGACCAATTTATATTCACGAGGTTTCTATGTGAGGTAAACCAACAATTTAAAGAGTGAAATTAATTATAACTGTTATGGTGTATTTTTAGCTGACTTCAGCGAAGCCCAACGTTACAGTTACATAACTGTACTTTTGATCTGTATGCATGTAACATGTATAAACATATTTTCAAATCTATGTTACCTTGCACCCACTGAACAACTAAACTGATTATGATGTCTTATAGTATAAAGTATCATAATCAGTTTTTAATTGCAATCCTACTAATATTATAAACGCGAAAGTTTGTAAGAATGTATGTCTGGATGTATGTTTGTTACTCTGCCACATAAAAACGGCTGAATGGATCTGGCTATAATTTGGTACAGAGATAGATTACAGTCTGGAATAACATATAGGCTACTTTTTATACAAGCTAATATCGCAACAGTGAACAGCGGAGTGGAAAGTCGAGTGGAGAGTCGTTTCATTCAAATAGACTTGGTGGCAATACCGAATTACACGCGGGCGAAGCCGCGGGCGGAAGCTAGTATATTATAAAAAACTAGCTTCCGCCCGCGGCTCACTCTCAGTGCGGTTTTCTTGGTCAGACCTAAAATTTGGAGATATGACCAAATTTTTTCTTTTCCTTATTTATTGGTTTCACCTTACACCATCTTTACAGGGTTCACCGAAGGCGACAGTGTGGACATCATATTCCCTTTATAACAGTACTTTTAGTTGTAATAATCGATATTTGAAAAGAAAAAGACTTGGTTATGTTGACCACAAATATCTATTTTTTTGCAATCCTTGTCTGTTTGTTCGTGATGGACACAAAAACTGCTGAACGAATTTTGATGCCGCCTTTTCATTAGAAAGGTCTTGGTTTTACATAAAATCTGCCGTATGTTTGATTGCATTTGGTTAAGTAGAACTACCGATCGACTTTGCGAGTGAAACCACGGTATTAGCTTGTATAAAAAGTAGCCTATATGTTATTCCAGACTATAATCTATCTTTATACCAAATTTCAACCCGATCTATTCTGCCGTTTTTACGTGAAAGAGTAACAAACATACATCCAGACATCCCGACTGATCTACTCCGTGGGTCGACTGATCGACTCCGTGAGCGGAGTCGCGGGTATTAGTTTGTATAAAAAGTAGCCTATATGTTATTCTACATTTTAATCTATCTCGTTACCAAATTTCAGTCAGATCTATTCAGCCGTTTTTACGTGAAAGAGTAACAAAGATATATCTAGAGATCCCGACCGATCGACTTTGCGTAGTAAGATAAATTGCAATTATGCCTTTTTATGTTTCAATACAATTGCCACTGGTACTATCAATATAATAATTTTATGCTTACTTCAAATGCTTGTATCACGTAAGTTTTTTTTTGCCTGTATTCTATTTGCGCTACATTATGCTAAGCTTAATACAATGTGTTTTTGCCACATTTATATCCATCCTAAGATTACTTCGCAGAAAATTTTTTGAAGTACAAAAGCAGAGTTATCTTTCTATACTCATAGGATTCATAGGTTACAATCTTCAAGTTACAAGTAGAATAGACATGTTTGTGATGGATTTAAACATTCATTCATTCGCTAAAGGGCAAGTACATGGAGATTTATCTCGCATAAGACGTTTATAGGCTTGGCCATTTGTGCAATAGATCCAAGATGGCATTTATATAGCCCTCATAATCTCAACCCTTTACTTGATTTAGCTCATTTGCAAAATCTTGCACAAGTACGCCATAATAGTAAACTGGCTAACTGAAAAAAAAAACTTAAATAAAAGTCTGCGGTGAAAAGTTATAAATTTGCTTTCAAAAAAGGAGTGCATACTCATAAGACAGTGATTAACCGAGTGAAATTACAATAAAAATGTCTTATAATAAAGTATAGTGAAACGAGAGTTGTATTAACTTATGCCAATTTTGTGAGAGCTACTGCCGTCTGAGTCCCGAGAGGAAAGCCTGCGCCAGAGCCTCGTCCGTTAATCAGCAGGTGCACCAGCGCGCTTCTGAGGTTGGCTTGTGCACCGAAGATATTGGACAAGCAAAGATACCATATTTTATAATTGTTGGATTCAAGTGAAATTTTTATCATAGTTACATTTACATAATGTCGTTACTAGTCTTATTTACTTTTTTCAGCTTGTTAGTTTACAAAAATAGTTCTACAACACCATCGGCGTTTTTATTCTCTTCAATTGGATTTTTAGATAATTTACATTGTATTTATTCAATACTACAATCCTAACCTAGTAGGTATAAGATGATATAATATAGAATACACCGACTAGAAATCATTGTTATTATGTAACTGTAAACGCTAAAGTGCTATAGTGCTGAATTTCGACATTCAGTGTGACCCGATCTGAAATAATAACTAATTATCAAAATCTTAATTAAGTAGGCACTAAATTTAGTGGAATAATCACGTTTCATGTTACGTGTAGTATACAAATGTATAAATCACTGGAATTAGATAATTGGTTATCAGAACCAACAGCGTCAACGGTTTGGAACGAAAACCAGTTACAGTCTAACAAATACCAAAATTGCCGTGATGTAAAATGGTTTTCCTACTTACCATTGTTAAATAGTATCGATTATGGTCAATGTTCACATTTCTAATATTGGGCACTGATATTATACATACACTAGCTTCCGCCCGCGGCTTCGCCCGCATGGAATTCGGTATTGCCACCAAGTCTATTTGAATGAAACGGCTCTCCTCTCGACTTTCCACTCCGCTGTTCACTCCACTCTCCACTCCACACTCCACTCCACTGTTCACTCCACTCTCCACCTCCACTCTACTGTCCAATCCCCTCTCCCGACTCCACCCTACATTCCACTCTCCACTTCAATCTCTACTCCACTCCACTCTCCACTCCACTTTCCACTCCACTCTCCACACCACTCCTCACTCCACTCTCCACACTACTCCCACTCCGCTCCACTCTCCACTCCACTGGTCTCCACTCGTCTAGCCAAAACCTTTCGGATAAAAAGTACTAAACGGATTTAGTGCGGTTTTCTTGGTCAGGCCTAGAATTTGGAGATATGACCTTTTTTTTTCCTTATTTATTGGTTTCACCTTACACCATCTTTACAGGGTTCACCTAAGGCGACAGTGTGGACATAAATATCCCCTTATAACAGTACTTTTAGTTGTAATAATAAATATAATCGATATTTGAAAAAAAGACTTCGTTATGTTGACTACAAATATCTTTTTTTTTTTGCAATCCTTGTCTGTTTGTTCGTGATGGACGAAAAACTGCTGAACAAATTTTGATGTCACCTTTTCATTAGAAAGGTCTTGGTTTTACATAAAATCTGCCGTATGTTTGATTGCATTTGGTTAAGTAGAACCGGGGATATGACCAAAAAACGATTACCAACCAATCGACGCCCACGGGCAGAGCCGCGGGTATTAGCTTGTATAAAAAGTAGCCTATATATTACTCCAGACTATAATCTATCTCTGTACCAAATTTCAACCCGATCTATTCAGCCGTTTTTACGTGAAAGAGAAACAAACATACATCCAGATATCCAGACTGATCAACTCCATGGGCGGAGCCGCGGGTATTAGCTTGTATAAAAATTAGCCTATATGTTATTTCACACTACACTCTATCTCGGTACCAAATTTCAGCCAGATCCATTCAGCCGTTTTTACGTGAAATAGCAACAAACATAATATTTGGACATCCCGACCGATCGACTTTGCGAGCGGAGCAGCGGTATTCGCTTGTATAAAAAGTAGCCTATATGTTATTCCAGACTATAATCTATCTTTGTACCAAATTTCAACCTGATCTATTCAGCCGTTTTTGCGTGAAAGAGTAACAAACATACATCCAGACATCCCGACTGATCTACCCCGTGGGTCGACTGATCGACTCCGTGAGCGGAGTCGCGGGTATTAGCTTGTATAAAAAGTAGCCTATATGTTATTCCACACTTTAATCTATCTCGTTACCAAATTTCAGTCAGATCTATTCAGCCGTTTTTACGTGAAAGAGTAACAAAGATATATCTAGAAATCCCGACCGATCGACTTTGCGAGCGGAGCCGCGGTATTAGCTTGTGTAAAAAGTAGCCTATATGTTATTCCAGACTATAATCTATCTCTGTACCAAATTTTAGCCAGATCCATCAAGCGGTTTTTGTGTGGCAGAGTAACAAACATACATCCAGACATCCAGACATCCAGACATACATTCTTACAAACTTTCGCGTTTATAATACTAGCTTCCGCCCGCGGCTTCGCCCGCGTGGAATTCGGTATCGCCACAAAGTTTATTTTAATGAAACGACTCTCCACTCGACTTTCCACTCCGCTGTTCACTCCACTCTCCACTCCACACTTCTATTTGTTCGTGATGGAGGCAAAAACTGCTGAACAAATTTTGAAGCCGTCTTTTCATTAGAAAGGCCTTGATTTTACATAAAATCTGCCTTAGGTTTGATTGCATTTGGTTAAGTAGAACTGGAGATATGACCAAAAAACGATTACCAAACAATCGACTCCCACGGACAGAGTCGCGGGTATTAGCTTGTATAAAAAGTAGCCTATATATTACTCCAGACTATAATCTATCTCTGTACCAAATTTCAGCCAGATCCATTCAGCCGTTTTACGTGAAATAGCAACAAACATAATATGTGGACATCCCGACCGATCGACTTCGCGAGCGAAGCCGCGAGTATTAGCTTGTATAAATAGTAGCCCATATGTTATTTCAGACCATAATCTATCTCTGTACCAAATTTCAACCCGATCTATTCAGCCGTTTTTGCGTGAAAGAGTAACAAACATTCATCCAGATATCCCGACTGATCGACTCCATGGGCGGAGTCGCGGGTATTAGCTTGTATAAAAAGTAGCCTATATGTTATTCCACATTTTAATCTATCTTGTTACCAAATTTCAACCCGATCTTTTCAGCCGTTTTTGCGTGAAAGAGTAACAAACATACATCAAGACATCCCGACTGATCGACTCCGTGGGTCGACTAATCGACTCCGTGAGCGGAGTCACGGGTATTAGCTTGTATAAAAAGTAGCCTATGTGTTATTCCACACCTTAATCTATCTCGTTACCAAATTTCAGCCAGATCTATTCAGCCGTTTTTACGTGAAAGAGTAACAAAGATATTTCTAGAAATCCCGACCGATCGACTTTGCGAGCGGAGCCGCGGTATAAGCTTGTATAAAAAGTAGCCTATATGTTATTCCAGACTATAATCTATCTCTGTACCAAATTTTAGCCAGATCCATTCAGCCGTTTTTGTGTGGCAGAGTAACAAACATACATCCATACATCCATACATACATTCTCACAAACTTTCGCGTTTATAATATTAAGTAGGAATTAGTAGGATATTCGGGGCCGAAACTTACCTTATCTGCAAGCCCATATGTACGCATAAAACTGCAATTTAACGAATGAGGAACTGGGGCTCATTTTGCGTCGGGAGGTGGGGAGATAGAGGGCAATGGCTCCAGTGATAACGAAATAATGAGAAAGGAAGTAGCCTTCAAAGTATAAGCTTTAGATGCAACCGGGACTGATGCTGTGATCGTGATGGTTTCACCATCCTAGTTAGTCATTTCTTATTTCCTTGTAAAACCCAAATCATACGCTATAAAAATGTGATGGATTAATGGATTTGATATAAAGTTAAATGAGCAGGGACCTAACTTTAAACCGTTATTAACTAAATAACTATTATTCAACTAGAAGTCGCGACTAATATCACATATTATACGTTGAATAGAAATACAAGTATAAATTAAACGTTTTCTACATCATATCTACTGGGTCAAGTTGATATTATGGGTAATATCATTACATTAGTTGCATGCAATGTCAATGAGTGTGGCGAACATTGGCAGCGGAGCAACTTTGCAGGCTTGCTGTGCAGGCGCAGAGGTCATTGTACCGAACGCTGAGGAGGCTGCACTCTAATCCTCGCCCCTTGCCCCCTGTACCCGGCCCCAGCTGACACCCGTTAACCTGCATCCTTTATATCCTATTAATAATATGTTTATTACAAGTGGAGTGAAAGAGTCATTTTCACAACTGAGTGCGACAGTCTTTATGACAGAATTTGATAGTGAGAGATTGATAGTCGTTGAGAGAGTTTAGGAAAAAATAAGTCAAATTTTCATCAGTTCTTGTATTTGTTATGCGCAATGTTGTCTCGTAGGTACTCACTTAATTTACAATAATAAAATGACATGCTACATTACGCCATCTAGACCCAACGTAATTGATAAACTAGCTTGTAAAATTGAGTTCTAAAACGCGGATAATCACACTCAGATTTTATTTTTGTATATACACATATATTATATCCAGATCTATGCAAGTAGATATATTTGTAGATATTTGAACTGAGTGGAAATCCAACCAGAGACCTTCGACGAACAGTCGAGTGCTCTACTTGACTACCTCTGTTATGTGGTAACAGAGGTAGTCAAGGGAGTAAGTGCTAGTTCAGAGCAGGTACATAGTTGCATAGTACTTAATATTTTACCTTGATTTGTACCTGTTGCTAATGGATCCAGGATTTTCATCCCTAACTAAACTCTATTACGGATAGTTTAACAGAACATTTACCAACATAGTTAATAGAGAGAAACCCACAAGAGAAATATCATTTATTAATTTAATGCATAAAAAGTGATTTTGATTGATGGCCCTGACCGTAAGTTATTTGATTCGTAATCTTATAGTTATTTGATCGTTATGTAAGTTGCGCACTTTCTAATCACTGCAAATCCAGGCACCAAAACAAAGTACTAGATAATTTAGGCAAGTTCTTCGGATATCACTACATAGTATAAAACAAAGTCGCCTTTTCTGTCCCTATATCCCTATGTGCGCTTAAATCTTTAAAACTACGCAACGGATTTTGATGCGGTTTTTTCCAATAGATAGAGTGATTCAAGAGGAAGGTTTATATGTATAATACATGCATCATATACTAAGGCTAATTTAGTATCAACATTGCACCCGTGCGAAGCCGGGGCGGGTCGCTAGTCACTAATAAAACGTAATTTGAATCTGAATTCCTTCTAAACTTCACTACTACTTCAGACACTACTAAAGACAATGATTCCAATCATGTGAAGTGAAAGCAAGATATGAAGAAACCAGGTTCTTATAATGATTGGAAAAAAGAAAATAGAAATAATTTTCTATGTAGATATGTATCTGTTGCCAAGCCTTTAGGCAATAAAATTTTCATTTTATTTAAGTTTTATTAACCCATGATCGAATCAAAGTGTCAATCGACAATGTTAAATGGCTTTTGATCAAAATCATGACAATGACCATACATTTGTGACATTGAGATCTTTATGAACATATAAAAATAAAAATATTATTATTGTAAGGCTACTCTCTACGTTGACGTTAGCAGAACTATACGTCTTGGGGTCATTATATTAAAAGAAGAAGAAATGTTTGTAAAGTTAATACGTTTCTTGGTAATAGTCATGTTTCAAAGAAAATTATAAGAACTGAATATAATATTGCACACATACATGTTCCCCAGAAATGTACAAGTTCAAATGACCAATGTAATAACAAGTAATAACGGTCCATTCGATAATGTTGTATTCATTGAAGAAGTGTTTATTTGCAAACAGCTGGCGTTTGACCTCATCAGCTGCATGGTTTAGGTAATTTATTGTTTAAATAATTTAAAAAATATCTGTTGCTTAGTTTTACTATTGAGGAATACACTGAGGTACATAGATAGAATACTATTTGACCTTTGCTAGGCGGTATTGTAGTTTGATAATGTCAAGGGAAATACCAAAGATTGTTTCATAACGCCCTCAGCGTACGATGAATTGACGGAATTTTGTTTGGGTGCAATTTGCAATTTGGTGTTATGTCTGTCATGTCATATCATTCCACAATCATAGATTCCAAAACGTTGACAATACCGCACTATTTTGTAGATTGAAGAGTGAGACTATATTATAATAGAATTAGTAAATATTTAGCTTGCTATGTTCCTTATCGTTCCAAAATGAATCTACTTCTGTTTTGAACTAGTATATGCCAATTTCACTTACTGATTAACAAACGTGGTTCTGGTGCAGGCTTACGTCACTCGCGGGTTGGGAGGTCGGACGAGAGACGGTCGCATGGAAAAAGAGGAGAAAGAGTAAGCGGACCCCGGGAGCGCCGAGATCATTCGGATGCAACAGAGAACCATATAATTTTATCTAGCTAAAACATGTAAAAAAAATCGGTATTCCTAATCCGCTTATGATACAACATTTATTTCATTTCAGATCTCGATGTAATATCATATTCATAGGATTGAATAATTCATTCATTCTCAAAGATGATCTCAAAAATTAGATAGGGATTAATTTTGATTACGTTACATACAAAACGTTACATACAATTGTATGTAGCATGAACATGGTAAAAAGGTGAAGTAAGTGACAATTTTTGATAGGAAACAATGAGAATTAAATCGTTACTCGATACTGAACCTATTACATTGTTTGCCTAGAACCGAAGACATAAGTGTGCGGAAATTAAGTGGGAAGTCTGCCTAAGTGGAATTTGCTGTCGGGCAATTGACATGAAATAAACGAAGTTTGCACGTTAGTGTATTGTTATGTTTGCAATTAGTCAGAACAAGTCATTATCATGAGTATAGATTATTCGTTTGGGAATGAAAGACTTTCCACATAACTTTCCACCTTTATTATACCCCCTTAGGGGTTACATTTCTAAATTTTTTCAATAGTGGATGCTATAATAAAAATGACATAATTATGTACCATCATTTAAAATTTTTTGTTTAGACGCTACGGTAAATGAATAATCAGCCAGTCAGTCAGAACAAGTAATCTAATACATGTACAGTGGGGCATAGATAGGTACTATAGTGGCTATTACAAGAAAACTTAGAAAACTGTACACCCAACCATTCAAATATATCGTCAATGTACATATACCTATATACTGACACTTTCGTTTGTTAACCAATTCACTCCGGATGCAACCAGAATAATAACTAAACATTAACATAAGCATTTGCACTGATTTCCCTTTGCGGCTCTATAATTTCACACATGTATGGCACATGTTTTACATAGTTCATGAGGTTATGTTAACCAGAATTTGGAACATGGTCTATATACAAGTATAAAGTGGTCAAATGTTTCTAGTAAGAGAATAATTAAGAAAAACGTTATTACACTAACGCGTTTATGTCTAATGAATGAAAGATTAAATACCTTCATCTTTTTGTATAACGGCAACCGAATATTTCTCAATAGTCTTCAAAATGCGTTGGTTCTTAAGTATGGCAGATATACTAACGCTTGTATGTCTTTTAAGGTTTAAGGGGTAGGCAGAGATGAAAATTTTTTAGAGCGGATTCCGGTATCTCGGCTTAGCTCGGCTTATACCTCAGAGCCCAGGTCTGCTTATTGTTACTAATCTATTTCTTATTTAGATTTGGCATATGCGGCTTTTATGGGAGCGACTGCTATCTCTTATCCTCTTATAACTCTTTCCCTAATTTTGATCACTGAAGTTGTAGGTACTATTATTCTCGATAACCCTGTCAACTAAGCTAAAAATATTTGGGTTTTAGGTATATATATATAGCAGCGGAAGTTCGAATCCACGACCTCTCAAACATAAATCCGACACACAAGCCATTAGGCTATACACTGGGATTTCTATTCCCAACTACGTTCTGAAGCTAAGCTAGGTATATCATAGACATAGAGGATGATGCAATAATATGTGCACTTGTGCAGCCTATAGAAGTCATTGATCTCTCTTCGCGTTACGGACCATCTCAGGAAAAAACCTAGATTTTAACAGTTATAGAAGCTACTTTTGATCACAAAGATGTTTATATTTGCTTAGAAATACATAATATTATAATCTTATATTTTAGCAGTAGATATCGATGCGAATGAATTGTTCTGGGAATTTTGTTAGGTTGCGTGTAAATGATGGATGGAAACATAGAAATTTTTCATCGTCAATAAATCAAAGTTACTTTTATGATCTATATCAAAGTGATTAGTGATGGTTTTCACTTCAGTGGTTTCAAATCATAGTAGTTTGGGTGGATGACATGGGGTATGATGAGATTCCAAATTTTAAATTTGATCTCTATTCCGACTGTAATAAGTACCCGCAGGTTATGCCTGCAAAAAACGGTAACCAACCCCCACGACTCCGCCCGTGCGGTGCCGCGGTGGTCGCTTATTGTATTTTCGTCATATCTCCGGTTCTACTTAACCAATTGCAATGTAATATAATATGGTAGATTTTAAGCCCGACCAATAAACGAATTAAAAAGCCCACATCAAAATCCGTTTATAGTTTTTGCGTCAATCGCGAACAAAAAGACAAGGATTTCAAAATAAAATATTTTTGTGTTCAGAATCATTCATATAACCCATCTCCAGTATAAATTTAAATATCTCCACTGTATAAACACAACCAATTTACAATTTTATACTTATAATAGATTTTATCAACTTCATTCACACCGACCCAACTAAAGATTATTTATGAGAATATTGACACAATCTGCATCAAACATTAAAAAAATGTGTCTTTATGTGAGCCACAAATTCGAAATAAGCGCGCGTGGAATTCGACAACGGTATTGTGACATACATAAACTATTCAAATTATTCAAATAGCTAAAGCTAACGTTCTAAGATTTTCAAATTGGTTGCGATTTCTGTTTGCCTATTGAATATATTACCAGGATGTATGGGGCTTCACTAAGATACTTAGGCTGTAGAGCCACAGCTTTCCTCTCGGGTGCAATATAGCAGTCGCTCCCGTTAAAGCTTCTACTTTTTTCGAGAGCCAATACCAACTGCACTTAAAGCCTGCACTTTGGAGCCCGGCGGCTGCTCTCCTACTCCTGCTCTTCACAACTTAGTTTATTTTGACTTTCATAGCAGCGACTGCTCTATTTAGATGACAGGCTTTGCATCATATTGTATTGTATTCATATTATTGTCTAAGCTAAACTGCTCACTGTCATCTTATTATGTCAAAGCCTCACAATAAGACTTTGACTATCTTCAGGCATATTTGCATGAAACTTACGAAGTTTTTAATTTTCAGCGAGAAGATGTACTCGACGTCAACGGCGTCCACGACCACGTCAGGGTCTGGTCGTGCGGCCTGCGTAGCGGCTGGCGACCGGCGAGTGCGCGTGGTGAAGTTGGTGCGGCCGCGCAGAGCTGCACCAGCGTACGGCTTCGCTGTCAGAGGCGGTCGAGAATATGCCACCGGTTTCTTCATTTCAAAAGTCGATTTTAATTCCGAAGCCCATCTTCAGGGATTAAAGGTTAGTTTTGAACTATAGATACTTTGTACTTCAATACCAGGACCATGCTATGATCAGGGGGAGACTAACACAATCCGGCCGGGATAGCAGTGGCCCTCTAGAGGGCTGCTCCGAGGCTCTCCAAGTGTCCCTTTGACTAGCAGAGGGGACAGTGGGGAGCGAGCGAGGATCGAACTGATTGTGTGCGCGCCGACGGTTGGGTGACAGGACGGCCGCCTGTCATCCTTCTTCTTCTTCTTCTTTGCCTAGCTATTATTCCATTTTATTTTGGGATCAGATCATTTAAAAATGATTGTCTAACAATAATAAATATATTTATTGCACCACTTTCTTAAATAACATTATCACAAATAACTAGTTATCCTTAATTAGTTAAATATTAACGTTGAAACCTTAACCTAAATTGAGAATTATTTTAAATAATCTAGCACAAATGATACAGTGCCATCTAGATCCTAACTGAGCACAGCTTGTAATTTGGGTTCCAGAATGCGGACAAATATAATTATTTACGTTATAAAATCATACATAACATATTATACAACTAAACTAGATCATTCGTGCTAAGATTGGGCTCATGTCGGTAATAAGTTGGGTGGGGGCACAAAGCCTCAAACTCTTAATTTCAAGTCCGCTTCTAATCACCGATTGCCTGAAAAAATGAACCGACAGCTTTTGTAGTGCGACTAAACTATAAGATAGGTTATCGTGAATAAACATTGATAATGATCGATTTTCACTTCAAGGCAACAGCTCAACTAACAAGTACTTGAACCAAATAACAATAATACTTTTAACTTTATTTATTGGAATAATAGAATAATCGAAGAGAACATTTTAAACTTTGCTCTTGTTTATATTTCACGCTCTACTTCAAAAATGGTAAATACTGAAAACTATTTATGTTAATAAACATAATATACGTTTACCGACTGAATTACTCATGAAGCGATTTGTTACGTAGTTTTAAATCTGAGATCTTTTCAGTAACTTATTAAATGTAAATTCTTAACAAATGTTAGAAAGCTAACGAGCATGAACGAAAATACCGATCTCAAACATTAGTATTTTGGATTGGCTAAGTCTTGTTGGATTAAATACAGTGTTTATTGAAGACAGTCAAAAAAGATTCGTTGCAAGTTTATACTTACAATCAATTTCAAAATTCAAGTGATAATAATAATTATTGTGATCTTACACATCAAAGCATGAGCATTCTCAAGAGTGGATGGTTTCAAAAACACCTGCTGCGGAACTTAGAGAACGTGCTTATCTCAATGGAGACTTTCAAATCTATTGAAGCGTCTGCGGTCATTTATGTTTGGTATTATGTAAGAAAACAATTATATCGTTTTAACAAATGTTTGTAGTGACACGTTATGAGCTTGCCATTGACAAAGTAAGTAAATGCCTAGGGACATGCTTAGGTAGAATGCTACAATGATCAATACGTGGAAAATTATCTGTCAATGTTTTCATACACTATTAAAAGTTCTTTGTCTATTGGGCAATATTTTACTACATTGTTCCGTGCGTTCCTTTCATTCTTACATGAGCATAGGGAAGATTTAATCTCTATTGACACTTTTTGTACTAGTTACCTATTACTTGTTCTCACGGTGGGCGAGTGTCCCAGCGAAATACCTCGAATGAGCTCCGTGGCCGCGTGCGAATAACTCAGCTCACAATTAAACCACTGACTTCTGTGCAATTACCCACATCCGAGGCTGAGTGACTGTCGCAATATGTTCTATTCTTTTAACCGCTCACGTAACCACCGCCAGTATTTCTTGCCACAGTTTATCTTAAGCGTAAGTCCATTTAGCTCAATGATCGCCGCGTTGTCCCATGTGGGATTGTGGGTCAAACACTTGATGTGATTCTCTAATGTCGTGAGTTGCGGTTGATTTATGGGTTAGCAGGTGATAGAAGAAATTACCTGCCGCATTATTGTGTCTACTTAAAGACGTGATTATGCTTCATTGATTCAAATTGCTAGCAATGCCGATGCTTAGTTTAAGACATTACGGAAGAGGTTCATAGTTTCATAGTGACCATTTTCAGCTGGATTAGTGAATAAGAATGCAGTTAAAAAGCAACCAGTTACTATTGAATAACGTGATCCTTAATCTCCGACATATTAATTATTGATGAAAATCATAATATTTATTCAATAAATGACCTAACACTAGCATTATCAGTATTGTCATCTCAGCGTCTTTTATTCACCTGGGGTCCGTTTTCCATTATGCAGGTCTGCGGCAACTCCGGTTACTCCGAGAGTTGTAAGAGGTGACTAAATGAGAGCCCAGGGTAGTCGACCCGCTCATAGTTGGCTGTGATTGCCCGTTATTCATCTTTACGAATAAGGAAACATTTTGAATTGCTCTGTAGTAAAACAGTAATATGCGTCAGACGATAAATAGAGATTATTATTTTATATTTTATTGATTTGATTTGATTATTAGATAGGATATTAGTTATTTAAATTGGAGATATTAGTTATAATAAATAAAAAAGTGGTAAATAAATTAATGTAAAGGTAATCCCTCTCTTCCTTTCATTGGTAAAACTATAACAGTATCATGTGAATCAGTATCTGACCTACCGGAATCTGTTACATAAACATTGCTCCATTTACCTACTACTTCTAAATATCATATGGACATCCTCTTACAGCATATCCTAAGCTAATATATGAAGTTGATTCGTCACAGTATGGATGATGTCATACTGAATGTGGAGAACTCTATTGAAATAATATTTAGTCAAATGCACTGTTTTGCCGTAACTTTAAATCTCATTGATTGACACTAGCTTACCAAAGGAATCTGGACCACTGGCGAGCTTAACTCAACATTGAGTTAAGCTCGCCTTTTTATTCCTTTCTATTCCTTTGCTATGTACGAGTACCATAAAACTTTATATATGTATAATAAAGAATACATACAAATACATTACAGTATGATAGAATTAATTGCCTGGATATTTGAAGAAATTATCTTCCATATTAATGGTAAAATATAGCTGGGATAGATGATTTTAATAATAGTATTTAAAGCTCCAGATAACTCACTGTAATCGGAGCCTTGACCGCATCAGGGACATATAATATTTTCTGTAGCCGTATAACGTTTTATATTCCCACGTATAGATTAGGCAAAGCCTCAATGTGTTAATGAGCCTTAATATCTTGGAACAACAAACCCTATCAACACCACCACACGCATATCCGTCCTGAGAAAACAAATGAAAGTGAATTTGTATAATGTGCAAACCGTGGTCTTTGTTTGTTTCACACATAAAAGTGAAGTCAGTGTTTACTATTATAATGTCGGTTCTTCTTAAATTATAAGACACGTTTAATTTATTAACTTACTAATTATGTTCTGCAGGCTTGTTTTATATTTTAACTAGAACATATATTTACTTACATGTTTATCTCGATTCAGAAAGTTTGCTTAAGAAATGCAAGTCTATTTAAACGTAGAGTAAACCTTTAAACTCATATGCATTTAATATTCTGAGTCATTTGGTCACTTATGTATGGTTCTTTCGATTTTCATCCTAGTTGTATGCTTATTATTGATCAAAATAAACGAAAACTTTTTCAATCACTATTTAAAATAAAATACTGATGGATGGTAGAGATAACAAAGATTTTATAGAAAAGAGCAGATATAACTTAGTAGTCCATCCAGGTTAGTTAGTTAGTTTCTATTGTAACTAAACTTAAAAAATATTTTGCTTTGATTTGAGAAGATTCTTATGAAAGAAAAAAAATCATGCTGAGAATTTGATAACTAAAAACTTAACGAACAATAGTAGCCTTATGGAGTTTGAAATACAGACCTACTTGTCGGTCTGTCGGTAGTCTATAATTGGCGCAATTGACATGTTGACTGACAATTTCAATATTCAAAGATATGGCAGGACAACATCTATCGGGTCAACTAGGCTTGCATAAGTATGTCGTTACGAAGAGTACAAGAAATTACACCGCTTTACGTGAAAGCTCCGGATATTCTTCTTGTCTTGCTACCTAAAATCAATTAAAGGAAATTACGTAAATTTCGTCTCGTACCCCTGTACCCTAAGTACCTACTCTGTACCCTCACGTGTTCTCAACTTTAGAGACCCTTGTCTAGAGCATGATTTGTTTTAGGTAATGAAATCACGTTTTATCACCGTATAAAGTAATAACCGCCGTCATAAGAAGTCTCCAAACATTGACGCAGGAAGAACACGTGTAGTTACTTTTAGTAATTATTATGATCGTTACATAATAATGGGCCCGAACTTATTGATAAATAAAAATATCTGTATGTACAGGAAACTGACATAATTTGGAGTGATTCGTAATAGTCCGCATGCATCGATTGCATTATTTCCGCCTCGAGAGAAAGGTGCTCATTTTTATAGAACACTAAATATCCACCATTTTAAAGGAATATTTATTTTATTTTAGAAAATTCTTTGAAAAAATCTTACTACATTGTTTTTTTCTAGGTTACTTAGCCTCATATCAAGGTTATCTGTGTTTTTGCGCTTAGCCTTCTTTAAACTCCTATCATGTAGTAGGTACATAGCATAGTACCATCACCATATAGTTGTAACTGGAACACTAGATTCCTATTTCGTAAGGTAAAAATATTTTTTTGAAATTCCACCTTAAAATAACGAAGGTGGTAATAGTTTAATCGCCTCCTGGAATATTCTCGGAGAGGAATATGGCTAAAACATAACCCTCAACCTTTAGTGAGAACCTATTTTATGTAAATTCGGTTATCGGCGAATTCATGGTTTGGGACCGCACCGCCCACGCAGAAAGTGTAATATATGTGTTCACTGACGTGATATAATTAGACGGTTAAACAAAAATGCACATACATATTATTTGCGAGCGTTACAAAACTTTTCACACGATTACTTCCTCGACAAAGAAGTTACGAAAATTCACGTACTTACATCCGCTATTATTAAACATTACAATGAGGTGTTTTGAGAAATAACTGAGACTTTTGAGAATCGGGCAAGTTAAAAAAATTACTACAGCAAAAGATATCTCCCGTATACAAAGTCAAGACAGTAACAACTACTAAATATTCAATGATAACTGCAATGCATCTAATGTAGGTAGGTACTATTTTCATTTAAATGATAATGTTCCATGGTTAAAATATACATTTTAAATATCCATGACAACACAGTTAAGACTTTCTTTTTAAATTACAGAGAGCGTTACTGTATGTAACGACGGGATATGAAACTAAGTAAAATATGGTATTAAACGTGTCCAATACCGTGATCTGCGGTATGCAGCGCTCTACGTCGTCCAGGAAGGCAGTGGTAATACGATGCAATTATATGACAATTTGTAAATAGTGCATGTTCCCATGATATGGTCGTTCGTCGTCCGCTGGCCGACTGTACGTGTCCAGTGCGTGAGTCATTCAATTACTCTGCACGGTGACTTTCTACCGCTTTCCGTTCGCGTGCGCCTCTTCGAGGTAATGCGTCTTGTATAACATTTGCTAAAATAGAAAAGTGCTAATATTGTCCTTCAAGGGTCGATGACCGATGTAATACACGCATTGGTAGCCATGTTATGTTATTTACTCGTAAAAACCATTTAATATTTGTTACGTAACTACGAAAATTCTTTCCTAAGCTTCGGTTATCTTTATCTAGGTATGCCTTAATATTAGCTACAATCGCAAATATATTATGCTGCTATGCTTTGTTGTTAATATCGATTTGGAACAAATGATGTTAACGACTTATTAATAATCTAAGATGTTAACATTATTAATTTTATCATATCTGCGCAAAATATCTAGAATGTAGCTGTTCTAGATATGAATATGCAATTATGTTAGTCTCGCTAAAACTCGGGCATGGCAGAACCGATTTGGCTAATTTTAGTCTTGAAATATTTGTGGAAGTCTAGAGAAGGTTTATACGCTGAGAAAATATATAAAAATTAATTAATTAATAAAGTAATATAAGAAAAAAAAATGTCCTTTGTTATCCTTTTTGTTCAAATACAAAGAGAATAATATTTATTTTTAGAGTTCTGTACCTGATTACGAAAAACAAACTTATAAATAAATCAAAAATTCGTTGCCCGCCTGTCTGTCTGTCAAGACCTCTTTCTCAAGAACAAGTCGAATTGGTTCTTGCTGTATGTACCTATGCTAGATGGCCTATCTATATGCTAGATAGCCTAGGTATGCTAGAAGGAGATGCTATACAAAGGAATTTTACGAATAGGGTTGGCACTAAACAAAGTGTAATATCCAGATTGAGGTCTCAGGCAGTCCCTCAACTTAAAAAAGACTCCACGCTAAGTAAGATAGTAGGTATTATATAAAAAGTGTTAGTAGGTAACTAAATATTGAGGTTAGCATTACATAATAATTATGAGATAGCTCATTAAGTCATTATTCAGGTGTAGGTAACCATTATTATTTCCTGGCGATATAAATATACATATAAGTATCCATAGGTAACTGACCAGGATTCCAATGTATAATAAGATTTATTTATCATAAGAAGTTTTATTTCTACTCGTACACGTACATAATCACTACGCCTTATTGAGCGCTTATCAAACGCATTCGGGGCAAGCATTATAAAATGATAAAAGATATTTAAATATCGAACAAATGACGTGCTAGTGCATAGTAAATAAAGCCGTTTGTATAACTATGAGTCACCCTGATTACATTTGCTTTGCGTGAATTCAGGCGGTAACATGACGTTTCACTTTGTCTGCGAACACTTGAAACAGGTGTACTAATCATATTATTACAAGCGGCATTTTAATCTTGATGATACATAATACGCTATCATTTCTGCGAATAATATTAAATCTGAATTTTACAATTGCAATCGAAATTAATGGCCGTGTAGCGACAGCTATTGTTGTCGTACCTACAAGCAAACACGTGTCGACGTGTGGTATGGTTCTTGGTACAGTCCTTACTTGATAAAGTAAAATAAATCAATCTCAATCACGCCCGATACAAAAAGAAAGCGAATTCATTGGGAGGGCCGGGCGTCGTGGAGTCTGGCGTTCTTTTGCGTCACTAGCAAAAAAGACGAGTTGTATGTAACGAAAGTCTGATCGAAAGTTGTCCAATATGTGGGGCACAACGCGGCCTGTCCGGCTTCTTTTTATCGCGCGCCAACTGATGAAATTGATGAAAGTGCTACCCTGTGAAGCCTGTGCTATGCTGATAATAAATGATGCTCCAGGTAGGATATATTGACTGTTGGTAACTGACCGCACTAGAAGCAAGAGAAACTAACCAATGGAAGTAATCGATCTACTCCGATTATAGTAACTTGCAAAGTGTATTTTATTCTGTTAAATTGAAGCGATGATGGTTTCTTAATAGTTGAGGCATCGGATACATAATCGGATAGTGCTGTTTTGTACTCCACTTGATACACTACCTACTGACATAAGTAGTAGTTAATTGGAATAATAGTAATGATGATACGTAGTCGCTGTAGTAAATAATCTAATACTAAGTTTAAAAAAAATCTGTGCTCTGCTTATATTGTGCGGTCTGTACGTATCTAATATGCTGCTATAGGTACGTACCGTTCATTTCATTGCTATAAAACTTTATCAAATCATTGCTTACACTTGCCGTGCTTGATGCCGTAGGTGGGGCTTCAATCGAATTATAGGAATCTGTAAAGCGACAAGTAGGTATGGAAAAAGTCTACCAATGTACGTTTAGCATATTATGAGCATTCATCTGACACAATGACCTCTACTGCGTGTAACAAAACATTTGATAAGGTCTACGTCGAGATTATAAATTCTTTTGTGTACACGAGAGATTATGTACGAATACCTAGGTACTCAAATTTCACATTGCATAATATTCTTTTTCTTTGATATGTCGGGACAACATAATGTTAAAGGTATCAGCGTGCCATTCATGATTAGTGAGTAAACACCCTCTTCAAACACATCCGTAAATAGGTTTCATTACTTAACTTAATCATAGTAATTAGGCTTAGGCATTGTCTTTTATATAAAACATTAGCTTTATCAAATTAAAACTTAACTATTCACCGATTAAAGTCCTAGCCTGTAGGATAGGTAGAAAATATAAGGAGTGCGAAGAAGTAAAGGAAGGACAGTCTTACCACCTATACGAATACATTATTAACGAATCAATTTGCCTATTGTTTGTAGTGTACTGCTGGGCATAAACTATGACTAAACACGTTAGACACTCTAAACTTGATACCTTGCATGCCTATGTACCTACGTGTATACACGTGTTCAGACAAATAAAACAATTACCTTGTCTTATCTGTTTTATAAGTTTCAGTCAATGTGCCCGTGCGAACTCTGCATCTAATCCTGTCCATCTGAGGCCTGATTCAGTACAGCATTTTTTGTCAGTTTAGTCGGTTCGATTCCGACATAACCCCCGTTGGCCGACGCGGCTGGTATCCATGGGGATTTCCGTACGATAAAAAAGGTCCGATTCAGTACCGTATTAGAATAGAAACCATAAAAAACACTTTGGTTTTCAGTATGACCTGTAACAAGTAAACAAACCTACAATTTTATGAGTTAATTAAACCTTCATAATCACTCATAGTTGATTGCGTTTTCAATAAAATTTTAAAATACTCATTTTATAATTATCGTAAGTTTAGAAATGTTTAATAACATGTTTTTTCTAAACCCTGGTTGGGGAATCATATTCTTAGATATTATTTAAGTCGAAAGGCGGTACTTTCCCTTTCGAGCAGACCTATTTGTGTTACGAAAAGCACTTATCTTATTGGTCGAGTGCCGTGAAAATGATGAAATCTTAACAATAAGTTCACTATCACAAAATGAGGTTAAGGTTCCATTTTTTTATAAACTCACGCCTGTGTATACCAACATTTCGCCATCTATGTTATTTTAGCCTTACGTAGTAGGGGCCAACTTACTGTCATCTATTGGGCACGTTATCGTATAGTATAACAACGTTGCCTGACCTGGGAATCGCACGCAAATAGTACCTACCAAAATTTTTACCAAAGACCAAATAAGCTAAAACCACAAATAACTAATAGTACTTACCTACTCTATACTAAAATTGAATTGTTGATTTTAGTATATTAGCCGTAAAAAAAGTAGTTAATATGGAGAACAGTTTAATAATAGTTTAAATACTTACCTAAAGCATTTGCCTATTTAAACTATCACCGTCTAGTGACCATATTACCATTTGTGCAATAATATTAGTACACTACTCAAAACAATAATTGTAAATGTCCCGTTAGTATCCTTTACTGACTGCAATATCAGAGGTCTCGGATTCGATTTCCGCTCAGTGTATATGTTTATTTGCATGAATTTGGGTGTTTCTATGTATTATATTATATAGGTACACCTACGTCATAAAAAGAAAGATCTAAGAACTCACATTAGAAGCTAGTTAAACTATGCTATGATGCTATATAATTATGTGCTGCAATTTAATATTATCATTCTAAAACCCATAAACCTTGTTTGGGTCTAGATAGCGTAGTGTAATAAGTACCAGCATATTATGTTATCCGATTATTCTACTTTGTCTTAAACTTTTAAAGTTATAATTATAATACATAGTATCGAGATAGTACCTAGTTAGACGCAAGCCGGATATTACCTAGTTTTTTTATATATTTCGTCCTAATCTTTTGAGATCGGTTTTATTTTCACACTTACCCATTGATTACATCATGGTGCAACAAGAAATACATAATTGATAAATGTATAATTTAAAAAAACTTTTTTAAACCAACCAACTTTTTCTGGTAATGTGCATAAATAGAAAAACTATATGAGCCCAAACATGACATTTTTAGACCCATAAGGTTTGCTAAAAGAACAAAGCAATATAAATAAAAGCTTGTGAAATGGATGTATGCAGCTTCACCAAGATCTGCCGGGCCTGAGCCAACCTCACCTGCTGATGGACGGACCCGGGCTCTGGCGCATACTTTCCTTTTGAGGTTGCGGTTGGGGGTGTCAGATAACAGTCGTTCCTGTTAAAAACAACCAAATCAAATCATTAGAAGGAGTAGACTTTACTATGGGATTTCAAATCATAACATAAAAAAGTCACACTCCATGGCGAATGGCGATATGCGCAATTCTTATCCATGCATTCTACTACTACATTCACGTTTACTTTGATTTGCATAACTAAAGCCCGATACGTCTGTTAGTGACGTTGGAAGATATCAGTCACATTAATTATTCACTTCTTTAGGCATACTTCAGTACCTATCATGTGCAGTGTGTTACACAGTAGATACATGATAGGTACACCCTCGAGGCTCTGGTACAGGACTTTTTTATACCATCGATTACCATATATTTTGCTTTCTATAACAATTATTTCTACGCCACACAGTCGAATATACTTTAATGAAACCTAATACCTATATACCTAATCATATTGTGAGGCAATGAAATTTGATTTAGTTGGGAAAGTCAAATGGTAATCGCCCCCATAAAAGCCGTAGATGCCAAATCAAAAGCAGGAGAAGGAGTAACCGGGGTGCGGGCCGGAACCTCCACACGGTGCACCGGGCAACGGAGGCGAGCAGCGCCTCCCACTCGCCATGGGAGACGCTGCTGCCTGCGGCCAATCCGGCTGGGGTGAGAGTGGCCTCTAGTGGGCTGCTCCGAGGCTCTCCACGTGTTCCTCTGACTAGCAGAGGGCACAGTGGGTAGCGAGCAAGGGGCGAGCTGATTTTCCGCGCGCCGACGCGGCGACGGTTGGGTGACAGGGCGGCCGCCTGCTTCGGATGCAACCGGGCATGCTAAGATGATGTTATCTTATTTATTCTTTGAGTTTCTTTGATGCATAAAATTCCTCACGAGCTCATGCGATAACGTACTAAAGCTGCTATGTCTATATAGCTTGCAGAAAGAGTAAACTTAAATGTGCAACACCCGATGCCAGAAGGACTTATGACTTGAAAAAGGTGGCTAGAGTAGATTCGACTTGAATGTCAAAGAACCGGGTAGGTACTATTGTGCATGTTACGAGGGGCCATGCTCATTACAGATACGAAACAACTAACAAGTTTAAAAATATGTTGCAAAATATGAAATTCAATTTCGATCTTGCGATACTAAGGTCTATCCGTCAATAATAAAGCGAATACAAAACACAAAAATACGCCGGCCAATTACAACCAATTACACACCGGAGATTGAATATTACCTACTCAAATAGAAACAAATCTCTAAACCAATTAACTATTGCAATTAATAGTAAGTAATAATCATGAGTAACCGGCAGTGCATCCAGGAGGTATACAATGCATGAATGCATCCGTCAATTTCACTGTGCTAAGTACCAAGATATTAATAATTTTCGATTTCTCGAAGATTATTAATATCTTGGTACTTATCTTGATATAGTAAAGTGTGCTGTGCTACGAAACAAAGGTTTTAAAAGAAAATGAAAGCTAAAGTGACAAAAGTGTTAATGGCCCCACTGGACCCTTGAATCTTGCTTTATACCGCCTAACTTATGACTCACCCACTAAATAATTTCAAAGACCTGCTGGATTCTATCTCGTCATAAACTGTTCGTCGTAAACTTACATAGAAAAGTGCTGTTTTAAAATTAGTAATTCAAAGAAAGTCGACTACATACTCGACTTGTTGACTAACCTATCCATTAGCGTAGAAGATAACTTGAATCGATTTTAGCATGAATATTTTTTCTCTTTTCTCCACCTAGCTATCTATTATAGTAGAGGCCGATGCGACAATTTTATGTTCATTTATTTTGATAACGTTGCGTAAAAAAATAGTTGTCGACTTATAATACCCGCTGTGAGTTCTGCTACCGTTGTTTGACGCAGCGGTGGCGAAACTTTGCTCTAAAGCAATAACTATACGTACCGGCTCTATTGTGTTTCGACATCTGAGAAATTCTTTACGAATCTACAACAATTTCCACTTTGCTCATGTATATTACGTTTTGGCACATAATGTACTGTAATTGTTGGTTTCTATTCAGATTTTAAGCGAAATTTACACCATGTAATATAATCGTGCAATTTCGCCGTATCTAATCTAAAATTAGATACCCTTTAATTGTATTAAAATTTATTATATTTTTTTACACCGGTATAGATTTAATAATGTATTTATATATACAACTTCAAACTCCATCAAGGTAAAATTAAATTAATATTATTTAGGTATACCTACCTTATCTATATCTATGCAAATAAATAAAATTGAAAAATCTGTTTGTAATATTAAAATAACAGCTTTTAATGATTCCATATGATGTATACACAGTACAATTATAACAAAACTACAATTTAACAAAAATATTCCTCTGTCTGTCTGTTTGTTCTGGACTCTACGAAGTGGCTGAGCTGATTTTGACAGGATTTTTACTGCATGTAGCTGCTGTTACAAAGGGTTAAGTCACCCCTTTTAACATATGTTATTTGCAGGAAAATCTTTCATTTTATTAAGTACCTACTATTATTAGAAATTCACGCTAGAAATCTATGCGGACGAAGTAGCAGACACAGGTACCTAGTTTTAAGTTAAATTAAAAATCTTAGAAGATTTTTATATTGCACTATAATATACCTATGTAAGTAGAAGTAGTTAGCACCTACGAAATTTGATTTATTTTTTGCACCGACTAGCTCGTATTGTGTGACAACTTTCAATTTTACCTACAATACTTACGACTGAAATTCGATAGGTATACTTCAAAATCTTCATTTATTTAATCTACAAAAGTCACGATTTTTTAAATAACGATATCAATAATCTTTATTTCACTAATACAAGAAACGCGGTGATTCCACGGAACACCAAGTTAATGTGGTTATTACAAGATGATCGATTAAATTTGTACATTAAGATTTTTTATCAAGCTATTGTCTTGATTTGCAGGTCGGCGACCAGCTGGTTAGCGTGAACGGATATCGGGTGGATGACGCAGTGCACGCAGAACTAGTGCATTACCTTACCTCACAGACACGACTGAAGATCAAAGTTAGACGTAAGTAATGTAAAGTCTTCTCTTTTAATCTACATTTATTTTACCGCTACAAGGATTGATTCTCATATGAAATTTATACGTGTGTGATCTAGAAATATTAATTTTATTTAGAAAGGTTGCTTTTTATTGATGTTGTATGTAAATAAAATGGTTATAAGTATTGATCTACTTCCTGTTCTTTACTTAGTTTTCCTTAAGCTCTTATGGCAAAGATCGTCATGCTGGCTACAGCATGAGGCGAATAAATTGACCTTTATATTATGGTAGAACCACACTTCGCTATTCGCCTATATATATTCGAGGAAATTCTTATAGATCACCTCCACAATTCGTCATAGAAGAGTGACTGAGGCCAATATTCGTGCGAATAATACAAATATACACGAATAAGCTCTCCCCACTTAGATTTATACGCGTGAATAAATGCGAATACAGAAGTGTGGTTCCACCATTATACAAATATTATCTATCTTTATGTAAAAATATATGTACCTCTAACACCTGCCTATATCTAAATAGGTGCTTATATATCTCTGAACTATTACAGTGTATCGATGCAATCTAAAGTTCAATAGCATTAAGATGCTTAATTAAGGCTATAAGTAGCCTTACGATTGTCACAAGTCACAATACACATTCAAGTTGTGAAGGCTTTCATCCATAACTCAAATGTTACTGGAATCAATGAGCTTCAGTGTTTTCAACCCCGTTAGAACCAATAAACCTACTAATGAAGCATGTTGATGCCCAGGATTTTAGTTACTGAAATGGCACAACACGAAGAATGTCAGGCAAATGATATAAGCAATTTAAATAATCTAATTGTGTTTAATATTACCACGGTTAACTTAAGTGACATACAAAAGCAACCAAACTTATTCCGACGATTATGCGAATAAAATCTACAAAAAATCTAAAAGGTTATGTAACTTGCAACACGTACTCGACGCTTCGTTGTCGCGTCATTGCAAAGTCAAATCAAGTAAGAATATAAGAACGAATAAAAATATGATAATTAATCAAATCGTTTGAGACACAACCGGTAGTAGAGGCCGCAAGTACGTTTTTATAATACTCGTGAAAGCGCGTGGGCAGCACGGTTATGGAACATTGTCTATTAGTGGATATTATAGACACGATTACGTAAATCAAATTACTTAGTAACAAATATATTGCCAGATTGGTTTAAATACAGTATCCCTAAAACAAGCATGAGAGTAATCAAAATACTAGGTATTGTTTTTGTGCGTGAAATAACGTATCGTTGGTGACATCGGTTGTGGTCGTTCTCTGCGATTCTTGAAGAAAGCCCATATTCTCCATCGAAGGACAATCCTTAGATTGAGTGTAGCCGCCTTTAATAATTGGGCACCTGGTACCAAGGTGTTAAAGTTCAAAAGATGCTCTGTATAAAATTTGCATTTTGCATTTCATAAGGTTATAGTGAATTCGATCATATCAAAGAGAGTAATTACACTATTACTATATAAGTACTCCTCGTTGCAGATGTTGTTGTTACTTTCAGAGAATGTGCGCTGGAATTGCACAACTTGATACCTCCAAACCCTTTCCACCAACGAATAATCAAGCGAACAGCGACGTCAGCGACACGCCACCGCTGCCTGTATGGTGAATATTCCACTCATATCACTGACCTGTAATAATTACTTATACAGGTCAGTGACTCATATGCATGAAACGTTTTACCGACACATTCATTATGCGTACAAGTAAGTAGTGGAATTCCCTGCCTGAATCTGTGTTCCTAGAAATTTATAACCTGGCAATCTTCAAGTCTCGAGTGAATTGATTCCTTTTAGGCAAACGTGATTCACTACTAGACATCATGGACAAGATCCATCTACCGAATATGGTCCTATACCTTCAATCCCAGCGCTAAAGGTACGAGAAACCCCTAGTACCTACCTCATAGTGCATGGTGGTTGGTTTATTTGGCATCTAAGATTTATGGCATACAGTTATCCATACAATGAACCACATAGTGGAGTAAACCTGCAAAAGCCATTAAATTCTGAACACAATAGAATTCTAAAGCAATGTGGTTCTTAGATCTCAGATCTTATAAGCCATTTACTAGTTTTGTTTTTAGACATTTTGCCTTTGCCTCTAGTTGCCGCCGCCAATGCAATCCGTAACAGCTATTTAAAGTACCCAATAAATGAATGAATGAAATGAATCAGCTAGTTATAAGAGAATATATACCTAAAATTACAATTACTTATATCAATGCCTAAAACATGATCCCTATAAAGTATTGCCCTCATAAAATGTCTTGTGGAGTTTATCGTCTATAACGTAGACACTTTTTAACAATTTTTAATCCTATTTTTTACACTGTCGCTCATTAGTTTGCCTTTTTTATATTACTTACGCGAACAAAATATGTTCCGTTCGACATAAGCGACGTAAACGATGATAAGCAGTTATCGATGCTTATAAACACAAGTGAGTTGCCATTTCTGTCTCCCTCCACATTGAGTTCTGGTTTAGAATTGGATCAACCGGTTTTATATCATGACGAAAGCTATTGCTTTTGATATGATATACCCATCCATAGCAATCAACTCATCATCATCACCCTAATGTTTAGTATAGCAATTCATCATAATAATAACTCTGAGTTTGGAGTGATTTAAAAATTTGTGCATTCTTTAGTGAACAATATCTTTTATCTGTGTTAATGAGTATTTAGCTCTTACGAGAAAAATTCTTCGTCTCGCTGAAATAATTTTTGTTTATTGGTAGCACGATTGGTAGGCAATAGGCTCGAGTTTGACCATAATCTCACCTTTTGGTAAATGATGATGTGGTCGACAGTGGAGCAAATTTGCTTAGATGGAAACCGTTCAGTCTAGACTTGAAGACACCCAGGTTGTAGCTTTCTGCACTGCCAAAACGTTTTGTGCGTATGAGCAGGATATCCACAATGTACCGGTGGCGCGTCGCCGTACGTCTGATCGTTCGATGATGAAAGGAATTAGGTTATGCAACTCCAGCGCACATAGGTAGAGAGGCTAGCGAAAAAAAAGTTGATATCGAAACTGATGCTAGTTCGCAATACGAAAACGGTACATATCTATTGATGGAAAATGTCGAGCAATTGACAAAAGTAAAAAATTTAGAGTATTTGGACGATTGATTACTAAACTCGATTGGTTCACAAAAAGTATACGTATCGTTGATGGTGACGGCTAGAACGGCTGAATAAGTCGCAGTTTACGGCTGCTCGAATGATTGATTTTGTTTTCTCAAGCTGATGACGACCTAAACTTATGTAACAGAATGATACTTGACTAGTTGATATGAAAGTACACGTTATTTGATCCTTCAAATTATTTTCTTTATAATAAATAGGTAATGAAATTCGATTTGCCGCAAATCTTCATGCAAACAAACACCATATCTATAGGTAACTAGCTACGATATCTACTTAGATCTAATATTATAACACAATCACTGCTTGGGAGTTTAGTGCTTTCTTGGTCGAAGAATGTTGAGAATACCTAAAATTTTATAATTAACCAATCCAGTCATAGTTATGCAATCTATTTGTTAATGATTGAACAGTAAAAAAGTTAGTTTACAAAAGGCATCAGTCGGCCTACCCATTCCTTCAATACTTTCAATTTTATTAGGTAAATGTTATTCGCCATTTAATTTGTATGTTATTCTATTCCAGATGTGGGGATGTTGCCTGTCAAAGAGTAAGTATCGTTTACGACGAGTGAAGAAGTTAATGTGTACTTAGGTGCGCAGTTGTTTGATCAAGTACATGGTATTTCAGCAAGGCTCACGAGCAACTGTCATGGCAGTTCGTATCGG
Source organism: Lithosia quadra (assembly GCA_963576445.1). Lineage (NCBI taxonomy): Eukaryota > Metazoa > Arthropoda > Insecta > Lepidoptera > Erebidae > Lithosia > Lithosia quadra. Next base: position 10,268,363 of record OY754878.1, on the reverse strand, counting down.
AGCGTGCGTCGCTGGGTTCTGACGTGTCTTCGTCACCGACCCTTTGTCACGACACAGACAGGCTCACAGACATGCGTCTCTCCATACTTGTGCCGCCTAGAGCGAAACTTGGCTGCGGGTCAGTATTTACCATTATTCATTCTTATTTAATTATGTCATTGTTTTGCATAGTAGAAGTGACGTAGGACAGGTAATGCGAATAAAAAATCATATTCACTCTTCTTAGTGAATCAAACTCTTACCTTAACTAATATCATCATAATATTGGAATCCGTGGTAATACTTATTATGTGATCTTTTAATAGATCACCAGCCATTTTAGCTCCCGCTTGGCTGTACGTTTTTTCGTGTGGCAATCCCTACACAATTCTTATTACAAAACGATTTACTCTGTTTCTAATTAAAATTAACTATCAAGGTTATGCCATGATGATGTAGAACCAATCGTGTTCCGTATTAAAAGAATAATTAAATTATCAAAAAAGCCACAAGGACTTAGCTAAGAATTGTAGAAAGCATTGTAGGTAGTTGTAGACCTTGATAAGAAATCATCTGGATACAGCCAAGCGTCCAAAGCGGCCATCTGAAAGCGGTAGATGGCCCCGGTTCAGTCTAGGTACGAAGAAAATGACCTATGAACCACCTTAAATCCGTCTGTAAATCCGAGACATCGTGCGTGCGGTTTTTTTCGAGTCCGTCAACCACCCCGCTGGCCGACGGCGACGGGGGTAGTATATGTTCGGATTTCCGTACAATAAAAAGTACCGCATCAGATGACACCCAATTACATACCTATATAAGTACTTAGTTAGTGCGTGTGAACGGCGTCGTCTGTAACCGTTACACAACGTATAATACACGTGTCTTGTGCATCGTAAGAATATGTAGGTACTTACGTCATTATTTAATCAAATCTTCATAAACATTTATGTACACTAATCATACAAACATGTTAATAGTGTCAATATTTGTTGAACAGGTCTTGATTACATTCTATCATTCATTTCTTGCACGATCGTGCCCATACTGACCATGGACAAAATCTATCATCCCTCTACCCTATTTGAACGAATCAAAGGTGTTTAATTACCTTGAATACTAAATGCGATTAAGACTCGTTATTCGTGATTTTAATCTGTGTACAAATCGTGAAAGTTTAATTACCGTGCCCATACTGACCATGGACAAAATCTATCATCCCTCTACCCTATTACTAAATGCGATTAAGACTCGTTATTCGTGATTTTAATCTGTGTACAAATCGTGAAAGTTTAATTACCGTGCCCATACTGACCACGGACAAAATCTATCATCCCTCTACCCTATTACTAAATGCGATTAAGACTCGTTATTCGTGATTTTAATCTGTGTACAAATCGTGAAAGTTTAATTACCGTGCCCATACTGACCATGGACAAAATCTATCATCCCTCTACCCTATTTGAACGAATCAAAGGTGTTTAATTACCTTGAATACTAAATGCGATTAAGACTCGTTATCCGTGATTTTAATCTGTGTACAAATCGTGAAAGTTTAAAATAATTTTCTTGTGAACAACCGCAGTTTGGCCAATTAAACTTAGAAACTTAATATTACACGATTTGTATTTATAAAACTGGTTTTACCTTCTTTTCTAGGGGTACACGTCAGAAAGCATATCTAACAGATAGTTTAAAATGATTAAGTGTTACCTACTATTAGATTATATTTGAAATGGATATAAATAACCGGAAAGGATACTAAACATAAGTAAAAAAAGTAGAAAAAGTAGAAAAAAGTACACTTTGCTAGTTTGCTTCATCAATATAAAAATTGGCCGTACACCGTATAGCTCTTAATGGATAGTCCAGTATTGTAAGGATTTGTCAACATTTTTGTAGCTCTGCTAATGCTACCATCATACATACCGTAAAAAGCAGTCTTCATTCCTCAATTAAATACATACTGCTTTGCCCTATTATGTAGATACACCAAGTTTTTCTGACCCAAGCTTAACCAGTCGTTCAGGTAACCACGATATTGAACATCACTTGATAACCCGATCTCTTTTCGAATTCGACTTTTTGAGATAGCAAAAGGTGTCACGGTTAACAATAACGGTTAATAATACCCTTTGTATTTGATTTGACTAAGTATAGCTCCATATCGGAGACTCTTGATATAGTCATCTCGATTGCAGGCTCAAGTTATTAGTGGTCTTTTTGTTGCGAACCGCTTGAACTCTTTACATTATTAGCATCGGGGACCTCGGCATGTCCTGGCAATTCCCCATTATCGAGATTGCGTGAATGGCATGAGTCGTTATTCGACTGAGGGAGTCTCTTCTAGTCATCACCTTGTCTTCGTCTGTGTGATCTGAACTATTTTTGGTCAAAGTTGGTCAAATAAATACTGGTTACTAACCGAGTTTTATGATAACATAGGTTACTACTCACGTTTTTAATTATTTTTTACTAGTGATATATGGTAAAAAACAGAAGAGCGAAGGCATATCAGTTGCTTGAGCAGCGCCTCCCACTCGCTACGGGAGACACTGCTGCCTGCGGTCAATCCGGCCGGTGAGGGAGTGGGAGGGCTGCTCCGAGGCTCTCCACGTGTCCCTCTGACTAGCAGAGGGCACAGTGGGGAGTGGGCGGGGGGCAAGCAGGGCCTCGATTCTGCTAAAGACAAACCACTGACATACCACTGACACTCTAAAAAATGCCATTTAATTTTAGACTTTATTGTTATAAGGTTAAAGTCTAAAATCAAATGATATTTCGTAGAGCGAATGAAAAAGTTAAATGAATTCTTTTCATTTGATTTTAGACTTTAACTGTATAACGGTAAAGTCTACAATTAAATAGCATTTTTAGAGTGTCAGTGGTATTACAGTGGTTTGTCTTTAGCAGAATCGAGGCCCTGATTGCCCCCGCGCCGATGGTTGGGTGACAGGACGGTCGCCTGTCACCCTACACCCCACCGTCGGCGAAGTTGCACGATGTTCGTCCGACCCCGCATTCGGGGGGTCGAGGGGGCCTTCTTAAAACCGTAAATGGCCCAGGGTCAGCTGGGGCGCGAGGGATATGCCTATTGGGTAACCTTACTACACCCCGGTAATTAAGACCAGAGATGGCGTGCGGTTTTAGTCGGTTCGATCCCGACATAACCACCCTCGATGGCCGACGGTGGTGGTATCCATGTGGATTTACGCACGATAAAAAAGGCATACTAGTTGCTTTAAATGTTTCATTAGTAATAGATATAGACTATTTATACTTGTATATTATTCATTTAATCCAAAAAAGAAAAGAAGAATGTATTATTGTAGGTAGGCTATATGGAATACATCATACATGTTATGTAAATTAATAGGAGTACTATGCTTGTTACAGAATTTGCAAAGGACCAGATTGGAAGCCTGGTATTTTTGTGCAGTTCATACGAGAGGGTGGTATCGCTCGCGAGGCAGGATTGCGACCTGGAGACCAGATCTTGTCCTGTAATGGGCTAGATTTCTCAAACGTCTCTTTCAACGAAGTAAGTTTGATCTACCATTTTCTGAAATTATTAGTTTTAAACTATGCTCTTGACCTACCAATTTAACACATTTTTTTGAAAGAATTTTGACCTAATGCAAGAATTTCGAAAGAGACCGTTAAGGCCGGGTGGCCTTAACGGTCTCAAAGTCTGGGTCTACTGCTGCATACACCCTCAAGCGACTATTCCTTTTAGCCGTTACCTACGTACTGCCGTAGGTACCTACCTATTCCACGCCACAATTTTATTGCTGTTTCTGTGTTTGCAGTGGTTTACCACTGCAACGTCCGTTTTAACAACATGTGGTCAGTGGTCACATTGGCAACATTGTTGAATATTGTGAGTTAGATCTTCCTGAGATTATACTGGGTTCAAGAATACTTGACACAGTGAAAAGTGCATCATGCCAGTTGCCCTAATAGGATGAAAATAAAACAACTGATATGTATGGCGTAGACAGGCATAAACTAGTTTCAATTTCCCGTACCGTGAGTTATCTATTTTAAACTTAGGAAAATTACCAGAAATAGAACTTGTGAATGTAGTATTCTGGTGTTCAGATCTGTAAGACCTCGACTTGCAGTTCTGAACACCAGAATACTATATATATACTATACATTCATAAATCTACTACAGAACTACGTAATTATTTTAGGTTAAACGGTTTACCAGAAAATTAACAGCTACTTAACTAATGTGTGATTAGTTTTAAGTTCTCAATACAATTGATTCTCTTTTCTGTTTTCAAGGCTATATCAGCGATGAAAGCTACTGGACGTCTGGAGCTCATGATACGAGAAGGTGCAGGGACTGAACTGGTATCACCAGAAAGTTCCGGGTATAATAGCTCAGCTTCATCCGCGGCTGGTGAGAGAAGTCCTGCACCGGTCGCGCCCCACGTGCCACTTGCTCCTCCTGCAGCTCTTCGACGGAGGCTCGCAAGCGTCGCTGAAGAAGCTGCTGATAGGGCTGACAGGTTAAGAACAATAAATTCGGTTATCGGAGTGTAACTCCCTGTTTGGCTATGAGTTTTCAGAAAGCTGTACCTAATCTGGAAGTCTCTGATATATATCGTGCTGTTGAACCGGGTAGAGTTCTGGGTATTTCTAGTAAATAATATTATACCCTAAGACGAGAACTGCGAGAACTTTGTTCAGGTCGAAGCCAACATAAAGATCAAACATTTGAACTTGGCGCACGAAGTTACCGACATTTGGAGAGCAAAGTCAATCTAACTAAAGTAATTTATTCTTGAATACAGCGACTAGCTTGAGCTAGAGGCTATACTTTCCGTATCATAGTATTATAGTAGGTAAGCACATTAATACTTGTCTGATTGTGTAATTAGTAACGATATTTGTTTTCTTCCAGATTAACAATGAATAGACTAAAGAGAAGAACTTGGGATAGTTTAGATTTTGAGTGGAAGAATGGTGACATACACAATTTTGATGCGCCTTCTGATATAGAACCCGACTACGATTGCCCGAGTATCCCAAACAACCCACACACATACGAGAATAAAACCAATATGCGATGTAAAAATAAAAAAGAATATATAAGCAGTCCATCAAATAGGACTATTATTAATTTAACCGAAGATGGTGCCACTATACAGTGTAGTTACGAAAACAATCAATCGCCAAGAAAGAATGCTTTCGTACCAAACCACACGAATAGAGACAACGAAAAAAAAACTATAGTAGTCGAAGTTCATCACACGAGCACAACTACGTGTGGTAAAAGCGCCTGCAATTATCCACCACCTTTAAAAAATGATTGTGATTCCGATTCCATAAGCTTATCTAGTTCTGCTACGTTATCAAGTGCCATTGCTGATGAAATACAAAGACGAAAGATGGTATGTATGCCAGGCGATTCTGGTGAATAAGCCATAAGAATAGATGCATTCGAATATAATTATCATGTACTTGGAAAACAAATACCATCTCCCTTCCTATTTAACAAACATACACAGAACTGTGCAAACAATGCCGCCTCAAACCAAATAGTTAAGAGACCTGTATGCATCACATTTACACGTACATATAGGACACATCGTGGTTATCGTATGCTTAACTATACAGTGATTCTACTGTATAGTTTCAACTGCAATATAACCGCATCAATTGGTTGAGCTTAACTTAACTGCACTCGCAGCTTACCAGTTATTATTAACAGCGCTGACGCGCATTCACTCGCTTAGTATTCGTTCCTATGCAGTTGTTTCATTAAGGATCATTTCACAACCTTCAAGGTTGTATATACTCCTTTCTCCTATACTCCTTTCAAAAATAGTAATTTCCAGTAGCTAAAAGGCTAATCGAAATGTAATTCAGGTCTAAGTCCTTTGGAATGCTGGGGCGTAAGAAAATGGAAGGAAACTTTTTTAGAAGTAGTTATTTATTATGATAAAAATACAATGAAAATTAAATAATATTTACATTAAAATAAAAACTAAAAACTAAACAAAATATTTAGAAGTAGTTATCTGGAATTATCGCCTTTAACCGTTTGAATCAAAGTGACCGATACGTAGTAGGTACTATGAGTATTATGTATGCTGTGCCGATACTCGCACTTAAAGTTTACTTATAAAGTAGGGCCTGCGCAGTTTGCTTGATAATAATACTAAAACAAAATTCTAAGTAAATAAGTTATTGTGCAAAAGATTGTTATATCGTAGTAAATAGATTGACGGACAAGTAGATAGTATATCATATACATGGCAGTTAAATATCTATCTTTCAAGGTAATCAAAGTTAGAAATTTGTAAATATAGCTTTGTAGCTATACCTACATGAATGGTAGAATAAAATAATAGTAATGTAGTATAGGTAAAGGTATTATACTAGATAATATATTGCGTGTTTCATGGTGGTCCCGGTATAGTAAAAAAATCATAAATATACTCAGTCAAAAAAATTCGCCTCATATTATTAGTATCTATTAGTATTTTACTTGCGTCCGAGGATGGATAAAGAAGTTTTCCACACTATTCTTCCTTATCTTAGGAATAATGAATAATATTAACATCTGGTATGCAACTGCATTAGGAGAAATGCATTGTCTATAAAGTACTTACGTATATTTCTACCCTTCTAATTTGTTCTCTCATATAAAACATCTAAGTAAATGTTCTTTGAAAGTTTAATTTCGACTTAATATTTTTACCCCTAACGTGATACTAACACGAAGCCATTAACACAACCTATATTTCTATATACCTAGTTGCTTTAAATACTATTTTATTACCACCCCAGAATAAGAAAAAAACAAACACAGAGAATATACCACCACCACCGCCGAAGAAACCAGTTGTACCAAAGCCAGGAGATGAGAAAAAAAAACAACATGATGCGTTGATGGATGAATTTAAGAAAGTTCATCGAAAAATGTTTGCAAATCTAGAGTGTGACAAGAATGGCACGGACATTCAGAAGAATGATGGAGATTCACTGGTAAGTACATCTTATTTTCCTATCTTCTTCATAAGCATAATCTTGAAGATAAATTAATCAGTTAATTATTTATCAATTAATTACTGATCAAAGGTTTGCTAAAGAGAGCTATTGTAGAGTTAAACTCGCCGTTGTAGGTACGTATCTAAAGATGTTCAAACCTTGTGACGTACCTCCCGCCGGGAAGTGTGGGTGGTTACGTCGGAATGGAAACGATTAAAACCGCACGCACGGTGTCTCGTCACATTGACCTGCGTGGCCGGGGACGCCCTAGAAAGGATATCCCAAACACCCCCATCGGCTTAGGCCGTCAACATAGCCGACCCCGACAACCAACGTGTTGTTGGGGGATTAAGTTTTCCCCTCCTCTATTAAGGCCCTAGGCTTGCTTCAATTTTTGTAATCTACAAAGATAGGTTTCCAAATTTTAACATCCAATTTTGAAATAATTGGTATCGTGCCTCGGAAATTAAACTTCGCTATCAGTAACAGATAGAGCTGTCATTCAGAATTTATTGGCAACAATGTCTTGTCTATCACGTCATCCTTTATCGCACAGACATTATCGTTACATATGAGTACATAATTATGTTTTTGCATGTTTTTTCCTAGCTTGTTATGAAAAAACTTATTTAACTTGTAGGTTGGTAACACAAACATAATAAAAGTGTCTTCTTCAACCTTTCCTTCCTTGTATGCGCATTTACATCATTTTGAAGTTAGATTTGTTTTTCACATTTGTCGAAATAAATTAGCATGATGAAACGTTTACAAGCTTTGACTAATTTTAGAATTTGTAATACTGTATAGTACCTACGTCTTCAGTGTAAATCGAAATACATAGAGCCATTCTTACTGACTGTATAGAATATACTTTGCCACTATCTACGATTGATGCTCATGCGATTCTTATAATTATATTTCCATTTTCATAACGTTCACAACGATATAGTCAATGTGAGATATAGATATATGATTTTTTTGTTTGATTAACTCAGAAATCAACTTGGAGATAAGCATTGCAACTTAACAGAAAGTCTTTACAAGACTAAGATATAAAAAATATTCAGGGAACCTCTACTTACTTTAAATAATAATAAACTTTAAAATGTTCTCTAATATCCATTCCATTATCTTTTTCTCTACATAGAGAGGTAATCTACATAGAAGTGCTAACGTGATACTATAGCAATCATTAAAAATACAACACAGGTTGGAATCTACTTTATACATTTTACTCTGAGCATGTAGGTATAAAGTAGATTCCATTCATTCATTTCCTTAACTTCTAAACACATAACCCCTCCCAACCCATGCCGATGTCAGTCTAATGATATCGCTAATTATCATAGCTGCTCACCGTCTCGTCGGTATGATACCTTATTCTGTGATGATACGACGCTGAGGTGCTAGCACCCACATTTCGCCAGTTTATGTTTAGGTCCCAATGTAATAGGTGGCGAGCCTATTGCCATTAACCGGGCAATGTGGGTGCTAACACCTCTGCCTACCCCTTCGGGGATATAGGCGTGAGTTTATGTTATACTAGCTGTTGCCCGCGGCTCCGCCCGCGTGGACGTCGATTTTCGCGTTTTTTTACTATATCGCCAGTTCTAATAGCCGCTTGCGATCAAATATGCATAAAATTTTGAGTCTAACCAAGACCTTTCTAGTAAAAAAAACCGCATCAAAATCCGTTTGGTATTTTTACGTCCATCGCGTCACTTGCTTAGACTAAAAATTTACCGTATGTTTGGTTGTAATTGGTTAAGTAGAACTGGAGATATGGCCAAAAACGACCTAAAAACGAAGCGCGGGCGAAGCCAGGGGTATCAGCTTGTATAAAAAGTACTATGAACTATAATCGTACTAAGTTTGATCAAAATCCCTCCAGTAGTTTCTGATTTTAGCGTGAACAAAAATTTAGTGCGGACAAACAAAGGCACAGACAAACAGACAAAATTCTAAAAATCATAGTTTTGGCATCTATTACATTCATAAAGTTTCCTGATAATTTTTCTCTCATGTATCTTCCATGTATAGACACCGATCAGTTACAGATTTATTATTATTTATGTTATGTTATATGTTATATGTTATGATACAACGCAGCGCGGCGACCCGAACGTGGCGACCGACGACGGTATTTTTCATTAGCTCACCTCACGGCAAAACAAAACACCGTGTCTATCGTTTCACGGTGTGGCCGAGACGGTGATTTAACGGTTGTAATTAAAGCATTGGGTGCAACAAGGGCGTATGTTGTAAAATAGAGTTTTGAGAAAATTGATAATGAAAGTTTTAATGTCTTATATTATTTTAATACCTATATTTCACTTGAATTTACTTTATTATTTATTAGTCCCATGATTTAGCAAAAAGTGTAAGGTATCATAACTATTTTAGAGCAATCAGCTATTGTTGAACACCAAGTAGACTAAGATCCCACTGCAAAATCATGCATGAATCGAATATTTGGTAAAAACCAAATTTTACGCATATTTATGATTAGGAGAACATTTATTTACTAGGTTGCCTATCAAAATGTGGCCGCTATATGTTTAATTCAATTTTTGCTAATTCATTTTTCGGAACAAAAATCCATCACATGGTTTTTAAATAAAATATAATCCACGTCACGGCAATACACAAAAGGACTCTGAAAAATCACGGTTGCCGTTGCGCACTTCGCCGTACCTCTTCGCAGCCAGGTGTAAACAGGTATGATTTTGATACATTTATGCAATCATAACGGACATTTATTATTTTTATATCAAATTAAAGCTAATTTTTTTCTGATTACTACAATATACGGCTGCCTAATTAAATCTGGCCGCAAATAATGGTTGCTGGCTGTTAAAGATGGTAAATATTTAAGATAGAGTGAAAGAGAGCAAGCGCGTAGCCTCACTAGTCAGACGAGGATAGCGATTGCCAGCTGTATGACGCTTTGAAACCATTGCGCATGCGTCGGATGCTAGGGTTCTCAACCACCGGTTCAAACAGTAATAGGGACTACTGAATAAATACTCCAAAAGAAATGTCTTCTTTTTCAAAATGACAAAGAAAATTACAAAAAAATTAATATCGGTGAAAAATAAAACCAAGGTTACTTATATAAAAGAAAATTTTATTGAACAAGTGCTATTTGAAAAAATTAAACATTGAAGCAAATAAAAATTAAAAAATGTTCTTAATTTTTTGTATTCTTCTTTATCTTTTTGTTTTAGAACTGTAATTTTTTTTAGACACTTAGTATGATATCCAAAATCATCAGTAGATTCAATTGTCTATAAAGTGTCATGATATTTATATTTTTTCTTACGACGAAATAATGACATTAGTGAACACTTTTTGAATGATGCATTATTGAAATCAAGTACATTGGATTTTTTCTCACACAGAAAACACGCCTTCATCTTTATAATAATTATTTGTTAGTTCTTAGAAATAAAACAACAATATACTACCCGCTCGCCCTAAGTTTGCCGCTGTCAACTGTCACGCGTTTGGCGTTGTCTCACTCACTCAATTCTAGTTCCAGTGAGATAACGCTATACCACGGCGCTATACTGACGTTATTTAGTCGCTATCCTCGTCTGACTAGTGATGCTACGCGCTAGCTCTCGTTCACTCTATCTTAAATATTTACCATCTTTAACAGCCAGCAACCCTTATTTGCAGCCAGATTTAATTAGGCAACCGTATATTACAGTAAACAGAAAAAAAATAGCTTTAATTTGATATAAAAATAATAAATGTCCGTTATGATTGCATAAATGTATCAAAATCATACCTGTTTACACCTGGCTGCGAAGAGGTACGGCGAAGTGCGCAACGGCAACCGTGATTTTTCAGAGTCCTTTTGTGTATTGCCGTGACGTGGATGATATTTTATTTAAAAACCATGTGATGGATTTTTTTTCCGAAAAATGAATTAGCAAAAATTGAATTAAACATATAGCGGCCACATTTTGATAGGCAACCTAGTAAATAAATGTTCCTAGTAAATAAATATGCGTAAAATTTGGTTCTTACCAAATATTCGATTCATGCATGATTTTGCAGTGGGATCTCGTACTAAAGGGCGTCACCCACGCGCTGCCGACCCTGAAGGAAACGGGCGGAGGTAGGAAAGGGTGGGGAGGCTAGGAAGGGGTGCGGGAAGGAGAGGTACAGTGAGCTCTGACTACCCTACTTACCGCCCGGGAACAGAACACATTATATAACCGTTATAGTGTAATTTAAATTACATCACTCAAATAAATTGCAAAACTGAAAATACTTTATGTACCTACTTATTTATTTGCTTTTCAAGTAGGTACCTTTGAAGACTACTTCAGTTTTAGGTTTTTGTTTATATTTTCATCATTGTTTCATTTAGTCTTACAGTGTGTAATAAAATTAGCTTTACTTCATTTTTTTATTTACTTCTTTATTAATACCAGCTACTAATATTACTCTTTAGTAAAGTTTACTGTAGGTTAGTACTAGTTGAATATTATTTTTGTTATTCTGGACGGAAAAATGTTTTCATTTTGAATCGTGGCATTTCCACTGATATGAAGGTATTGAATTTTCACTATGGCAGTCATAAATATTATTATTTATACCTAACATAGCTAAATGAGTTATATAATATTTTAGTTTCAAGACAATTGTTTTACAAAACTAATTGGGGCACTTCGACACGAATCATTTATTACTACATGCTTACATAAACCTTTGAAGTTATTGGAGCGTTACTAGTTTTTGTACCTAAATTGCACACGATAAAGCTGTTATAAATGTATATTAATATTTTTCTCTACGAAATTATATATTCCCATAAAAAAAGAATACAAAACTTTTAAAGTATTCTATATATTTTCATCAAATCAAAAAATAAATACACGACTAACTATATCAAAAAGATAATTTAATCTTAATATATAAATGATAATAATTCTTAAATTAGTATGTAGGTACATAGATTTTCTCAGTATTATCCGATCACCAATCTCGGGTGTCCGCTCCCCTCATCCTATATTATTGTTTTATGTATATCGGCTTGTACGGGAGAGACTGCTGTCTGACGTTGACAATATTGGCATTAGAAAAGTGTTCAGCATCAAGGTCTGTATCTTAAACAAAAAATTATGAACTAAATTGGTTCACAATCCGGCAAGGTACCTACCATGTAACACACAAAAATAATCTCATAACTATCTTTTCCCACTTGTTGATAGATTGTGTCAAATTTCAGAGTCAGAATACGAAAACATTACATAGACTTCGAGGTACAATGTGGGAATGGTTGTGTTGTGTTGTAGTGAATACAAACTTCATGTTGCATTGGATCTATTTTTCGACAGCTCTATATTCCTCCTTCTTTAGCAGCATAATATTGTTTTGAATAAAGTACTATGGAGCTAACATTTTAATTACTAAATAATGAAAAACCAAAAAGAAAGAAACATCTGTGTTTGTTTGTAAAGAAAACTTAAAACTATAATTTAGACATTTTTAAGCCAACTTCGAAAAAGGTTCTCAATTCAGAAGTTTATATTTTTTATGGCATAACTGTATCGTATATAGACGTATTTGCTAAACTCTTGTTTTATTGGATAGAGTTTTATTTCGAAATTATAAATTCCGAATTCCATCTAAATTTTGTAAAAATCTGAGGACAAGTTTCGGATATACAACGAAACGCTTTAATGACAACAAATCATCCGCGTTTACTGCTATCGTATATTCATAGAATTCTATAACATAACATCACGCTAAATGGGCTCAGTATTTAGTATTCAGTTCTATTTCCATCGTTTATGCTCCAGCAGTTTGGCGAATAAAAATATGTTAAATGTATCTTTGCTGAATAAATAAATAATAACAAATATGAATGAAATTTAAATTTTCATGAAAGAAACTTATGATGTTTCTGTTAGACTCTACCGCTCTACAGGGCTGTTTCCCGTTGCACTTATACAACCACTTTTGTAAACTTGAATAATGAGACGAATACTATGTCGACTTTGTAATAATCACTTGAGTGACACAGGCGACCGAGACAGTCAACACTGACTTGTAGAGACAGTCCCCCTCAAAAGTTGCTAAACTCTAACAAATAAACGCTCTTTTTACATTAAATTACGCCATTGAACTTATGTGCATTGTGCAAGTGGTTTTGTAATCTTCAGAGACCAAATTTAAAATATGTCATGTTTTGCATGGACCTAGGAATAACTATGGACGGAGCCATGGGAACAAAAAAGTGACGCTGCATAGTCAGCCAACTTTCGTATACGTATACAGTCGCCACGCACACTCTCACATCATAGTCAGCCACTTCGCGGCAAACGTCGGTCGAATCGGTCGATCTGTCAGTTTAAGCGGGAAGAAAAAAAAATCAAATACAACATGTCTTGTGCAGTGAAATGGTGTAAAAACCGTAGTGACAGGAAGAAAATAAATCCAGGGATCACATTTCACAGGTTAATCAATATTTCAATCACCTAATGTTTATCTAATAATTATACATAAATGTTCATTCAATATTTCAAAACAAAATTCAATTGTTCGGTACAAAACCAGTGACCCCAACATAAAAGTGTGCAAATTTCCCCATATTTTGGGGAAATCTGTAAATTGTGTGACTTTATGATGAAATAGCATAAACTATTTATTAGTAGTGATAACCGTAGTGATTTAACTTCTTTTTTATAAATACATGGGATTAGGAATCGCAAAAATACAAATTGTAACTAATATGAATTTTTTAACTTTTTTTGTTAATTAGGTACCTAGTTTAATCGTGTGAATATTCCCCACGGTTACCATCCATGTAAGTTTTTTTTTTTATATAGGTATAATGAAAAAATAATGTAAAAAATAACTAAAATATTATTTTCATTAATTTATGATAAAATAATATTTTTAATAATAATGCACGAATCACCTTTAATGATTGTTCATTTATATATTTTAAAATTTACCAAATAATTCTCCCTATTCCTCAACTAAAATAATAAAAAATGGGGAAATGTAGGTAAAACCTCGCATCCCTACAATTTACTCACACAATGATTGATGGCCGCCATTTTTTGACACAGACTAGTTACTCTAGGCACTCCGTCCATACTTTTCCTAAGTCTATGATGTTTTGTATATTATTTTTTGAAAGGATTTATAATTAAGTTAATCGGTAAGTTGGAATATATTCAGTTAGTTTTGAAGGCAACTGTACCTAATGACAAAGTTATTAGATAGGCACCTATACTCAACACAAAATAAAAGGCCCGTTTTGACGTTTGTTCTCGTGGCGTGACTAGTTATGTACCTATACGATTCGGTATTCGATACTCAGGATGAATCGAATCCAGTTTGCATGGGGATTTAATCGATTTGAATAGGTATGTAAACTGCATTGGATTAAAGTTCTGATTAGAAAAATTTGCTTAACCTTTGATTTTGTAGGTATTTTAAAACAATACAATGTTATTAAAGGTCAATTTACTTATATTTAATATTTTTTTTACAATAACATTCACTCAATCACAAAAACAACAAGATCAATTAAATCAGTCTTCAGAATCTAAACACAAGTATTAAAATAAATAAAAATAAAAGTGCACGTCGGGCTTGAAAAAAAATATCTCACTCGATATTTTCTTTCCTTAACTGATTATTAATAGTCTGTGGACTACATGAAAAAATCGTTATGCACAGCACTTAGCCGAGTGGGCGGTACCTGTCAATAAAAAATGTCATTACCTTTAGAACATTTCAATTGATAAAAAATTAAGAACTTCATGGGCACGAACTGTCAAAGTGGGCCTTTTATTTTGTGACAACTATAATTGTTATACCACATGAGGTTGCTTTAGAACCTTGATTAATTTTCTGTATCCTTAATATCGATAGAGCTTGATTGCTCTGTATTAGAGGTGAGTAGTTCCGGACCGTTATAGCTCCAGGAACTATGTCCTTTCCCGGAGCTATGTAGTTCCGATCCACAGAACAAAGAAAAATCCTTAGGACTAGAAATCGTATGGGGGCGTGTTTGTGTCGCCAAAAACCTAAGTGTAATTGCATTTACCTCACACATATACACTTGTGTATGTGCACAACGCAGGCTAAAATAATCAAAAAACAAGTTTATGCGATTGATTTTAAGGTTTATTTTCCTATAAGTTTTCACGAAATATTTACTTCAATATTCTAGAAGTTTCTATACCTGTCCAATTCAGGATGCTAAATGATAATTTTGACAGTTCACGTCTATGAAGTATCGTATTTTTATATAAAAAATAATACCTCTAAAATTATCGTAGCACATTGACAAGTACCGCCCACTTTTCATAGTACAATTTTTTGTAATATAGCTAATAATAATATAATATAATAATAAAAGTGGCTAAGTATAATGCAAGACATAATTACGGTAGGTACCATAAAACTTCTCTTTTATCATTCTGAAATAAGTTACCTAAAATAATAAAAAAATAAATGCTTTTGTGTTTTTATAACTATCGATTCCATATTCTACGGGAACGATAATCGAAAATCGATTAGATTCATTTTCGATTATACTATATGGGGTACACTACTTAGAGCTGTCAAAATTATCATTTTAGGTAAGTTTGTGAAAAATGTACGACAGAATGTGGTGTCCGTATTTTGAGTTAAGTTAATTTCATCCTTACCATTGTTATATTTAAGGACTGATTTGCAATACAATACAATTTTAGACATCTATTGGTGAAAAGCAAAACTATAATGTACATTGATTTTGCTATTGACCGCTAGATGGGGTATTATTGGGATAAATAAATGTGTGCTCTATTCCAACGTGGCTTAAACATAATTTTGTTGTATATTACTTTAAAATGGGGGCAGATTTGATGGTACTCTGTAAGCATCATTGAAGTTTATACCTTGTCAAAACGTACTTTAAATTCATTTTCAGTAAAATAAGGTGTGTAGTTCTGCTCTTCTTATATTTTAAGGTAAAATGTATGCAACCAATAAGTCGTCCTATAAGTCTGTGTGAGTGTATTTTTTGGCGACAGCTATTCCTTTGTATTTTTACTTAATTACTACTTCTATGGTTTTTTAATGTTCTGTGTTCCGATCCGACCGCTCCGCCTAAACAGTTCCACCATGTTCTTGTCCGGAACGAGTAAGCGAACTCGGAGCATGGAATGAATAGAGCGCGCGGCGCGCGGAGTATACTCCGATGTGCATGTGCAGGTTCGGCCGGAGCGGTTCGGGTTTGCGAACAGCAGCCGACTACTACCGAAGCGCAGCCGAACCGGACCGAGTCGCATTTCGTGTTACGTAATTATCTACTTGCGCAGTGACTGCGGCGACGCGGTTCGTATTTTAGCGTTTAGGTGCATTTATTTATTAGTTGCGAATGCGTGCGTGTTCCGAATACTTTATTTACACCATACTTTCCAATTATTTTTAACAAATTACACTGTCTTTGATAAGTAATAATAGTTTATTGAGTTCTATAGTGAATAAGTGAATAGATTTAAATAGTAATTTACTTTGCACATACCTACCTAGGTAGTGCAGTTTTTATTTATGACAATAATTTCGAAAATAATAAGGCTTTGAGAACTTTCTAATTATTAACTTCATCTGAAAATGCCATCTCATAGAAAAATCAGCATTCTTTGGGATCATTTTATTGAACAAAAGGACTCAAAAAAAGGAAAATGCAAATACTGTTCTGAACTGATCTCATTTTAAATATTAACTATATACTTAAACACATGCTTGTCTGCTACCTCAGTAGTACCTATATAAAAAAAATTGAACCTTTTCATATATATCTGCACATGTTATATCAGCGTGGATTGCATGAACTATGTCCGGGAAACGTGTCCGCGGACATGGTTCCTGAACATGGTGCCGACTGTATAAGGAACCGTTCCATGTTCAATCCGCTCCCGGACATGTTTCGCACATGCCTACTCTGTATTGGTCAACGCCAAACTTTTCTTTGGGGTTTTCTTTATTCTTTCAAAGAGGGTCATTATTAAACAAATAAATTACATTCTTTATACCTGTACACAGAACTAAGAAAAATACGACAAAAATAGTAAATTTTTCGATAGTAGGTATTAGTAATCTTATAATATCGTTGCTTATTTAATTACTTGACTATTTATATCAGCATAATAAAAACAGTGCCCTTAGCCAAGTGGCAAAAGTCTAAATCGCTATCGAATAGAATAGATTAGGTCGACCAATCACACTCCAGCTCGTAATTCCGCCGCGGCGCGCGCATCGTACGCCGGCGACGAGCTTGGATGTGATTGGTCGACTTAATCGTTTCTATTCCGTAGCAATTTACGCTACGGAATACACTGACACTTGTCTACGGCGCTAGTGATATAATCGTATTGAATCTACTACTTAACATGAAACTGAAACTAGTGAGTGTTATTCTTATTTAATCTTCACATGCTCATGTGAAGATTAAATAATTAGGTATTGTTTTGTTTATATTTTAAATGTCATTATCTCATATTATGAGAATGCATTGTTACCCAGCAGACACTTTAGAGAGCAGATATTTAACAGTCTAGTTTAATATTGTTAACCTGTCACGTCATCGACATGGTGGTGTGTTCGAATTTAGGTAGAGTGCTCGTAACCGGAATTACACGGCGAATTTAAATTGTATTTCAAATTAAATTGTAATGCTTAGGAAATATTCCAAGAAAAATTACATTTAGTCACGTTAGGTTTTAATCTAGATAAAATGACAATAGCTTTTGTTATGAGAGTGATCCGGAGATATTTCATGATCACCTAATTAAACGGATAATAGCGAGGTGCAGCTCTATGATTGAAATCACTTTCATAGTTATTGGCTGACTTTCATAATACTATGAGAGACTATTCCTACTAGAAAACTAGAGAGTCAAGCCGTCAAGTGTTTCTCCAGACAATGAACTGAAATGGCTTTAAATTATATTAAACGACGTAGTGTGGGGACCACGTCAGTTTATTGTAATTGTCTTAACTTTCTTTTTAGATGATTTCATAATGAAAGGAATTTATCATTTCACTACGTATCTAGTTCTATTGCTTATAAAGGTAGAATGAATTTCAAAGATCTATGGGTCATATAGAATTATTCCTGTCTCAAATATTATAATGGATTTCTTCTAAAAACAATGTGTTTACATAAAATCGTACAGTTTTTAAAATAAATCATGATAGTTCCTGCATGAGTTATTTTCAAGAACTGAACGTTTTTTTTACTACACGGTAAAGTAATACGTATTACGAACGTACAAGAGATCTTAATGCTGCCCTGAATAAGGGTCTCATGCTTGAGCTTCATCTGTTTAACGGTTCGTTATAGGTTACATTACACCTTAAGGAATAAGTAGAAGAACTTACACCTATGTACGTTTCGTCCGTTGTTTGAGGTGTTCATATTATAGAATACATTGGTATAATAACTCAATGATAGAATATCTCTAGAGCCTTATGTAAAATGTTCTTTAAAATTTTACATTTTAATCCTCGAGTTCGGAAAACAGACATGTGAACACCACCACTGTCAGCCATGGGCCAAATAAACCCGTGTGTTTCTGACAAAGTATTTGATTTTTTGGTTGTTTCATATAGGTCAATATTTAGTTTTGTTATTCAAACTATCGATATTTCAACAGATCATGATTGCATCTACTCCGGCTTTTTGTGCTACATAGCGTTGATAAGATATATCTATTGATAACCAGTCTAACCGGCAGATAAATGGTGCTCTTATTTTTGATAAAATTTATATAACTAATGTATGATTTTATTGATTTTTTTTTTTTTTGTTTTATTTTTTTATGTAATTATTTTTTGTATTTTTTTTTTTGTATATATTTTATGTAAGTAAAAAATATAAAATAAAAAATAAAAAAATAAAAAAAAAATAAAAAATTAATGTAAACAACAATATTTTGGTATTTTGTAATTTTATTTTATTTGTGGGTTACCTAGCTGTTTTGATCTGCGATTAATTTGAGTTGAGTAGCGGTATTTTTGGTAATTCTGAAATTCATCTAAATAGAAGTGATCCTTCGTGTGAACTGCGACCACCGCGACATTGCGATTCGCGATGAACGAATCTGCGTGAAAGATGAACTTCGGGCCCTCCTCCCGAGCTCTTGTATTGACCGTTTTAAACATAAAATAGTTTTTAAATCGTGTACCATTCAATTCAATTTTATAATGGTATTCAACTGTCAGATTCTCAACATGTCAGCTGGGTACCTACAGCAGAAACTGTATACTCAAAGGAAGTATTCGAAGAAATATTTTTTTTTTCCTATAATAATTTATTAATATCTTTTTAGAAAGCTAAATTCGCCGTAGCTTCATTTGCCTTCACATCGTATCACATCAAGATATCCTAAAATGCCTAAAGCTTCCCACATGTTGAAGATGGTTCTGTACTTCCTAATGCCTCTTGTAGTTGTTTGGTGATAACTTCTACCTTTTCTGATCAAAAATACATTGGACGATACGATTGGAGATTCAAATACTAGGTCTCCAATGACTACTGAAATAAGAATAGGTTGAAACAAAGAATGATCATTGGAAATCTAAATTTATTTAGATAATGTTAAACTGCACGGGTAGTGATTTTTACTGTTTATAACTATGATAAGCAAGACAAGGACTACATAAAAAACCCAAAATTTAATAACCGTTCAAATTAGTCTCGGTTGTAGGGTCGTCATTTACGTCGTTGATTTGGTCTAATGATCGCAACTTAAAACAAGGCAAAATTGTTAGTATACTTATTTTTAACGAGCCGAATACTTCGCGTTAGTGCCGGTCGATATTGTTTTTTATGGATACAAACATGCCAGCGCGGCAGCGTCCACTGCGGCCGCCACAACCGTTTCGTTCGATTCTGCTTTGCACTGATAACGGCAGTGAATAAGCGATCGACGAGTGCTCGCGCCATCACTATTCGTATGATTGCTGTATCGTACAGTCCAGCACAGTCTCATTGCACTCCACCACCAGCCGCACACCGGCGCGCATATCTCTAACGTAATTATTATTCTCGCGATTTTCCACGCTACGGGAAATTATATGCGACCTTGGCGCACTCTTCAACTATTATTTATGTGATTTTCATGCTACGCTCAAATGCTAATTATGATTTTGGCTCATGTTCTGTATTAGTTCACAGTGAAATATATTTGAGACTTGTTAAGTGTTATGTGTTGATCTGTGTGAATATTGTGAATTGTTGCAAATTTACGTGTACTTATAAATAATATGAAGAACATTCCTAAATCCAAGCCCTTGTTTATCATACAGTGCTATGAAGTAAGTTAACTACGAATAATTTGTTCTTAATCTTATTGGAGCGAAACAAAATAAGTACTTGCTAAGTTAGCTGAAGCTTGGCTTACGAACCAACATTAAGTACTAGATTGCGGCCTATGATATGATCTTAGTAGCATGATAGCTACATAGATACTCTCTGTTACTAAATACTTAGATATAACTATATCTGAAATTTTAATGAATATCTTTAGCTGAATCATAATTCATTTTGTTTTTCATTTCATACTTGTTATATATAATCTTCAATGTTACCTGACGCCATATATTATCGTTGAAAATATTAACTTAATAACACATGACGTTTACGAGTACTGCACACCTAGATTTACCTATGCTTAGATAAAGTAAAGGCGAATGTTGTGACGGATATAACATGATCGTTGTAACTATTGAAATCTTGCAGCTATACAACTGATTGTTAACATCGCACAACACAGTTGGGCTATCCCTAGTCTACTACAGCCTTTATTATTGTACTTAATCTAAATCCACAACGAAAATACTTTCACTGCATTAAATACCTAGAATTATATCTGCGTAATTTTCCGCCATGTTCGATCGGGCAATTAGGTAAGCTGTTTCAATAATGTGAGTTAATTTTTAATTTGAATCAGTTTTGTTACTGTTTAATGTAATATTCTACGATCGTATTTATGATAATAATGAACAGTCCTGACTTCGCGGAAGAGGCCCGTACATCCTATCAACTTTACAACACCCAATTAACTATTTATTTTTGATGAGGAAAATGTCTGGCTACAATACATATGGAAAAACGTAAAAATCTAGCGGTCTGCACTTAAGACCCGGGGTTTTACCTACACATGACATTTCCTACATGACATGACCTAAGCATGAGCAAACTTTGTGCAAGTGAGACTATGGAGTAGGTAGGAAGTGATGAACCGCCGAATAATAAAAATGATTGTTAAAGAGGAAATCATATTCTTACAAATACGAAGGCATTATGAAAATTACATTCAATGAACAAAAAAAAACTAGTAATCATTGAGCGTCATGTTTGTAATCATTTAAAAGTTGATATAGGTACCTACACATCTTTATCATTAGATGACATCACCATGCATGTTTTGGTCAATTCAATGTGACCTATTGTTAACAGTGCAAAATGTTATGAATAGAGAGAGGCTAGTATTGATCATTGAATTTATGAAACAAATGCAAAGATTGTTTTGTGTTACGCATTGTGTTGTGTTGGTATCTCAACACAACACAATGCGTAACACAAAACAAGATGAACCCTTCTTTATCAATCAGTTTAAGTTAAGTACCTATGTGACTACTTGTATAGGATGCATATAGATAGATATTCTTTATTGTGCACCACAGCACCACATAAAGGGTACAATTCATAGTAAACGTCCATCCCTAATTTATCTAAAAGAGCAATTATTTCTCACTTCTATGTAGTTCTGAAACTGGCAAGTATTGCATAATAAGTGTGCGATATTTACAAATATGAGATGGATTCATTTACACCACCGTTAAGACACTAGATCTGTTTATTTCTCTTGGATTTCAAGGAAAGATGAATAGGTAGGTAGAAGGGATTATTAATGTAAAATACACAGTTAACTACTTTAGGGCGGTATTCACCTGTGAAAGAATTGGTAGTACCTACTAAAAGCCTGTGAAGTTTTTGAAAATACTTTTAGTTCACTAAAGAATATAACACGTTAAACTAAATGTAAATGAGAGATTAATTACCTTCTTACTCAATGAATTTCCTTGAGCAAAACGAAGAATACAATTTAGTTGAATGGATTTTCCCTTGCATATCTTAATAATCTAATCTTTTTGGAAAAGATTAACATGCTAGATTTATTTGCTTGTAATAGGAGTAGTTCTACGTCACTCGGTAGTGTAAGCAATTGACAAATTGTCTCATGTGATCCTTGATGATACCTTTGTTCGATAGTGGGAGGTGATGTTTTGTAGGTATATTATAAGTATATGAAATGAATATTTTTTTAATTAATCAGAAGGCCCTAAATGTGAAACCATGCGCAACAAATACAAAAGGTTTATGATTTATTTCCTTCACTCACTGTATCGCTAATGCTTCAGTTTAAATATTATAGGTATAATATATAAAATAATATAAAATAAATTGAACTGTAAGTTGAGGAAGTTTTCTATTACATTGGCATTGGAACATCGGAAAACCACTAATCTAATTAATATGCTCGTAATGTGTGTATTTTTATCAAACAATTAGCAAGTTGATAAGAACAAACGCGATTAATATACGTACGAAAACATTTTCCTATATTACACAAAGGTTTTTTCCGTGGGTTTTTCATACGTTTGCAACAGGACCAATTTTCGGCTCTCCGTTCGATGCTCCAGGTAGTCCAGGTAATTTAAAGTTCAGATGCTAAACAAAACTAGTACAATACAACAAGGCAAGTCCAACCTTAACTTATCGGGGATCTTAGCGGGGAACTTCTTCAGTACCTATTGACAGACAGACGGACAACAAAGTGATTCTATAAGGGTAGATACCAATTTTTTCCTATTGAGATGCGGGACCCTAAAAATGAGAGTTATTTATTTACTTAAATAAGTCATTACGTGTAGTGCCTATACGTTAACAGTATTTTTTGCTCACATATTGTTGTTTGTAGATTTCCTTTCCATAATGGTGTGATCAAAGTTCAATGCTAATGTAGGTAGGTATATTATCTTATCACGGTATTTTTCATTCTATAGTTTCGTTCCCAACTAGTATTAAATCATCTCAACACCTTTTATTGTTTAGATGTATTTCTAGACTAATATTCTAATCTTGGAAATTTTTATATTTTCTCCCTTTGTCCTATAGCTGGGTAAAGGAGGCCTTTACCCAGCTCGAATCTTTATATTCTTTACATGACATGACGGCCTCTGTGGCGTAGCGGTAGTGCATGCGACTGCTACGCAGGAGGCGTGGGTTCGATTCCCGCTCAGTGCAAATATTTGTATGCAAGAATATGTCTATTTGCATTGGTCTGGATCTTTCTATGTATAATAAGTATGCATTTACAAAAAAAAAGTATTTATGTATGTTCATCAGCATTCTAGAACCCATAACATAAGCTTTCTTTGGGTCTAGAGAGCGGTGTGTAGAATGTTGTAGAATATTTATTATTATTTATTATTATTCTTTACTGTATCTGGACAGGATCTATGTAGGTAAGTGTGTACTTATAAATAACTAGCTTCCGCCCGCAGCTTCGCCCGCGTGGAATTCGGTATTGCCACTAAGTCTATTTGAATGAAACGGCTCTCCACTCGACTTTCCACTCCGCTGTTCGCTCCACTCTCCACTCCACACTCCACTCCACTGTTCACTCCACTCTCCACCTCAACTCTACTGTCCAATCCCCTCTCCCGACTCCACCCTACATTCCACTCTCCACTTCAATCTCCACTCCACTCCACTTTCCACTCCACTCTCCACACCACTCCCCATTCCACTCTCCACACTACTCCCACTCCGCTCCACTCTCCACTCCACTGGTCTCCACTCGTCTAGCCAAAACCTTTCGGATAAAAAGTACTAAACGGATTTTAGTGCGGTTTTCTTGGTCAGACCTAAAATTTGGAGATATGACCAAAAGTTTTTTTTTCCTTATTTATTGGTTTCACCTTACACCATCTTTACAGGGTTCACCTAAGGCGACAATGTGGACATATATCCCTTTATAACAGTACTTTTAGTTGTAATAATCGATATTTGAAAAAACTTGGTTATGTTGATACAAATATCTATTTTTTTGCAATCCTTGTCTGTTTGTTCGTGATGGACGCAAAAACTGCTGAACAAATTTTGATGTCACCTTTTCATTAGAAAGGTCTTGGTTTTACATAAAATCTGCCGTATGTTTGATTGCATTTGGTTAAGTAGAACCGGGGATATGACCAAAAAACTATCACCAACCAATCGACTCCCGCGGGCAGAGCCGCGGGTATTAACTTGTATAAAAAGTAGCCTATATATTACTCCAGACTATAATCTATCTCTGTACCAAATTTCAACCCGATCTATTCAGCCATTTTTACGTGAAAGAGTAACAAACATACATCCAGATATCCCGACTGATCAACTCCATGGGCGAAGCCGCGGGTATTAGCTTGTATAAAAATTAGCCTATATGTTATTTCACACTACACTCTATCTCGGTACCAAATTTCAGCCAGATCCATTCAGCCGTTTTTACGTGAAATAGCAACAAACATAATATTTGGACATCCCGACCGATCGACTTTGCGAGCGGAGCCGCGGTATTAGCTTGTATAAAAAGTAGCCTATATGTTATTCCAGACTATAATCTATTTCTGTACCAAATTTCAACCTGATCTATTCAGCCGTTTTTACGTGAAAGAGTAACAAACATACATCCAGATATCCCGACTGATCTACTCCGTGGGTCGACTGATCGACTCCGTGAGCGGAGTCGCGGGTATTAGCTTGTATAAAAAGTAGCCTATATGTTATTCCACACTTTAATCTATCTCGTTACCAAATTTTAGTCAGATCTATTCAGCCGTTTTTACGTGAAAGAGTAACAAAGATATATCTAGAAATCCCGACCGATCGACATTGCGAGCGGAGCCGCGGTATTAGCTTGTATAAAAAGTAGCCTATATGTTATTCCAGACTATAATCTATCTCTGTACCAAATTTTAGCTAGATCCATCAAGCCGTTTTTGTGTGGCAGAGTAACAAACATACATCCATACATCCAGACATCCAGACATCCAGACATCCAGACATCCAGACATCCAGACATACATTCTTACAAACTTTCGCGTTTATAATATTAGTAGGATTACACAATAAAAAAAATATCGGTAATCGGTCAAACGGTATCAGAGTTTATCAAAGCTCACCAACATGTACCTACCTAGGTAGGTGTTCGCCCATTGGTGAAAATCCGTCAAAATCATTACTGAAAATTTGATGATATCATTTCCATTTTAGAACCGAAAATATTAAATAAATATAATCGGTTGACAAACATGAGAAAATGACATGGGACGATTCTCTACAACGACATATTTGTAGAGAAACGACTGTTGGTGTAGGTACAGTTAAGTTATTGTTAATTAGTAAGTATATAATAGCATGGATTACCTAATGGTCATAGTTCCTTATGAAGAAACAGTTTGGCAAGATTCTAATAGCCTAACTACCTATTACTAAACAATGAAAATTATATTACATCCCTATATTCCAACGTCCCTATATAATTTGATGTGAAGATTACCCATTATTAACGATATCGCTAATTAAAAATTGTGTTTCTATATCTCCAATGGATTAATAAATCTTAGATAATTTATTAATATCTATATTTCTAACTAATTTCTTATGATGTCTTATCTCTACAAGTTTTCTTTTTATAAGTCGTCCACCTGGCCTGATGGCAAAGCCAAAGGCAAAGGACCGGAGGTTACCACTACACACACCGATAGTGCTGCAGTGGCGGCCCTCAGCTTGACGGCCTTGATAATATAAATAATTTATGATCATTGATTTAAAACCTATGTTGATTTACATCAGTCAATATTTACGAGGTACACTATATTTACACGAATCTTTTGCCGATTAATATACAAAAGAAATCGACATAAAAACAGCAACCTTGCGTTAGGAGTACAAAGGATTACAACGAAATTGTGCGTTATACTCACTCTGTACTTATACACGAGGTATTTGTATTCACACTGAGTACCAGAATTACATAATCAATTAATTTCATGAAATCATCGGTCGATATCGCATCATTCTCTACCTTGCACATACCTATCTTATTTTAAAATGCAGTCTCAGTTTATAAAGAAAAATGAGTCCGTTCCGTGATGGAGATTATGATAGAATGGTTTGGCAAATTAAAGCATGAGTCAGTTTCATATTTTCTCATCGATATTTATAAATAATTAAACTCGATAAAGCAATAGATAATAAAAATGTAGGAAGGTAATATAGATGGTATGATATGTACAGTACCTACATGACTTAATGCAAAGTGCAATGTATTAATAGATGCCAAATCAGAATCAATACAAAACGAAATTCATCAGTATAAAAAATATTGTCAATGGCTGGCAATGATCGCAATAATGATTTAAAAAGTACGTTTGTGTTTAATTACGAAAAAAATATGACCTAATTTTCAGTATGAATTACCGACAGTATATTATTTTAGAAATGATGTGCAGTAAAATAATCAAGTAGATATGGACTTCAGGAATTTACTTTTTATTTTCTTTTGTTTTAAGGATCGGCAACAAACGTTACCCCTGAGAAAAGTTGAGCAACCTCCCGAATTAACAACCAATAACCATGCCCCGCTTAAGAGAGAAGCTACTGACAACCCTCCGCCGCCACCACCGGTAAGAATATATAAATTAATAGAATACTTACAAGAAGATAAGATTTATTTTTGATTTTTATACTATTTACCTCGTTTTGGAACAATCCGCAGCTGCTCTGGCAACATGTCTTTGTTTAGCCGCAATATTGCTCGAATTCTTAGTGAAAGGCTAGGAAGTCAATTCTACCGTGAAACCTAGCGTTCTTGGCAAGTGTTAAATGATATTTGGTTATAAAATTCACACGTAAAAGAATCTGAATTGTGTAAGTGGGATTTAAAAAGGGGATGGGAGGCAGACTTAGATAGGTATTCTTCCTAAAGTACATCGGTGAAATATACCACACAAACGCCTTTATTGATTTGGAGTTTTGTGACCGAAATATAAATAATAAAATGTAGAATGCCTCTCGGAGATCAGCTTGTAAAATCGACGGGTAGGTACTTATGTGACAGAAATCTCCCTCTGAAGCTAACAGTGCGAGTGGTACGCAGGCGGGTTAAAGGGAGTGTAACCACGGAGAAAGCAATGTTGCGGTTTCGTGACTCCTCAACCTGCTCATATACCTATGGCCGATTTTTACGATACATGTGAATATTAAGAGAGAATGATTATATCTTTGAATGAGTAGGTACATAGCAGTCCATCATTTAATTTTAGTTGACAGGGTATGAAGTGCGGGTGCGGGCCGGAACCTCCACGTGGTGCACTTGGGCAACGGAGGCGAGCAGCGCCTCCCACTCGCCACGGGAGACGCTGCTGCCTGCGGCCAATCCGGCCGGGGTGGGAGTGGCCCTCTAGAGGGCTGCTCCGAGGCTCTCCACGTGTCCATCTGACTAGCAGATGGCACAGTGGGGAGCGAGCGGGGGGCGAGCTGATTGTCTGCGCGCCGACGGTTGGGTGACAGGACGGCCTCCTGTCACCCTCCACCCCACCGTCGACAAAGTGGCGCGATGCTCACCCCACCCCCCCTTTCGGGGGGTCGAGGGGGCCATCTTAAAACCGTAGATGGCCCGGGGTCAGCTGGGGTGCGAGGGATATGCCCATTGGGTAACCTTACACCCCGGCTACTAAGGCCCGAGACGGCGTGCGGTTTTAGTCGGTTCGATCCCGACATAACCACCCCCGATGGCCGACGGGGGTGGTATCCATGGGGATTTCCGCACGATAAAAAAAAAAAAAAAAAAAAAAAAAAGGGTATGAAGTGCAGCAATAATAAATTTACTTGTGATTCATACAATGGAAAATGAAATTCAATTGGTTTCAACACTTTCAACTTTAAAGATAAAGGTAAAAAGATAAGCGAGTGTGACAGAATGACAGATAAGCGACAAAAAGAATGGAACACCTAAGTAGAACATATAACATAAAACATATAATCTCGAAAACTATTATTTTTACAATCGTCAGTTATGCAGTACCTACTTGAGCAAATATTCATAAACCAGTTCTATCACTTGCATCCGTCGGCAGGTATTGGACCTGAGGTACAGGGTCGTTATAGACGTATTTTGAGGTCAATATCACAGCCAACAGATTAATAAACTTGTATTGCATATACGACCTTAAAGGATTATTTACAAAATATTATATAATGGGTGTATTGGTCCCGAGGACTTTTTATTTCGTACGTTGCATATTTTCATATTATTTGTTTTACAACTAAGCAGCAGTAACATTGTATCAACAGCAATATAACTTATCCCAGAAGGGTTTCTTAAAATTCAAACGGATAATCCCGTTGTATTAGCTACTAAACCATTTACCTAGAGACTAAATCTGTGAAAGGGGGCTTTACCTGGCACGATTAGACGGCGATGATTCTCACTATCTTTATGTTAGTTCTTGAAATACTTATATACCTTTATCGTGTTATTTTTATGGACAATTAAGAATACCCATATTATTTTCAGATGCCAACTACAAATGGACACCAAAATGGAGATCATAAAGTTATAGATAACCAAAAAATAGGCACGTTGCCCTTTAAGGCAGATATTGTGACAAATTCAATTAGGAAAAATGGGACTATAAAAAGGACGCCAACTCCAGATTATAATAATAAAACGGAACCCACTTCACAAATAAAGATTATTAAAGACGAAAAGGCGGAGCTGGAGTCACTAGAATCTTATAAGTTAAAGAATCCTTCTAATGTTCTACCGAAGCCGCCATCCAATTATTTTGTCAAAGCACCGAATGGTACAGCCACCATGAAGAAACATTCTCGGCCTGTGTCTGTTACAATAGGTGAATATGCCTATGGTGGTGGAAGCAGACGGGAACCGACAAAATTGGACTTCCTTAATGGAGAGAAAACGAATGGTGTACGAGAAACCGACGATGAAGTTTCTATATCAAATAGACTACAGTCAGAGCTGGCTTTAACACTATCTAGATCTAATTTACGCAAGAAGACTGAAGCTTTGGTGAGTACATAGTCTTTCAGTAATTTTATTTTCCATAAGTACCTAAGTATATTGTTTACACAATACAAACTCTAAGAAAATAATTATTTTAATTGCCATAGATCACTTGATTTTTCTTTGTTCTGTGGTATGTAAAGTGTATAAACCTAATATAAGTATCTATAGATTTGCTGGTAAATCATATTAAAAATTGCCTATAGCTGAAAGATAACTTATCGTAAGTTCCTGTGCTAATTGTAATGTATCTATCTATCTACACAGGCTTGATTCAATATATTATATAGTTCACTATAAATCATTAAATTCAATTCAGTGGGTTCAAAACATTCAATTGAATTTGTATCGTACTTTTAATTCTTATAATATCATAATTATCATGTTTTCCGAATATGATGTGGTCTTGGTCAATTAGAGTCCGATGAAGCAGTACCTACCTGTATTGAATTTTAGGAGAGTTATCCCTGTGAACTGTTTCGTGCCTTGGAGAGCACGTTAAGGTCCCGGTTGCATCTATGGCAGTCGTTAGTACCTACAACTGTTTAGATTTATACATTTTCAATTATTTCCAGGATCAAGGCATAATTAAAAGAAATTGTAATACAACAAAAGAAGACAGTGATTCGTCAATAGACAAAAATTTTCACGCTAGATATGGCAATAATTTGTTACCATTGCCACCATGTGTATCGATACCCAAAGTCTCGGTTTCAAAAATATTGCCTTGAGAAGACAAGAAATATTTAGGTAGATGAATGTCGGTGTTAAATTAAAAACGATACTTAATTAACCTCAGCACTTGGAAATGCACTATATATTAAGTATAATATAATAACTATGGCATGCATGATTTCACCAGTTTTGTTACTAATGACAATTTTTAGGTGGTGGTAACTGCATAACCACAGCTCAATTGAGACATAAAGTTGTAAGCCCCATCCTTGATCCAGAAGAAAACCTATCTACTCTTATACATTCCCTTTTAATTCTTGGATCTATTTGGACAGTAAACGTGATAATCATAAAACTTTTATGCTGCATATGAATCCGTGAAACAATACGGTTAACATCTACTAGGTACCTATTTCAACTTAAAAATTAGTTTCCATAATAGGTACTTCCATAACTTCCATTGAACGATTCCATCACCGATAGAGAAATTCAAAAACCACGTGACGTTACGTGTACTTTACCTATTTATTTAAATTGAATCTGATACGCAACTCTCAATGACGCAACCAGTGTTCATTGTTTTTATTGCTTTCAATCATTAATTATATTACAATTCGCGTACTGAAATCGAGCTCTGCACGTGTTGAATAATCTCAATCAATATACGAGTATAGTTTAGGTAACACCCACTTATTCGCATATTCGCAGCAATCAAGCAAATCAATCAATCAAATAATTTTATTTTGCTAAACAAGGCTAGCTGCTAGTAGCTGAGCAACACTCTACAATGTAGGTAACATTGTAGTGTTGCTCATTGATGTGCAAATGTGTTATTTTTAACTACGTACCATTACCTACCTATTACATAAATAGGTAGGTACTAATAAAATATGAACAACTTGCAACATAATGTAAATATATTGATTATGTACCTAACTGAAACTTCTACTAATATCTGCATTTATTAATAAAATTAGTTGTTAATTTATTACAATGCACCTAAACGTTTGTAAAGATCAATTGTTGAGCAACTTCGAAGAGCGACTGCGCTCTTTATACCCTACTTGGGCGAAGTACCTCATGTAATGTAATGTATCCCGTCCCGTGCAAGCCGAACACAACAGAAAATACTTAATATTGTTTCACTGGGAACTCTAGGTACATAAAATTTATAAACGCTTTAAATAAATTATTTTAAATTGTTAAAGAAAAACAGAGATGCACACACTAACATATACCTAATAAACTGAGGTAAAATGCGAATGTTTTAGAATTAGGTATTATAAATACCTACTCACCGTTACTGTTTGGTGTAGATACCTAGGTAGGTACTTATATATTTTTTAAAAGTTCGTTTTGTTTGCAGGCCGATGCAACCCGATGAAGATACAAGAAAAGGCACATTACATTAAATAGTTCATTCGAATTAGACGTCTAGTGAAAAATAAAACATTTTGGTTAGAATTTAAATAGTCGACCAAAGTTAGTTAGGTATTTAACTTATGAGTTTTTAAAACGTATCAATATTATTTTTGTAGTGCCACTTCTGAAATAAGTATGGACATTGAAATTACGATTAGGTACTAGGTACATAATGAATATCAATATATTGTAATCATAATAATGTACCCAATAAAATGTGTTAATATATTTTAATGTTTTACGTATTGAATTAGTGATTTAGCGAATCAAATATTGTACCTACTTATTATCTGTGGAATGCCTAAGTCATAATAAAATGCTGGTGTAGAATATCATTATTTTTATTCCTATTTTTGGCTTATTCCCAACGGGCCCCGCTTAAATGTCTCTCGTCGGGGCTAGTTGCGACAATTTTTTTAATTTGTTCCCATTTCTAACTCGAGGTATGTTTTATTTTTCGGGGAATAGTCTTTTATGCAAGTCAGTTTATTTATAAGATAGAGTTTATTCGGGATCATTATTAATATTAATATTTATAAAAAGGCTTTTTAATTTACGATATGTAACAAATAATAAGTAGTAACACTCACTACCAGTCACTACTGTGTATCCTGGTTTACCTACAGGAGTTACAGTGGGGCAGGATTAGCCCCATTTAAAAAAGCAATATAGGTCATGAAAATCTGTTCAGTCGTTCTTCAGTTCTGGCAAAAGTATGTTTTTAGCCCTTTTTAGGACTTTAGGGTTTGACTTTAAAAAAATCCTTTCTTAGTACACCTCTAGGCATCAAAACACACATAAGTATTCTGCAAATTTCAAGTCTCTACGACCAGCGGTTTAGGCTGTGCGTTGTCTCTAGATCAGTCAGGACTTTGAATTATATAGTAAAGAGAAGATAATTATAGAACTGCAAAAGTGATAATTTGTTATGACAAATAGTTTCAAAAATACCTGATTTTGAAAATTGAATTTCTCGAGCCGCTCCTATTCATACAAAATCGTACTGAGTAGTGACGTCACAGCCCGGTAGCGCGTAGTGCAAAATGTATGAAGTGCAAAAGAATATCACATTTATTTCAGTCTACGAATCTAAAAGTTAGGTAGGTATAAGTATACTTTGACTTAATTTGATTGTTTATTTTCCGACCATTTTGTGAACTAAAAACAATGAAAAATCATATTTTCGGTTCAGCTAGGCAATATCTATTTACAATGCATATTTATTCAGAAAATACTGAGAAATTAAGCAGTAGGTACCTATTGGTTAGAATCTGACGACCATTGTCTTCATCCCAATTAACTTTACTTACTATTACTTAAACTTCGAAAGAGAAAAAAAAAATAGGAATAGGTATCTACAAGATACCTACTTATTCCTAATCTATTTACAAAAGGTAGGTATTTACAAAATACCTATTCTTATCAAAGAAATGTAGCTCCTATCCATATAGGTATAGGTATACCTACCTATTAATGCAATGGATTTATGGAGCCCCACCAGTATCGCCAAGGCCCAAGTCAACCTCGCAAGCCGGTAGGTACACCTGCCGATTAACAGACAAATATCTGATCCAGGCTTTTCTCGCGAAGTTGGAAGGTTAAACGGCAGTTGCTCTCATAAAAGTCACGATAAGCCATATCGAAGGTGTAGCAGAGCGGAACCCAGACTGATGTAAGTTATGAGTGCAACCGGAATCAACCCTGAGATGATAATGTTGATGGAATATTTTAATTCAAGTAAAACTACGGAACTAATAATGAGAGGTGTTATTATTTACTCTTGTTATCAGTTCTGTGAGTAAAAACGAGTCTACGCATGTCTACGTGTCAACCCGTAGACATTTGTCTACGATGTAGACTGAGAACGACTGAGAATATCTGTAGTTTTACTCGTCGTAGACCGTAGACTGAGACTATCTCTATATTCTATTTCACGAAGGCGGTTTAGCTTACACATTGCTTTTAAAAATGAATTACTTATTGGGTTATTTGCAATGCAATTATTGTTCAACTACTGCTACATGAATTTCTTTTGACGTGACATGAACTTTCGCACACACGTGCGCATATTCACCCGCCTTCGTGAGATAGAATATCGTACCTACCTATAAACTCTACTTATTATAGTATTCTTTAGTCTGAGACTCTACTTGTCAATTGTCACTCTTTTTGATTGCGTCTAAATATTTCTTTGTTTACACTCGTTTACACTGCTTTTCACCCAAGTATATAATATTTACTTATCATTTGAATATTAGGTTTCAATGAGTTCTACAAATGAGGAGTTACCGAATAAAAGTCCATCTTTAAGCTTCTGTGAAAGTCTTAGAAGAATGCTATCAAGAGAATGCAAAGATTTTACCGATACAGTTGCGATTGAAAGCGCTTTCAAAGAAACGACGAGAGACGGTAAAGATATTTTACGTTTCGTGCGACTCGGTAAGTGCATAGCCTATTGGCAGTGGCCATTCACTGATTATTAACCTGGCAGTAGGCAGTCCTCGTAGCCTGGGTCTATCGTCCGTGGCCACGAGTCAGTTAACAGACGAGGGTCTGGCGCGGGCTTTTGTCTCTCGGTAGGGGGGAAGGGTACTGCCCTATAAATCAAGTCTTGTTATTCATACAAATTATACATAGAAATACTCGACCAATGCACAAATATATACCTACTTACATAATGCATAGGAGTATTTGCACTGAGCGGCACGCGAGCTCTGACTAGGACTATTTATTTTATTAATCTGTGCTAGGACGCTCTACCGCTAATAGAGCTATGCTGGCAATAGTTCTCTAGCGGTAGGATTAGCAATCTCATTTGAAGCAGCTGTAAAATTTATTGCCAGATAAATTTCTAACACTAGTCATAGACACCAGTCGGGATTTCAACTGCATTATGAGCTGTTGTGCAACATAATTATCGTATATGTATTCATTTCAGCATTAACTTCTAAAGCGTTCGTAATAGCTTGTGAGAAGGAACAGGCTGCTCCGTCTCGTCATGGAACTAAATTAAGTACTGAAAATTCACAAGAATTAATTAAACTGTACCCATGGAGGGCGGTCAAATTGTCTGTATTTAAGAAAAGCAAAAGATACTGCGTGAAAGTTTTATTTCTTGATAAAACTTCAAGATATTTTGAATTGCGTGGGATACCAAAAATGAAGGTATTAGCAGGCTCTGACTTATGAAATATTGTCCCCAATACAGTGAAGGGTCAAGCATTGGAATGAGAACTACAGGCCATTATCACGTAGGCATATATTTTTTATAATTTTTACGACATTCTCTCTAGGGCTCTTTTTTTTTTTTTTTATGTCGGTCACGTCAACATGACTTCACCTCGCCTGATGGTAAGCTGAGGCAAAGTCTCTAGAATGGGAGTCACCATTGCAAACACCGATAGTGCCAAAATGGTGGCTCTCAGCTTGACGGCCTCATCAAATGCTTTTTCACGCCCCGCTTAAAGGACCCGGGACTGTATGAGGAAGGAAACACGTGAGCTGGTAAAGAATTCCAGGTTTTGATGGTGCGGCAAAGGAAAGAGGCACCGAACCGCTTGGTTCTTGATGGATCTCTAGACCCAAAGCAAGCATAAACTAGCTTGTACTTACTATACTTATATTCTTCTTTTTTTTGTTAATACATAGATACTTATTATACATAGAAACACCCAGACCAAATGCAAATAGACATATTTATGTAAGTAGGTATACAAATATTGCACTGAGCGGGAATCGAACCCGCGCCTCCTGTCGTAGCAGTCGCATACACTACCCCCACTCCACAGAGGCCGTCGATTTATTGTGTCATTCACACAATAGTGCATAGGTACTCGTAGCACATAGCTACGTCATAGTATCTAAAGTTAACCAAAAACATGTAGGTGGCGCCAACCCGATTGCACGCCACGATCGCCAGACGTGCGCCACTGTATATTACCCGTCATGGGCCATTGTATGCGGGACCCTTTTAAAGAGCTCCATACTGTCTGCTAACTCGTATGATTAAGAATTTTATTCCAAGGTTCAGTTTCCTACATTCTTCAGATTTATTGGGAGTTATGGCGTCGTTACATAAAAGAACTCAACAATGCGAAGAAGACATGGCCATTCTGCGATCAATCTAATGATAGTAATAAAAATCGTGATGAGAAAACTCAATGTCTAGAACTTAGTGTGGCAAAACCAATGAAAAGGGTAGGTATTATAGATGAATATCGCTGTTTTTGCACCGACAATATACCTATGTAAACACAAGTACCTATCTAGGTCAGGAGTTGCACGTTCTGACTTCTAAATGAAAGTTCTTTTATTTGTCGTGCTAAGATATCTTTATTTGCTATAAGAAAAAAATAAAGGTTTTTATGTGTTGCTTTAAAATAAATATTATTTATTTTCATCATGTAGAAATATCTACCACCGAAATGGACGGATAAGTATCTATACGTAGGCTCAACGAGAGAAACTGAAGACAAAATTCGGCCATGCCCGGTGCCTGGACTAGGAAAAACAGAAGAAATTCAACTTCTTTATTTAAAGCCTGAGTATTTTGGTTGCTGGGAACAGTCGGAACACTGGGTCCAGTGTAGAGAAAGTTCATCGGAATTTGCTAGCCAAAATAATGAAGATAACGATTGTTCATGAAATGTGACCTGTGTAACATTGTTGAGTTTATTTTAAGTTTAAAGTGATGTAAGTGTTATAAAAGTCACAAAATAAACATGATGTAATTCGCTATACTTACCAAGTTTTATCCATTTATTTACATATCAACTTTCGGGTGCCGATCCCGGTTGCACCTAAAGCTTGCACGTTGAAGCGCGGGGTCTGCTCTCCTATTCCATCTTGCCGTGTGTATTGGTTTATTTTTTTCATGAACGACTGCCGTTTGAACTACCAACCCCAAGAAACGTTCACGCAACGAGTCTTTCACGCAAAAACTGCTGAACGTAATCGGCTAAAAGTTACAGCTACGGCTACTTTTATCGGCTACTTTTATTCCTGGAATAGATGCCCATGGGTTACGCGAACAGATTCAGTATTCCATGCTTGCAAGAATAATAACGCCGCTGAACTATCAAGTTCCAGTCCAGTAAGTAAGTAAGCAATAAGGGCCTGTCTATTGAGGTAATTGACTGGCCACCTCTGTGAAACAAGATGCGTAACAATGAGCTGCGTTTCCAAAATTTGAGGTCTTACACCTTTTTGACACGTAAGACTACCTACATAGCAAAATTGCGTAGGTAAGTAATTGTGATGCCAAAATAAAACAGTTTACTAAGCTTATAATATATCTATTTATTTACATTTTTTTTGGCAATTTTTAATAAGGTGATTTAAATAATTGGCTTTTTCATGAGCTGTTTCTAATTTGGAATACAAACTCCATGGCACCTGAAAATAAAACATGATAATAACTAGCCATACATGTCAACTCTGTCTTCTGATATGGGGATTTGTCAACATAAATGTTGAGGTCATAACACTATCTCATTTTAAGTCTGTGATAAGTGATAATTATACCTAGGTACTACTTCACAACCTGTTGAGCTAAAACCTTCATGGTGTACCCGCAGCAACTTACAAAAAAGGGTGGGTATATCTGTTGAGCAGTAATGTGGATGAACCTGGTTGGTATGTCGTAGTTCCTCTATTGTGAGAGACAGCAGCAAACAGATCAGCCGAAACTGGTAAGCAACTCCTGGGAGTAACTTGTTACTAGGTAACTTGTTGCTTGCAAAAGAGAGATACCTCTGTAGCACAGTAGGTATGGGAAAGTTTTCTACCCTCTCATCACTGCCTCACTAAAATGGCGAAGTCAAAAAAATACGTCAAAATAACATTATAAACTATTGCTTACCAATGCTGCATTATAGCCTATTGCTTCAAGATCTGAAATCTTAGTTATAAATGGACCAGTTGGTGTATCTGTATCATATAATAGAGCATTTCTTCCAGCAATTACTAACACTGTCCAAATATGATCATTTGGTGGTCTTCTCAAACAACCAAAATCTTTTGATGGGAATGCTTCTTTGATATCTACTGGGTTTCCATTTACATCATCACAAATGATTATATCTAAAAAAAGTACAAAAGTAATTTATGCATTATCTAATATTTTCATTATAATGTAATGTGAATTACAAATAAAATTAATGTTTAATAACAGTTATTAAGACAGGAATTATAAGATACGAGTACCTATATATATAAGTACTCATAATGATTGTCCTGCAATTAGTAATTCTAAAAATCAATAAATAATAACAAAATTTAGTTAACTTACCTCCCCTTTGATGGTAAGGCAATATATGATCTCCAATTACATACTGAGGGCCACCACGGCACTCTCTTAGAGTTTTCATAACATCCAAAACCATTCGTTCAGTAACATTATATTGCTTTTTGTAGTCCTCATTAGGTATATAGTCGGTGTATTTTTTTGCCATTATTTTAATACACTTTTCGGTAAGGGGACTCTTCACAGTATCTTTACAATATAGTTCTGCTATGTAATGCAATGTTAGAATTTCTCTACCATAGTTGTAACAATGCTTCCCATAGGCAATCTCTAAAAATTCTTCACTCAATACTTTATTTATCAGGTCAACAGGATGGAAATTTAGGAGACTTAGGTACCCTATACAGCAGGCAAACGATCTCGCATGGTCATTTATTTCTGAATTTCTTTCAGGTTTTCGTAATTCATCCATTACTTTCGTAAAGAAGCAATCTTTAGTTGGTGGCACAAAATTAAAAGTACCATAACACAATACCAGTCTTTCTAAGTCTTTTATCCTAGTTTCAGATATGGATTGACTGATAGTTTCAGCTACTTTGGATAAACAGCCTGCATGTAAAGTCATAGTAATAGAGCCTACTATGGCTATATGTACATTACACATTACTGATAATCGAGGGACTTCAAGCTGTAATGTTTCTAATAGTCTATGGATTCTATCATCAACAGTTAACTTAGTGGAATAACGAATCAGCTTTAAAAGGGCTGCCAAAGAAACTTCATGAATAGTTTTTGAATTGTCTATAACAGCATTAATGATTTTTAAAACTAAGTTTGAATCTCTAATTGGTGTTTTACTTTTGAAGAATCCCATAGACATAATTGCTAAATCATCAATGGAAAACTCTGAAAAATTGTTT
Source organism: Lithosia quadra (assembly GCA_963576445.1). NCBI lineage: Eukaryota > Metazoa > Arthropoda > Insecta > Lepidoptera > Erebidae > Lithosia > Lithosia quadra. The sequence continues at coordinate 10,229,952 of OY754878.1, read as the reverse complement.
GCTAAATGGATCTCTAAATTGTGCATGTCAAATGGTGATCGTCTTAATATACCAACAAAAAAAAGTACTTGAACAAGTTGTTCAGGAGTTAACTGTTTTGCTTTAGTTGCTAGTTTGTTTATACCTTTTGTGCAGAAATCACTAAACTTATTTACATTTATCATATAGAATAAAGCTAAATATGATAGCAATTCATCATGAGACCATTGTAAACTTCGTTTTAAACATTCATCGTCCAGTGCCACCCATACTTCTATATAATTTCTAGTCCTTATTGAAATTGGATCCGGAAACTCATTCAAAGAGTAAAATATACTTTTGAGTTCTTTATCATTTGCGTGTTTTACATTGTCTGTGAGATGGTCGATATAGCTATCAAATATTTTGTTCGATATACAAATTTTGTTGTCAGAACAATACTTGGCAAACATAGAGAATGCTTCAAACATCTCACCACATGACTTTTGTGACCAGTTTGCTTGCAATAACTTTTGAAACTGTTCCTGACTTAAAGGTTCTCCTTTAATATTTGAATTCAAACTTATAGCATATCCCTTATTTTCTAATATATTATAAGCGTACCGATTTTCATATTCCATATACATTTTAAGAGACAAAACGGAATTACGATGAATATTTCTGTAGCACGTCGGTAACCAGTTAACGGAACTGAATGCCATGACTTTATGTCGATAGTTAGAAAACGTCAAGTTTCGTGCGATTTTCATTATCAAAGACATGTTTACTTGCCTTAATTTATATATGAAACTATTGAATTAAGTTGATTTTGAGGTTACAATCATGTTTTTATTTTGAGTTTTGACAATGTCAATTTGTTAAAGCATAGATTAATTTATGTAAAAGAGTTTTGACAACAAAAAAAAGAGTAGAAGCGTAGACTGACGTATAAGTACAGGTCAGTGGTAGAAGTGGAAACCACAGACCACAATCACACAACGAAATACCGTTTAAACTATGTGGGTCATTCTCAGCCGGCTCAAATAGGCGAGTCCGCGTCGAAAACCAATACTTGGAGATTACTTATCAATATGATTATTTTTTTTATAAAATGTACGGTCAAAAATAGTAGGGGGGGCCTGTGGTATTTTTTAGATAAATTACGTAGAAGTTAGTTTAAAAAAATGAAAACTACGAAAATATTGACCTCGGTGTCGCGTCCGGTCCTGTCCTTGCAGCGAAAATTATTTTTTATCTTTTTTTCTCCAATAAAGGTGTTATATGTACATATATTCACAAACAACTTGATAACTATTTACTTAATTTAAAACATTACTAAGCCATTATAGGCATTACTAGACAAGTTACAACTGGTTGTCTTTACGTCCGACGTTCAGAGTTGACTTCAGTGGCGCGCACCGATTCATTCATTACTCTGTACTCTAGCGACTGCGAGAATAGAGGTTCGAGTAGTGCAAACTATCAGTTACACCGCACCGGTGGTAAGGACAAGACGTCTGTATGTTATCGCCCCACTGTTTTATTAAGTTATGTAAGCATTTTCGGTGGCTTGGTATACACCTAAAACTGATTTCGGTGAATCCATTTTATCCTCAATTATTTGAACTAATAATGTAAAGCTATATTAAAAGTGTGTCTTTTATGTATTAGATTTCAATAAAAAACATAAGCATTCATAATACAGATTACTTTTAAAAATATATAGGATTTTGCTAAATATTTTGATTCCAGTGCCCTTGATTCCGGTGTATTCGGTGGGTCTGGAAGTCGAAATGTATGACTGCCGCGTGGAATTCAGTATCGCCACCAAGTCTATTTTAATAAAACGACTCTCCACTCGACTTTCCACTCCGCTGTTCACTCCACTCTCCACTCCACACTCCACTCCACTGTTCACTACTCTCCACCTCCACTCTACTTTCCAATCCTCTCTACCGACTCCACTCTATATTCCACTCTCCACTTCAATGTCCAATCCACTCCACTCCACTCTCTACACCACGCCCCACTCCCCACTCCACTCTCCATACCACTCCCCACTACGCTCCACTCTCCACTCCACTGGTTTCCACTCGTCTAGCCGAAACCTTTCGGATAAAAAGTACTAAACGGATTTTAGTACTTACGGTTTTCTTAGTCAGACTTATAATTTGGAGATATGACCAATAAGTTTTTTTAAATTTATTCATTGGTTTCACCTTACACCATCTTTACAGGGCTCACCTAAGGCGACAGTGTGGACATCATATCCCTATATAACAGTACTTTTAGTTGTAATAATTAATATTCACGCGGACGGCGCTACGGGCGTCAGCTAGTAACTACTACTAACTATAGAATTGTAAATTACTCGGCCTGATACAACTACACATATCGTTGGAGACGACGATATGTGTAGATATAAAGGACTTGGTTATGTTGACCACAAAAAATATCTAAGTATAAAATACAGCCGTTTTTACATGAAAGAGTAGCCTATATGTTATTTCAGATTATAATCTATCTTTATACCAAATTTCAATCCGATCTATTCAGCCGTTTTTGCGTGAAAGAGTAACAAACATACATCCAGACATCCCGACTGATCGACTCCGTGGGTCGAGTGATCGACTTCGTGAGCGGAGTCGCGGGTATTAGCTTGTATAAAAAGTAGCCTATATGCCATTTCATTGTTTTTTTTTTATTTTTTTTTATTCATGATAGGCTTACGTTTGACCTCAATCTCACCTGATGGTAAGTGACGATGTGGTCTACGATGAATCACGCTTGCCTAGAAGGAACCTATTCACTCGTGACTTGAAAACTCCCAGGTTATAGCTTTCCGGAAACACAGACTCAGGCAAGGAATTCCACTCCTTAGCTGTACGCACGATGAACGTGTCAGCAAAGCGCTTTGTGCGTATGAGTGGAATATCGACCATATAGCGGTGGCGTGACGCTGTTCGTCTGGTCGTTCGTTGATGGAAAGGACTTGGAGGTATCAGGTTGTGCAATTCCAGAGCGCACTCCCCGAAATGTATCCGATAGAACACCGAGAGACCTGCAACTTTCCGTCGATGGGCAAGGCTTTGAAGTCTTTTTTCGACTAGTGCATCGCTATTGATGAGCTTCTTGGCTCGTCTCTCGATCGTCTCCAGCGCGTCAAGTTGGTATTTAGCTGAGCCATCACACAGATACGAGCAGTACTCCATACAGGATGGGACCTGCGCTTGATACTTTCATACTTTAATCTATCTCGTTACCAAATTTCAGTCAGATCTATTCAGCCGTTTTTACGTGAAAGAGAAACAAACATATATCTAGAAGTCCCGACGACCGACATAAGCCGTTTTTATGTGGCAGAGTAACAAACATACATCCAGACATACATTCTTACAAACTTTTGCGTTTTATAATATCAAGTAGGAAGTAGAATAGAATAGGATTTTATATATTTGATTTCGGTGATAAAAATGTTGATTTCGGTGGACACTATTAAAAAAAAGTGAAATATCTTCATAACCATTCAGTCTATACAGTTCCCTCAACTACTGAAATGTTTTAAATTAACACTAGATTTGATATTTCATGTAAATAAAACCTTAATTGAAAGAAAAAAATTGGACACCGAAGTCAACCAAATAATGAGCCGCCTGAGAAAGACCCATGTAATTGTAATCTATTGAACGTTTAATATTATATCGTTATAATATAATATACAGTCATTTTGGGTAACTTTGAACATTTTTACCGGATTATTAATGTATAAAAAAAAATACATTATGTATATAAATAAATATATTCATAGAATATAAATATATACTATACACATTATTTTATTTACTCTATGGTAACGCTGGCATCAGCATCAGCTTTGCGGCTTGCGGTCCGTAACGGGTGGGCAATTTTCGCGCCCGGTTTGTGTTCAGAGGAAAAATAAACGTTGAAACAAAAGATTTGTGCATTATGTTATGTATGATCAGTCGGATCAAATAATACTATAATTAAGTTGTTCATTAGTTATCTACAGCGTCATCATGTCTCAGACAGAAGAACCTATGGAGGTTGCAGATGTTGGTGATAATTCAGTGTGTACTAATTGCAAGCTACTCGGCTTTGCTCTCTTATAATAAAATCTCACATGTCCTTTGTTTTGTTAACAGAATGGCTCCTCCAGCGATACTACATCGTCAAGGGGCAAAGAAGGCGACTTCGAAAGTAAAATCGAAACTGATCGTTCAAAACGGTTCGAGTTTTTATTGAAACAAACTGAGATTTTCTCTCACTTTATGTCAAATGCGCCAAAATCTGGCAATAGCCCACCAAAAGCTAAAGCTGGCAGACCCAAGAAGAATAAAGACATCGATAAAGATTCAGGAGCAGCAGGAGAGTACGTAACATTGAACCTAACCTTTACATACCTTGACTTTGTGTGTATACATCCATCGGCTGTGTTTAGGCAATATTCAAATCTCATTTTCATAAACGAAGAAACATATTACAACAGTTTAATATATATAGAATCAGTGAATCAATTTATCATGTTGATTGCTTTGTTTATTAAAACCATGTCAGCAACATAAATGTAATGTTTTTTTCTCATTCTTAGTCATCGTCATCGCAAGACGGAACAAGAAGAGGATGAGGAACTCCTTGCTGAGACCAATATCAAAACCAAAAATATATTCCGGTTTGAAGCATCTCCTCCTTATGTCAAAAATGGAGAAATGCGTGATTATCAAGTAAGAGGCCTGAATTGGATGATATCCCTTTATGAAAATGGTATCAATGGTATTTTGGCTGATGAAATGGGTCTGGGAAAAACATTACAGACCATTTCACTTCTTGGTTATATGAAAAACTTCAAGTAAGTGCCTATTTATAGTTGTTTTGGTGCATGCTAGGGACAAGTGAAGCACTTGTCCCTAGCATGCAATACAATTCTTAACAAGCTAAGTCCCCATATGCGCATGATATTGTAATATAATGGTCCTGGCACCTTCAAACGGTTCAGTGACTCAATGCAAAAAATATTCAATGAAATTGTATTCTTAATCTTTTTGTATCGATATCATTATCTTTCAATGGACTACTTCTATAGTCCTTCTATACCTTCAAATCAACTCACAAAACTTAAAATTAATCCACAATTTGAATAGAATTTACTATAAGTTAATGTTTCAGAAATGTGCCTGGTCCACACATTGTGATAGTGCCAAAATCAACTTTGACTAACTGGATGAATGAGTTCAAGAAATGGTGTCCATCTCTAAAAGCTGTCTGCCTTATTGGAGACCAGGAAACTAGAGTGAGTTCATTATTTATGCCTAGATAGTTCAATGAAGTTTAAAGTCATTTTAGTATAAAATAAAATTAATTTCCCACTGAAATTGGTTTGATAAACAATATTGAAAGATTTTTTTTAATAAACTATCCAAATTTGAATTAGCATGGATCTTCTACTATAAGTATAATTCTTTTTTAACCTTTCAGAATACTTTCATAAGAGAAACTCTTATGCCTGGAAACTGGGATGTCTGCATAACATCCTATGAAATGATTATTAGAGAAAGATCAGTATTCAAGAAGTTCACATGGCGCTACATGGTGATAGATGAGGCCCACCGCATCAAGAATGAGAAGTCAAAGCTATCAGAGCTGCTAAGAGAGTTCAAGAGTATGAATAGACTACTTCTCACTGGAACCCCACTACAGAACAACCTACACGAGTTATGGGCACTTCTTAATTTCCTCTTGCCTGATGTGTTTAATAGCTCTGATGTAAGTATTTTATTTTGAGGTGTATTTTTCCTTACATTGTATTAAATTTTTAAGTCAGCTTATGTATAGTGTAACTAAACAAAAAACCATTCTCTCCAAATTTTTATGAGTTGATTGAAAGTAAACATATGAAAGGAACCGCATTCCGCACACTTTCAATACTTGAAATGATCTCCCTGCAGTGTTTTTGCAAGTGACTACAATATGGGGCTCTTCAAAGAAGGGTTTACAGGTAGGCGGCGCGAATGTGACGCCCCTGGTGTATCACACACTCTGGAAACTGCTTCTTATCAAGTGGGCTGTGTGCTTATCTGTCACCTGTGTGTATAAAAAACCTAGTTAAAGTCAAGAGCATGATGAGAGGTGTATTGGTAAACATATCTCCTTATTGATATCACTATTTGCCAGCATAGTATAGGCAAACATGCTTCATAATTCTGCAAGCCTATCATTATTTGTATGAATCTTAGAATATGATTAAACTTATGACCAATACCTTCTGATACAATTTGTTTACACATATCAACTTTTTTTTTGACGATGCAATGTAAGCAACTATTGATTATCATTTTCAGGACTTTGATTCTTGGTTTAACACAAATGCTGCTCTTGGGGATAATCAACTGGTGTCTCGATTGCATGCAGTTCTGAGGCCGTTTTTACTTCGACGTCTTAAGTCAGAAGTAGAAAAGAAACTAAAGCCGAAAAAAGAGGTCAAAGTATATGTTGGATTAAGCAAAATGCAAAGAGAATGGTACACTAAAGTTCTTATGAAGGATATTGACGTGGGTATGTTCAATTATTTTTATGAATTTCATTTAATAAATCTCTTTGTGTATTGCCCTTAATCATCCTTTCTTAGATATCGCCCTGAGAAGACGCCTGCGCTAGAGCCTATGTAATCTATCAACAGGGCCAGTAGACAAGTGTCAAAAGTCTTAATCGCTAAGGAATAGGAACGATTAGGTTGACTAATCACACTCCAGCTAGTGATTCCGCCGTGGCGCACGCATCGGACGCCGGCGACGAGAATGGTCGACCTAATCTTTTCTATTCCTTAGAGATTTAGACTTTTGACACTTGTCTACGGGCCCAGGTGTGCCACCTTGCAGGGAAGGTTAGATGGCCTTAGCATTCAAACAAAATTACTAATGTTACAGTAAATGGCGCGGGTAAGGTTGAAAAGATGCGATTGCAGAACATTCTCATGCAGTTACGCAAGTGCTGTAACCATCCTTACCTGTTCGATGGCGCCGAACCCGGGCCACCCTACACTACCGACGAGCACCTTGTGTACAATTGCGGCAAACTAGCGATACTTGACAAGCTGCTCCCTAAGTTACGAGAACAAGATTCGAGAGTCCTTATATTCTCCCAAATGACTAGGATGCTGGACATCTTAGAGGATTACTGTCTTTGGCGACAATACAAGGTAAATATAACTGTTACATCATGTAACTACTAATAATAGGTAAGCGATTATGATTAGAAATCTGACGAACTTGCACATTTACCGACAGTAGGCAATTAAAAAATACCTAAACATTAGGTTTCAGCACCGCCTCAACTATACGCGACTATGGAAATTATATAAATCTAATGCTGAATCACAAGGCTGGATTTCACCAGTGAAAATTTGTTTAAACAAAAAGATGTCTCATATTTTATGTGATTTCTAAGTGGGTTACTACTTTGGTTAAGTCCACTATACAATGATTACACTATACTAGATTGTGTTAAACTCCACCTCTAAAATCCCCTTTTGGTAAACCCAAACTAATGACATTTATGCATACTTTCCAGTATTGCCGCCTGGATGGTCAAACACCTCACGAAGATAGAAATAGGCAAATTGAAGAGTACAATGCTGAGGGAAGTGAAAAATTCGTATTCATGTTGTCGACCCGCGCCGGCGGTCTCGGCATCAACTTAACTTCAGCAGACGTCGTCATCATCTATGACTCGGATTGGAACCCTCAAATGGACTTGCAGGCTATGGACAGAGCGCATCGTATTGGACAGACAAAACAAGTAAATATATTATGTTCTAATCTATTCTTTCTCTTCTCTATATTTATAAAAATTCTAATGCTTCTCCTAGGTAACTTGGTAGTTGTAAGAGTTGTTTCATTTATATACCTACAACTATATAACTGAATTTTATGCAGTTTTACATATTAATTTAATCATGTTGATGCGAAAATTCACGTATGAGTTTCAAACTAGGTGACACTGTTTCTTTTCGTATGTCATGATTAAATTCTCTTCAAATTTTATTTTTGTCTAGGTGCGAGTATTCAGGCTAATCACCGAGAATACCGTAGAAGAAAAAATTGTTGAGCGCGCTGAAGTGAAGCTTCGATTAGACAAACTGGTTATACAGTCAGGCCGCCTCGTCGACGCTAAGAACCAGCTGAACAAGGATGAAATGCTTAACATGATCAGACATGGAGCCAATCACGTATTCTCGTCTAAAGACTCGGAAATCAGCGATGAAGACATTGACACAATATTAGCTAAAGGAGAACACAAGGTAAATTATTTTGTTACCACTAAGATTTTCGGGGTAGGTACACCTGCTGATTGACAGAAAAAGTCACGGCGCAGGCTTTGCTTTCGTGGTGTGGGAGTCTGATCGCACCATAAAAGCCAGCCATGGCATGAAACAGAAACAAATGGCAAGCTTTGGAGGCGATTGGTATTGCATTTATTAAGAAGATTTTTACATTACAAATAGAAACTTGAATTTTAATCATTTCTATAAGATGATTGTTTTTCAGTAAGGCATGAAATAAAATAGTTTTATACAGATATAGTTGGAATATGCCTGTTACAGACTGAGGAATTGAAACAGAAGTTGGAGAGTCTCGGCGAGTCTTCGCTTCGAGCCTTTTCAATGGACACTCCTGGCGCTACGACAGATTCTGTCTACCAGTTTGAAGGTTTTATAAACTCAAATTATATGTGTCTAACTGTTATGACTTTGTGTAAATGTTTATCACGCAAAACATGGTAAAAAGAGTTAGAGTTAATTGGACAGTAGGTAAATAGCGAGTAATAATCGATGTTATAAAAACCGGCAAACTTCATGATAATGTCCTCGAACTGCACAGAACGCACTTTTACATCTCTGTGGTGGTAAATGTGAGGTGCGACGGCGGAGGCGCGCCAATCTATTAATCATGTATCTACATTAACACACTTACGGCCGCAAAAAGCTCGCATCATTGGTTGATCGGACCTTACATTGGTTTTGTAATTGGGCCTTATTGTGCGCATACGCGAACTTAGAAGTTTAGTTATAACAATATGATTGATAAATATTAAATAATTATTTTTGTTTAGGGGAGGATTACAGGGAGAAGCAGAAAGTAATACCGATTGGTAGTTGGATAGAGCCTCCTAAACGCGAGCGTAAAGCTAACTATGCGGTAGATGCCTACTTCCGAGAGGCTCTCCGCGTGTCCGAACCGAAGGCGCCCAAGGTACAGGTAAATAAGTGTAAAGAGCTAAGTGCGGATTCGGCGCAACACTACTTATGGTGGTGGTTTATCATTTACCATGCATATATAACTCATATAATTATATTATATCTAAATTGATTAGCTCTTTATACTATTATGTAACTGCTTACTGCAGTTTTATTTTAATATTTATATTATCTATTTAGCTATTTTTCTCATCTATAATTCTATACATAAATATATAATGCTTTATCATGTAGTTAGTGAGTAAGGGTCCATTCTTTGTTTACGATCACATACATAAATCTCCGTAAATAACTATGACGGTTCATTTTTTTGCCATTTGGAGTCTACTTGTCAATGAGTTCTAAAATATAAGTTATACATAATGTAAAGGAAATAAAATTTCATGGTAAAAATTAATAATCTCTATTAGATTAAAAATCCATACGTCGAGTTATGAATATCCTCACACCAAGGTAAGGTTAAAATGTTAGGTTTTATTAAACACACCTTCCTCTCAAGGTATTTGCGTAAGTAATGAATGGACCCAATCTTGTCTATTGGACAAAAATATATAAGCACTTTCTTTCCTGTTTAGGCCCCACGTCCACCAAAACAGCCGATTGTTCAAGATTTCCAGTTCTTCCCGCCGCGACTTTTCGAGCTATTGGACCAGGAAATTTACCACTATCGAAAGACACTTGGGTATGTATATTAATTACTTATTATATTCTCCAAACAAGTATGGCATATAAAGAGTGAATATTACTCTTTTTTTACCTATACCTATTTCCTTAGCTTGTTTTAAGTTTCCTTAATTGGTTGATATTCTAATGTTTATAAATTCGATTTGCAGATACAAGGTGCCTCGCAACCCTGAATTAGGCCCCGACGCAGCCAAGATTCAAAGGGAGGAACAACGGAAGATCGATGATGCAGAAGCACTCACTGAAGAAGAGGTTCAGGAGAAGGAACAATTGCTTACCCAAGGTTTGACTATCTAACATCTAACTCTCATTCAATCAAGGGGTAATCCTGGTTGCAGCCAGATTGCATCTTGTAGCTCACAGCTTTACAACTCCCTACAACTCTATTGTTTAGTTTATTTTACGGGAGTGCTTCTGATCTCCTAACCCTATGCCGAAACCTCGTCAGTCCATTAGCTGACGAACTTGCGATCCGAAGATCTTGCTTTGTGCATTCATATGACTATCTAACTGAATAATTTAAATACTTTGCATTTGTTTTAGGTTTTACGAACTGGACAAAACGAGATTTCAATCAATTTATTAAAGCAAATGAGAAATATGGCAGAGATGATATTGAAAACATAGCTAAAGATGTTGAAGGCAAGACTCCAGAAGAGGTAAACTTTAGCCTATCGAAGAATTTCTGTAGTTAGAGCAGTTTTGGAAGTTTTTAGTGTTCCGACTACTTGTAACTGCCATATAGATCTCCATAAGTATAGCAATCAGTAGAGAATTATCTACAATATTCTTTTTAAATTATTTTAGGTGATGGAATATTCTGCAGTATTTTGGGAACGATGTCACGAACTTCAGGACATAGACAGAATTATGGGACAGATAGAAAGAGGAGAAGCTAAAATTCAGAGAAGGGCGTCAATCAAGAAGGCTTTAGATGCTAAAATGGCGCGGTATAGGGCACCATTCCACCAACTTAGAATTTCTTATGGAACTAATAAAGGAAAGAATTATGTTGAAGAAGAGGACAGGTAATATCTCCAATATGCAACTTAGATATACAATATACAGTGCTAACTAGACCCAGCATAGCCTGCTGCCATAACACTAGTTCAGTTACTTGTGTTATGGGTTCTAGAATGCGGATAAACATACTTGGATACTTTTTTCTTGTGAATACATACATAAAATTGAAATCGTGTATCATTCCAGGTTTTTGGTATGCATGCTACATAAGTTAGGGTTTGACAAGGAGAATGTGTACGAAGAACTGCGCGCCGCCGTACACGCTGCTCCGCAGTTTAGGTTCGATTGGTTCCTCAAATCGAGAACCGCCGTCGAATTACAACGCAGGTCAGTAAAAACTCAAACATATTACTTTACTATTTACTTAAAAATCTGATTGATCGAAATAATATCTCTATATCTATATAAAATAATTACTATTTCGTGGTAATTTCAGATGTAATACTCTCATCACGTTAATCGAAAGAGAGAATCAAGAACTTGAAGAAAAAGAACGCGCAGAGAAGAAGAAGAAGAGTGGCAATCCCAATCAGAATATGACGGGTGCGAATGCTCCTGGCAAGGGTGCAAACGCCGGCAAACGCAAAGCTGTAAATGACAATACGCCTGACACGACTCAGAAACACAAAAAGAAGAAGAAATGAATACACGCCGTGGGAAATCTGGATCGATATTACTTGTCGCGAATAATGAGCATTGCATTGGTGAATAAAGCTAATGTTAAGATTATTTAAATTAATTGTTTTATTTGACCAAATAACAATTACTACGACTTCCATGGTGTGCGCGGAAGGAGAGGCGTAAGGCAGAGGGAGAGGCTCTGCGGGGACGTAATGTCACGGGCGAAGCCGCTGCGGACAGCTAGTCAAATAAAGGCAATATCATAATGGTGTGTCTAGATGGTTATACGTACGACGTTACGCATTGAGCTGTTTGGCATGTCTTTTTGATTGCCAAATACACAGCATGTTTATCAATGAAATTTTTAATAAAACACGCTTTTCGTACGATTAATTTATTAACTAAGATTCTTTAGAACACTTTAGGTTTTTCATTTAGACTAGTCAGGGCTGATAAAACAGTAATAGACCCTGCACACGCTCATTAAGTACAAAACAAAACTTTTGCAAACATGGTGACTTATTTGTACACATTATAATTATATAAACAAATGTTTTATGCTTATTTTTATAGTTAATGATGTGTAATATTTATTCACCACGATAATAACTAAATGCTTTAATAACTAGAAACTAGTTAAGAACTAAATAAATGTTATTGTAGCATACTTACGGCAATATTTACTTTGACGCTCGTTTAGTTCAATATCGATACAAATTGAATTACTAGATACTAATGTCAAACGTTTATCATGTCCATACAATAAAGATTCGTAAATAAATGTAAGGAATCGTGGGTGGGAAGCAAACCTTATAGGTAATTCAGGGATCCTGTTTAAACTAAACTGTTAAGATAGAATGGATAGATTTATAGTGTAATCATTACTTGGCTAGGATTTATAAGCACAATATTCTAGACTTGCATCTGTACTTTCGTGTGAAACATGAATGATTCGTGTATCATAACAAATTATTGTAAATGAAATGAAAATTTTTGTACAGCTAGCTTGTGGCTCGCAAATGAAATAGTAACTTATTTGACTTGGCAGTCTGCTACCCTATTTTATAAGAATTTTGTAACATAGGTACTTTATACAGTTTGATTCATCCAGTAAGTATATTAAAAAGACGTAGGTTTCTTAATTTTCAAAGTTTGAATGTCAAACCTATAGAACTAGCACTGCGAAACCTATACCTAAATAAGGCTACGACTTCAAAACAAAAGCCCTCATAAAAATTAAGTTTACCTAATACATGTGATCTTGATTGTGATCTCAAGAAACGTGTACTGGGTACAAATTAAATATAATTTTACTAGTGAATCTGCACTTTTGACATCGCAATACTGTGGTGATTCTCTATCCACCTCCTTCCACTATAAGAAGACAGTAACAAACTTAAGTGAAATAAAATTCTCCTTTGGACTAATCAATTTCGAGAAATGTACAATGATTTAAGTTCTAGTCTAGAAACTTGATTGATTTTGAATTCGGTGTTGACATATTGACGTTGGATATAACAGTCTGTACCTAATAACCTAATTGGTAACTAAGTAACAAAGATGTACAATCAAAAGAAACAAAAAATTATCCCTTGAGTTGCAGTAATATCAACTCATTTTTTTACATTAGAGGACAGAATCTCACCTTATCCAAAAATTCTTCATTTAAATATTTCAAAATAATTTGAAAAAGCAATCAATTCAATCCATAGGTACCAACTAGCCTTTGTAAGAAAACCTTTGACATCCCTTTTAAACACTACATAGTCAACTATATCACAGTTTTCAAAATACTTTTTATCCTTTGCACAATAATCAGGTACAACATAATGTATAACTCCAATAAATAGGATGTTAAGATGGCAGTAAGGAAATATTCACAGAATGCAAGCATGTCACATCAAGGAGAATTGCCATTTTCTATAGTGTCTTGGAAATTGTTTGCATTACTCGGAAATGGTGCTCCTAATCCGTATAGATGTCCACTAGTACTTTCAATATTGCCATCGAAGAAAATCTGGAACAACAATTAATAAATTAATGGGAGCCCTTTTTTTCCGTGCGGAAATCCACATGGCTGCGCCAGCGGGGCTGGTTATGTCGGACTCTTACCGACTAAAACCGCACGCCGTCTAGGGTCTTCTCAAATGAATAGGAGTTAGTAAGGCATTTGGGCTAAAGCTAAGCTCACTTGCAAATTAGTGCACCTGGTGATTTACCAATGAGGGGAATGGATAACCTTGCACCTCGGTAATTAAGACCCGAGACGGCGTGCGGTTATAGTCGGTCCGATCCCGACGGCCGACGGGGGTGGCATCCATAGGGATTTCCGCAAGATACACATTATACAAAAATCATCATTTTGCATTCATAAATAGCACGTAATCTTAATCACCGATTACCTAATCTCAATGAACAACCAAATCTATTACCTCCTTTATTTTGAAGAATGCCATTCCCGTTAGGTGGGAGTCAGAGCCTGCCTGGTGTTGGGGTCCCACTCGTCTTAATTCTAATTGATCTGCAACCTCTTGCAAACCCCCTTTTAGGTTCTTACACAGTTTCATTAGGTACTGGAAAGCATTTATAATTTTTATAAGTATGGAACATTTCACAAGACAGATATTGATAGCCTTGCCTAGATGTGCCAAGTAGCAGAGGATAGAGTGAAACTTACTTTAACATCATACACAGTAGGAAAATACAAGCGAAGACTGTCAAAGAAATCATTTTCTTCTTGTGGTAGGTTTTGATCTGTTAATATTTTTAGTAAGTAACCAAAATCATATCCGGAATGAAAGCTCAACCAGTTGATGTTGTCCATTAGTACAATACCTGTAAAAAGGTATATTTAGGTGTTGTTATAAAATATAAATTCTTGCAAATGAGCTGCAATAAGCGGGCACCTATGGCAGGCTACATCGCGAGCAATCTTGAGATTGCAACGTATCTAATGCGTTGCTGAGTGTTGCTCTATCAATATGCATGAGACAGCACATAGCGCGGGCGCCCGCGACGAGTGCCCGCATCTTATTACCAATGCAGTGGACGGTCTAAAATAAAATACAGAAACAAACCTGAAGACATTAGAAGCTCTGCAAACTCTAAAGGTTCAATCCCGTGTTCTTCATGATCCCTGAATTGAAGGCCTGAATTTTGTAGCAAATCAATTGAATCCTGAGCGTACATATCTTCTCTGGAAACAAGTCTTAAAAGTGACATTATTTCTTATATGATGGCTAAGTTACCAATAACTCATGTAATGAAATACTTACTGCAAGTTGAACTTAAAATTGAACTGCCATGTAGTACACCCCGGAGGAGTTTTGCCATTTTCGTCCATAAATGTAAGACCTAGTTGAATTATTCTTAAAAGGTCCACATTGCATCTAGTAATAGGAGAAAATAATATTTAATTTATATTCAACATGATATCAGTGGGATGGGGAATTTTTTTACCAGTGGATCTCAATAATAATTAGTTCTCATAATATTATGTACTTAATAGGATAAAATAGGTGTCATGAACTACTCTCATACTCGACTTACTGACCTCAGCAGTTGGTATTGGTAATCAGCTGTGGACCTAAATTCACCAATAGGTCTTGCTACGACACCTGGAAACTCCGTATCCATCGCCACCCAATGATATTTCTGTACGATCTGAAACAAATGCGTAAATTGTAATTATTGAGGATTAAGATACTTTAATATTTTGAAAGATAGATAATACTAATACACCGATTGCCAAATTAAATTTAGAATTGCAATTTCTAATCATGTAGATAAATGAAAGCAGAGTAGCAGAATTTATATCCTTATGACTGATACTGTGTGTTAAAATCCAAACTCTGCCTTAGTTTGGGTCTTAGTATTGGTATATTTTGTGTACCTAGAATAGATTTACATTGTAGCATTATGTACTTGTGACAATATATTAAATAAAGTGATTAAATTCTTGATTTAAATTTTTGTAGTGAAATCAGTAAACCCTTTCCTAGTATACATGGCAATCAGTATATAATATGAAGATTGAAATGGGACACTGATTGCTTCTTGTATTGATAAGCAATCAATGCCTAAATCCCATTCATCAAGTCATATAATATAATGGGTTTACTGCTCGTACATAGCAGTAGTTGATATAGAACTGAGGCACAGGTGGATGCTTTAGACTTGAAATTGCGACAAATAAGACAGGACCAGATTGAAAATTGTACATAGCTCAGAAACCGCTAATTTATTTAAATAATACATCAATTAATTGGATATTTTAGCTAAAACACCATTGAATCGGAATTAAACTTTCAAAATAAAACCATAATTTAAATATGAATGAACCTGTCTAATAACATGAAATTCTTCATGAAGATTATGATTCCAGACATTTTTTATAGTACAATCTTCTTTAATAACATTTGATAAGATTGATTCCAAACTAGCTGCCGGCATCTGTGGATTCAAAATTTACAATTTGGAAAATTTAAAATTAATTAAATCTACTTGTGCGCGATTTCAGCTAAATACGCCAAAGACAATCTATTTTGGAATCTGATTAACTGACAGATTATCGATATAGACAAAAAATACACTATGCACCAACCAAAGACAATGACATGAATATTTTTTTTAGAATCTCAATAACAAGAACATTAGAAATTTCCTTGTACTTAGCTGGACGTTTCATTTCGAACGAGCGGTTGTCTCCAGGATTTTTGAATCTCGGCCGGCGGTCATCTCTCTCGCACACTGCCTAAAATTGCCATGATACGTTAAAATTTCCCAATCCAAACCTGTCAAAGTCAAATTTACGCAAAGGCTGAGTTCTTCGGAGCTTCATTTTGATTCTAGTTGAGCTTTATGAAAATTCACAGAACACCGTACATATCAATTATTATTAATTGAGTAATATTTATAGAAATTAATAAAAAAATTGACACATATTCGCTTCTTAGATTGTGGGTGACAGCCATTTTAATAAAGAAGCAACACTGTTTACCAAAAATTCGTAAGGTGACCAACCATCCGTATTTTGCGGGATAGTCTCCTACTAGAAGCTCCTGCATTGCAATAAATACATAGCATAGTCCCACAAACGTCAAATGCTTTCCGCACGTTTACAATATCCATCATAATATATTACAATATTAACTGTAGAGAGGTCAATTCTATACATCCATACTAAATTATTATAAATGCGAAAGTAACTCGGTCTGTCTGTCTGTTACGCTTTCACGCCTGAACCGCTAAACTGATTTTGATGAAACTTGGTATAGGAGTAGATTAGACCTAGATAATGAACATAGGCTATGTTTGGTTGCGATAACCGATATCCACGTGGGCGGAGCCGCGGGCAGCAGCTAGTTGAATATATTTAAAAAATAACTACATATTGGGAAATAATTAGTGATCGATACTAATGCAAAAAATGCAATCAGTATTTTTTTGTCTTTCTGTCTGTCTATCTGTATGTGCACGCATGGATGAAAAACTACTGGAGGGATTTTGATCAAACTTGATACGATTATAGTTCATACTTCTGGGCAACATATAGGCTACTTTTTATACAAGCTGATATACCCATGGCTTCACCCGCGCTTCGTTTTTAGGTCGTTTTTGGTCATATCTCCGGTTGTACTTAACCAATTGCAAGCAAACATACGATAAATTTTGAGTCTAAGTAAGACCTTTCTAATAAAAATTCGTTCAGTACTTTTTACGTCCATTGCTAGGAAGCTGGTCATATTAAGTATATAATTTCAACTTTGACGCTTATTATTTATTGCTTTCTAGACATAACCTATACCTACTCAAGTAGGTATTAAGTTATCGTTTCTAAAAACCACTACACTTTTTTATTTGTTCACGACTGTACATACTTAGACCACGGTAGTATAAACTTACTGTATACAGGTTGACTCAAAATATTATTATATATTTATTATTCTTCACATACAGACAGATAGAAAGACAAAAAATTTACTGTTTGCATTTTTTGCATTAGTATCGATCACCAATCATCCCCCAATAGCTATTTTGTAAATTTATATATGCAAAGAACAGAATTGACCTCTCTACAGTTTTATTATAAGTATAGATCATGTATTTGTCTTATTTTGTTCCTTAAATTTACGAAAGAAAGTATAATAATGGGACAGGGATTCACCTGACGATTTTTAAAATTCACATTATCTTTCAAGTCCGTATCGATTCATTCGTTTTAATCGACCTTTTTTAACAGGTCACCTCATTATGAATATAAAACTGACAAACGTCAAATGTTACCTATTAATGTGACGCTACTATAGGAAACACCCTTTTGTTGCTACTCTGTCGCATTGGGTTTGCCTGTAATGGCACTGTATGTATAAAATAAATAAATACATAATCCTTCATTTAATGTCAATAATTTATTTTGTTATTACATGCTTACATAAGTAAGTCTCAATTAATAAATAAATAAGTTACAAAATTACTGTTACAAAATACCATTTATTTTCATGAGCATAGACGTAAACTACATCATATATCCCAACCTTGCAATTAAACATGGTCACCGCAAAGAAAGGTACGCAACCCAACCAACTAGATGGAGACACTGCAATGTATGGCCTTGCAGTATCCATTACTTTTAATATTCTTGCTCAATAAACTCGTACACAGAACTAAAAACACAAGGTATTTAATAATATAGTTTAACACTACTATTAGCACAATCATGAAGTACTTCGCCGGTCGAGGCCCTTTGTCACGATTGGGTAATAGGGTGCTGACAGTGCATACAACACTTCGAATACTTCTCTGTGGAGCATAGGCTGCTCTGCTCCTTTTCAAGTCGCAAATAGCTACCTGGAATGCCAAGATGCATTCATAACTCAGCAGTTCTAAGTAGGGATTCAAATTGTGGTATGACCTCCTAGTATACCTTTTCACAAGTGATTACAGTACCGGACTAATGAGGTGTTTGGGCCCCACTAAGACCTTCAGAGCGAAGCCTACTTTACTTGCAAGTCGGTATGTCTAGTTATTGACGGGTGAAACTCTGGCGCGTGGACTTTCCTTTTGAGGTTCGAAGGTTAGATGGTAGGTGCTCCCATAAAAGCCAAATTACAAAGAGGGTTAAGCGGGCGCTGGGCTGTACAGTAGATGAAAGACAACTCTCGGATGCAACTAAGTACGTATGACGACTACCGTGCCGGACAATATTAAGGTGTTCTCTTTTACTATTTAGTGGTACAGAATACGGCAATAACTTCGCCCCGCTCGATGGTAAGCTGAAGTGAGGTTTAAAGAACGCGTCTTCGCTTCTTCAGGCGTCGCTTAAAGGATTTCAAGGCAGGCTTTAAAAAAATTCAAATAGAAATCTTAAGCCAACAAAAAATAATTAACAATAAGTAAGAGTACATAAAGGTTCTTCTATAGGTAATTTAAAATAAAAAAAATTCCAATGAAAATCGTATACAAAAATTGAAGATTTAATATATTTAAAATTACAAAATTATTTCACGGAATCTTAAGATGTAAGAATAAGTTGTAAAATATATCAATAAAACCTTAAGAGGAAATAATAGTCTTAAATCTAAAATATAATATAAAATAGGCTAATATGAAAAAAAAACTAATTTATATTGTTAAAAAGTAGTTGCTATTCAAAATCCCAATGCCGAACCCATATGGAAACAATTATCACTCCTACACCTTGAATGAAAAGTATATGGGCGGGCTATCTCCATGATCAGGATATAGTATGAATGAATAGTATTATGCGTCCTTAGCGAACACTTCAGCCATTTATCGGGCATCTTATTATTTACGCCCAAAATGTATTATGCAAAAATTATTTGGGCGGATTGAAGAAATGCCCGATGAATGGCCAAAGTTACAGGGCAACCCATTGCTAGTCCTTAGTGCAGAGATGACCATAGGGAGGAACCATCATTAAATAATACAAGTTAAGCAATTGAATTGAGCCCTGGCATTTGCTGATATTTACAACTTTTAGTAGCACCACAACTGGCAATGTCTATTTGAAATTGGCATCCAGGATTTTAAACAGTAACCATACATTTCTTTTTGACCCATGTGTATTGCAACCTCAAATGTATTATTACAAAATATCACGGATGTACAGAAATTTATCCATTAATTGATTTAAATAATGATCATCTTCTATTTCATAATTTTTAAAGGTAAATCAAATGACTATCATTTGAATTACGATAATAGTCTATTCACAGATGGAGCTGCGGGCTTGCTCTGGTTATGTCCACTTGTCACACTGTAAGTATGTACACATCACAAGGTGGTGTTGAATGTTCACTCTGTAATATGATACACTCGTGGCGACGGCGTCTTACACGGGCTATCTCCTGATCAGGATGAGTTTCCATTTTCACCGTTATCCTGGAAGTTGTTTACATTCACGGAAAATGGAGCTCCCAGACCGTATAAATGTCCGCTGGAACTCTCGATGTTGTCGTCAAAGAATATCTGAGAAAGAAAAGAGTTTTTTTTTAAATTCACATTCTTTGACAATTCATAATTATATTGTAAAGTTGGTATTATTTCATCAGATTAGGCGTTTTATAATTCTTTTTTTTTTCGTCAGTTATATTAAAGTAAGTCCTTGTGTACACGACACCGCATATGCATAGGCATACCCTCATCAATGGCCACGTCCACACCACGACGGCGGCGGTATCGTGTATATCAGAGGACAAGAACCAGAAAAGAAATCTGAGAACAGATATAATTCCATACTACGAGGGATGAACCTGCTCCCCTGAAATTGTCCATTAACAACATACAATACATTTCTATGCAGATATTATGCTCTCCTAAGTAAATTCTGCGGCCAAGCAGGACGAAATTCAGCGTAAAAGACGGCATTCCAAAAACCTAAGCTGATTAAAAGTCTACAACACATACCTAGACGCGTTTACTGTTTTGAGGTATCTTTTCTCTCCCTAATCTTAGAAATACACAATGTTTGGCTAATTTATTTATTTAGTACGTAGTCATTGTGTGTCGTTAAAATATGTAAACTCAGTCCTGAACAAGGTGAAACGGTTTTTCGCATTGGAGTAGCAGTGTCTTTTGTGTAAGACACAGATTTACTCTTGCATGGAATACTGTTCACACCTTTACAATCGCAGTGCATAGTACCTACTAGACCTTCCCGACAGATTGCAGTGATGTTTTCCGCATCTTTGGGAGTCTTGAGCTTCTGTAGATGCGTAGAAACATGCCTCATTGGTTGTATTTTACCCCCTCTACCTTGGTGAGTGTTTTGAAGACTTCCTTGTTCTTCTTGTGTTTGGTAGAAAAAAAGATATGCATACATTTTAATACTGTTTTGTGACCTTAGCACGTATAAATCCTAGGGGTCTAGTTAAGACCGTGCGTTGCCTTATGCACAAAACACCATTAACCAAGTAGAACACTTATACCAATTTCTACAAAAATATAGATAGCTAGACGTCAATTCGAATTCTTTTCATCTCGTCCAAAGTGACTTTCTCTTTCTTATTTTGATGCTCTAAAATGTGATTTAATTAACAATATTTGTATACCTCTTTGATTTTGAAGAAAGCCATCCCTGTTAGATGTGAGTCTGACCCAGCTTGATGTTGTGGACCTACTCTTCTTAGTTCAAGCTGGTCAGCCACTTCTTGAAGCCCGCCTTTTAAGTTTTTGCATAATTTCATTAAGTACTGAAATTAAACATTTAATTTTTATACAATGTTTGTAAAAAAAAGTTTGTACTGATCAAATATAGAGGAAAAACTTACCTTTACATCATATACTGTTGGAAAATATAATCTTAAGCTCTCAAAAAAGTCATTCTCATCTTGAGGTAGATTCTGGTCTGTTAGTAGTTTTAAAAGGTAACCAAAATCATAACCAGAGTGAAAACTAAGCCATTTTATATTATCCATTAGTACAAGACCTGAAACAAGAACATTAGATAGATAACTCTTTATTTTGTCCATAATAGGTATACAATATAATAGTCAACCGTGCCCAGCAGTAGGACATAATATATGGGTATGCTATCCATAGTCACCTACGTAGTATTAAAAAAAAATTGTCAACTTAATATTAGCACGGTTATCACAATGTACAAAGGGTGGTGTTATCGCTATAAGCGATTTCTTTCAGGCGTTATATAAAAATAATAAATAGGTATTATTTTTTTATTCAAAGTATTTCATGATAACTAGGTACCCATACAATAATAGTTAAATTCAATTAATTCTACAGATTACAACATAATATTATATTGTTTTTCTTAGATATATGTTTTGTAATAACTTCTGAAATAAAAGCATTATGTCATGTGCTGTTGATTACAGAACATAAACAGAATTAGATATGTACTGAAAAAAAAAAACAGTAGAATGTTTATGTATAGACATGCTACCTGCGACTTAGGACAGTAAACTGCCATAGGATGTATGATGGCTTACATCTACTAAAAAATAGTTTCCGTAACACTTCCATTGAACTATAATATCCATGTCATTCAAACACCATATTACGTGATTTAGGTACCTACTTAAATTGAATCTGATACCCAACTCCCAATGACGCAATTAGTGTTTATTGTCTTTATTGCTTCCAACATTGACATTACCGTTCGCGTGCTAAACTCGACCTCAGCACGTGTTCAATCATACTAATTTATGGCACCTACCTACTTTTTTGCCAATTTGTAGTAACTAGCAAATAAATCAATGAATCAAAAAATGGTTATTACATATCAGATACCTATTGAAAAAATACCACTAAAATACTTTGCATAGAAACACCAATGCAAATAAACATAATATTTATGCATTCATTATTTAAAACATTTGTTAAGGCCACCTTATGCAAAAAAGCATACTATAGGACTACTGATTACCTTGAAGACAAAAATGTCTGGCTTGAGCATGGTGCAGGCCCCTCCTAGAATGCTAAAGTGCTACAACTACATAATGCTGTAGTTGTGGCATTTGCCTACTACAATATATTGATATTGTCGTAGGCACGCGACCTTTTTTGCTATTTTTTTGACATTAGTATATTTTTGACATTTTCAATTATTTTATTGTTTAACTTCGGTTAAAATTTATTATATTTTTTTTTTATATACCTTTATTTATATTGACACGAGACAAAATGTACATTCGTCCATATTTAGTCTTAAGATATCTATGTATAAACTGACGTCTTAAAATGCAGCAGTGGAGTTTGTTGCGCCGTTTCTTCTCCACTAGCGCCTAGGAAGCGGTGGTAAACTTAGTATTAAGTAGTTTTTGACGTCAAAAAGATGTAATTACGTTACACTATTTTGAAAAATAAAGAAATTGAAATTCAAATATTTGCACTGAGCAGGAATCGCGCCCCCTGTCGCAGCAGTCGAGAATGGGAAAAAAATTCCCACTAGTTCTGCCAGCAGAACTACTCAACAGAACAGGTGGGAATTGCTTTCCCATTTGTTCTGTGGACAGAACTAATGGGAAAAAAATTCCCGCTAGTTCTGCCAACAGAACAACTCAACAGAACAGGTGGGAGTAGACGGAATGCACTACCGCTACGTCACAGTGGCCCTCAAACTACTTGATATCAGGGCCACAATTCTGCTAAAACAAGCTACTGTCCAGCCACTGACACTTAAAAAAAAGCAATTTTAAATTTGGACTTTACTATTATCAAGTTAAAGTCTAAAACTAAATGAAAATTTGTAGACTGAATGAAAAAGTTTGATGAATTCTTTTCATTTAATGTGTCAATGGCATGGCAGTGTTTTGTCTTTAGCAGAATCGAGGCCCAGTTAATACTAAGACGAAATAGTACCTGATGACATGAGTAGTTCAGCAAACTCCAAAGGCTCAATACCATCCTCTTCATGCTTCCGGAACTGCAATCCAGAATTTTGCAGCAAATCAATGGAGTCTTGAGCATACATGTCTTCTCTAAAAATAAATTATATACATCACTATTAGAATGCTTCCGATAAATTATAGTACTAGCTGTGACCGCGACTTCGCCTTCGCGGTTTTAGATTTTTAAGGATTTAATTTTTTAATACAAATTCTTTTCCAAAATTAAAGTAGCCTAAGTGACGCTTTTGTAAATCAGCTATCTACCTGTAAAAGTCCTGTCAAAATCGGTCCGGCCATTTCAGAGAGTAGCCGGAAAAAACAGATAAACAGAGAAAAATCGTAAAAGAAGGAAAGAAGAAAGAAAATAATTATGTTCATTGTATGCACAGTGCACATACAATAATATTGAATACATCAACATTTTAGCCTTTTCTTTCAAAGAAAAAAAATTGTTCTGTCAGTTATTTTAAATATTATTAAAAACTGGCACTCCAATTTTATTTGTTTCTATAGATGTGTAGATTATGGATCTCTCATGAGTCCTAACAAATTATTTTTTGTTATTTTGACTCCTATATACTTACTGTAAGTTAAACTTAAAATTGAACTGCCACGTGGTATATCCTGGTGGAGTTTTTCCATTTTCGTCCATAAATGTGAGACCCAACTGGATTATTCTTAAGAGATCAACATTGCATCTAAAACAAAATCATATCATAATATTGTGGTATAAAAAAAATCATAACAGAAACTGTGGTTTTTAGAATTGAAGACACATTATTTCTTGTTTATTGTCTATTGGTAAGTACAAGTAGGGTCTCATATAAGCAGCTTAACATAAAGAACCAGTAAAGCACAAATGACACTAATTAAGGCAGCTGGAGGTTGGTCCTGGGTCAGCCGGGGTCCAAGAGAAATGCCTCTTGGGTCACCTTATACACCTACGATGTAAGACCCGAGGCAGAGTGCAGTTTTAATCAGTCCGAGTTTGATGTAACCACTCTCGATGGCCAAAAGGGGTGGTAACTGTGGCGATTATCGCACGAAAAAAGGTAATAATGACACTTCTGGTGTTTTAAATTAGGAGAAATAGGCTACCTTACCTCAATAGTTGATACTGATAGTCTGCAGTAGATCTGAACTCGCCAATAGGACGTGCCACAACTCCTGGAAACTCCGTGTCCATAGCTACCCAGTGATATTTTTGGACAACCTGTTGTAAACATGACAATGGAAATGGATTATAATATATTTTGATAACATACCTACATTCTTATCTAGTATGGCTCACATTCTCTTATATTAATTAAAAGTAATATATTGTTCTACAGATTTTGCTAGAGTTGGAAAATAATACAATTCAACAAAGAAAACGAGGAAATGGTGCTTGTTTTTATTTCATTTGTCTATTCTGATATATATTTATATGCCAAATATTTATATAAACAGGCCAGTTTGAACAACACCATTCACAAAGGGGGGGAAAAGCTTGCTCTAGTCAGTGCAGTGTATATGATCACGTTGTGATGGGTTACACATTATAACAGTGTGCAGGTTGCGCCAATTTTTTAGTTGTTTTTAATCTTAGTACGGTCATTTTGGGTAACATTGAATCGCAGTGTAACTTTGAATAAAGTTGCGAAAAAGATTTAAAAATTTATTTGATGTAAATGTTTTATTGTTTCAATATTATAACTGCCTAAACGGATCGCCATAATGTTTTTTAACAAACGAAACGTAAATTATTAAGCTTTCAAAGTCATAATTTTGTAATTTAACCGCCTTTTTCGAGTTAAGTTCTTAGCAGTTTTTGTTCGTTGAATTTAATATCGGAATTATTTGTACAAAACTTGCTGTAAACAGGTATGTTTGGTGTTTATCTTTAAAATCTACTAAAAAACTTATTAATTTTAAATCGCTGTCCGTATACGGTGTTACATAAATTGTCTAAAACTGATAAAGCTGTAACGACGATCAAAATCGAAGTGATTTGGGTAACATTGAATGGTTCAAAGTTACAATTCTAAGTATGAGGACCCCTAAAATTTATTGCTTTTTTTCTATTTTTGTGTGTAATTCTTAATGCGGTTCACAGAATACGTCTACTTACTAAGTTTCAACCGCATAGGCCTTACATACGGACGGACTGACGGACGGACGGATGGACGGACGGACGGACGGACAGACAGACAGACAGGCATGACGAATCTATAAAGGTTCTGTTTTTTGCCATTTGGCCCTAAAAAGGTGGAAAAATTCGTATTGACGATGACATTTTGTTCATGGAAAGGGGTGATTTGTTTTGTTTAAAAAATAAAATGTCCAGAAAAAATATTAGCAGTCATTACGATTTTGATCTCATCTGATAGCCAAATAAACATATAATTTATTATATTGTACACTACGTTCCTACTTATCTTACTTTATTAGAAAATATAAAAATAACAATGTTTTTTTTTCCACCAAATTGGTCCGCCTTGTTTCATATGGCAAGACCATGCTATTTTTCACAGGTAGGTACATCAAGATAGTCATGATTTTCATAGATTGGACTTTTTTTTACAAGAATACATCAAACCTTTATTATCCAAAACTTAAAATGTTTGGATAATAAAGGTTTTTAAATCCAAAAAAATATATATTCAAAGTTACCCAAAACTCGTGCTAACTTTGAATGTGAGTTTTGGGGCAAATTTTGGGCAGTCTTTTTGTTTTTTCCATAAATTTGTGGGTTTAGAAACATAAATCAACTCAAAAGAACACTATTTATTCTATAAAATAAAGATGTTATAAATATAATCAGAGAGTATTCATTAATAATCCGGTAAAAATGTTCTAAGTTACCCAAAATGACTGTAACATTGGTAACTTGATTACCATTCTTACTACTAAAGTGAAAAGTTTGTTACAACAATAATAAAAAATTGTCCTTACTACTACCATACTTCTTTCGGACTTCCGGTTTCGCACTTGTCACGAAAACAACGCTGCTGTTCACTCCGCGAATTTTAATCGAAATCAGTGCTAAAAGTTAATTTTAAACAACAAAACTCACACAAAAGTTAAAACCATACAGTGGGCCATTGAATTTCGGCTGAAGAAGTGTGTTTGGGTCTCAATTTCTAGTGAAAAGTGACAAAATCAAAAAGAATTTCTACAAACACAATAATACCTATCTATAGTAAAAAACAAAATACCCTCATCAAAATAGTTCAAGGCAAACGTCATATGTCATAACAGACTACACTTCCGCCACTTGACATTTGACTTTGACGTTTTGACGTTTCGATCTGACAACCAGGCGCGTTCCAGAAACACAAGTAATAGTTGAATAATTGTTAAACATCATAACAAAATCTGCATTAGAGGTAAAATATGGAAAAACAATTAGAAATGGTTTTAAAGAAAATGACCGAGAACATGAACGAAATAAAAGAAGAATTCAGGGTGCAAACAAATAGTTTAGCTACAAATATGATAACCACGATTGAGGATAAACTAAAACCACTGGTGGAAGAAAATGAAAAACTTAAAGCTGATGTAACAACCTTGAAGAAAAAAGTCCATCACTTGGAAAAAGAAGTCAGACAAAACAACGTGATATTGCATGGAATAGAGGAATCTGAGAGAAACAACTTAGAGTTATTAGAACTAGTCTTAGAAAAATTCAATACAATGAGTAAAATTAGCAAAATAGAAGATTTTGATAAATGGGAAGTGAGCAGAGTCCAAAGACTAGGAAAGAGACAGGACAACAAAAGAAGACCGATACAGGTGAGGCTGACCTTAGGCTGGAGAAAAATCGAGATATTGAAGAACAACAGGAATTTCCCCGAGAATACTTATGTCTCTGAAGATTTCCCGAAGGAAATTCTACAAATAAGAAAAGAATTGAAAATAAAACAACAAGAAGAAATAAAGAAAGGGAAGGTAGCACTATTGCGTTATGATAAACTAGTAATAAAGGAAAAGGAAAGCCAAGAAAAGCCAAGTGAGAAGAGGAAGAGGATGCCTTCGAACACGCCGCCTCGATCGAACCCCAATACTGGAGCAGGTCGAAAGGCTGGAAAAACGAACGCCTTTGAAAAAATTTCACAAAAAAGCTCACAACTTGGACCAAGCAGCCAATAGCAAATAACAAGCAACACCCCCCGGAAGACAACCAAAATCCAACACAGAATCACAGATGCGAACAGCAAACAATCACATTCCCCAACCCGGCTGGTCACCGTGGGGACTAATGACCACCACCCCTCATCTTCATTAAAAATCTGCACCTACAATGTAAGAACCCTTTCATCACGAGAAAAATATCACCAACTGTTATATGCTCTACAAGACATAGAATGGCATGTCTTGGGATTGGCTGAAGTAAGACGAAATGGATGTGAAATAGAAGAACATGAAAATCATATATTTTGCTATATAGGGGAAACAAGTGGACTCTATGGAGTTGGCTTTCTAATAAAGAAGGAGCTCAAAAAACACGTAGTCAATTTTGACGGAATATCTGAAAGAGTGGCCCTATTACAACTTCAGTTCGACGACATAGCCCTATCTATAATACAAATACTAGCTCCTACTGCAAAATCAAGTGAAGAGGACATCAATACTTTCTACGAAGACCTATATACAGCCCACAGCCGCGCAGATCAATCAGTGCTAGTTATAGGAGACTTTAACGCTAAAATTGGACACCCACAACCAGACGAAACCTGTATTATGGGCAAACACGGATATGGCACTAGAAATGAAAGAGGTGAAAAGCTTATACAATACGCGTATGAATACAACCTCTCCATCATGAATACCTTTTTCAAAAAGAAAGGAAGCCGAAAGTGGACGTGGCTATCGCCTGGAGGGACAACAAAAAACGAGATTGATTTCATTCTTAGCAGTAATCGGAAATACATATCTAATGTGGAAGTTCTCAACAAAATAAAGTATGACTCTGACCATAGACTAGTAAGAGCATCAATAAAGCTAAGCAAACCGAAACTAAAAAGAACCTCATTCACATTAACACCGAGAGTACCAAAAACAGAAACCGAAATAAGGAAATATAGAGAAATTCTGGAAGAAAACATAAAATCACAGATTGAGAATTTAAGCAACATGCAAGATGCACAGCACTATTACAATATACTCGAAAACACAATTAAAGAAAGTTTAAAAACAAGGAATAAAGACACCGAAAACAAAGAACATAAGATATTTAGGAAAAGCACTATAGACCTGATAAACAGACGAACAGAACTAATAACATACAAGAATAAAACAAAAGAAATAAAGAATGAAATAAAAGATATCTATAAGAAAACAAACAAAGCTATAAAGGAAGACTACAAGCAATACAGAAAAAACATCATATCACAGAACCTATCAAAATACAGAAGTGTGAAAAGGGCAAACAAACAATTAAATAGACACAAAAACTGGATACAAACATTGAAACAAGGACAAGACAATACAAAAACTAGACATCAAGTACTAAAATGCGCAACTGCATTCTACAAAGAACTATACACAGCATTGCCTGAGGACTCGCACGAAGAGGAAACAAAATGCGTCGACGGGCAAACACTACATACAGTTTGTGAAGTAACACAAATAGAAGTACTAAATCACATACGAAAATTGAAATTAGATAAAAGTCCAGGTCCAGACTGTATTAGCAATGAAGCGTTAAAGATGGGAGCTCCTGTTTTACTTACATTTCTAACGAAATTATTCAATATGGTTCTTGAAACTGGAATAGTACCACACCAGTGGTGTAAGTCCGATATAATACTGCTTTACAAGAAAGGTAGTCCATTAGACATCAATAACTACAGACCAATAAGCTTGCTCCCTAGTATATACAAGCTATTCTCATCCATTTTGCTATCACGTATCACAGAAAAAATAGATGATAAACAGCCAATAGAACAAGCAGGGTTCCAATCAGGATATTCGACAATCGACCATATACACACTTTGGAACAAGTTATTGAGAAATTCAAAGAATACAACCAAACCCTGTATATTGGTTTTATAGACTACTCAAAAGCGTTTGACAGCATCTCTCACTCTGCCATATGGAAAGCACTAGGATCATGCAACATAGAGGAAAACTATATAAACATTCTGAAAAGGATCTACAGTAACAGCTCAAGCACAATAAAGCTAGAAACCAAAGGTGAAAAAATTGCAATACAAAGAGGAGTCCGTCAAGGCGATCCCCTGTCTCCGAAATTGTTCATTGCTGTACTAGAGGACATATTCCAAAGTGTTAAATGGGAGAAAAATGGAATCTGGATCACCGACAAACATCTAAGTCACCTAAGATTTGCGGACGACATCGTTGTATTTGCCAAGTCTGCATTAGAATTACAAAGGATGATGCAGACTCTTGGCACGGAAAGCAAAAAAGTTGGATTGCATTTGAACTCGAGTAAAACTAAAGTGATGACAAATGGCCGACAGAAACCAATACAACTCGACAATAACAACCACATTGATTATGTTGATGAGTACATATACCTTGGCAAACGGATATCATTCAGTAACAACAGCAACGACGAAGAGGTTCAGAGAAGGGTCAAATGTGCTTGGAAGAGCTTCTGGGCACAAAAAGAAATTTTAAAGGGTAACTACAGCATGCCACTTAAGAAAACTGTATTAGAAACCTGTACACTGCCCTCTTTAACATATGGTTGCCAGACATGGACGTTCACAAATAAAATAAAAAATAAAATTATTACTACACAACGTGCAATGGAAAGGAGTATCCTAAAAATAAGAAAAATCGAAAAAATTAGAAGCGAGATAATTAGGCAGAAAACAAAGATGACAGACGCCCTCAGTCATGCACTAAAGCTAAAGTGGCAATGGGCAGGTCACATTACAAGGTGCCAAGACAAAAGGTGGACCTCACGGTCAACACAGTGGGTCGGCCCATTGGGAAAAAGAAAGGTTGGGAGACCAAATAAACGATGGGCAGACGACATAGTGGAAACTGTGGGTACTGGCTGGTGGACACTTGGCTCGGACCGGAAAAATTGGACAGCTATGGGGGAGGCTTTTACCCAAAAAGGGATTCATTTCTACAAATAAATACTTGTACTAATACTAGAATAAGAAAAAATACTAACAAACATGTAGCAAAATGAAATAATAAAGCTTTATTATTATTATATTATTACTACCATACTATAAATTACCCACCTGTCTTATTATTTGAAATTCTTCATGTAGATTTCGATTCCACACATCTTTTATACCACAATCACTACTTCCTGCCAGCTGAGACAATGACCCAAAGCTAGCTGCTGGCATCTATAAAGTGACAGAAGTATAATTATCATTATTTCACAATACTAAATAACATTCGATTTTGATTTACAACAAAAAAAAAATAGTATTTACTATTATTCTGTTAGTTATTATTATGTAATTTCATGTAATATTGTGTATTATCTAAAATGTAATCAGGAACATTCAAATCTACTGGATAAGAAAATACAAACAGTACCTAGGCCTCAGGTATGCAATTGGTGTTTCATAAATTTAATACATGTTATAGGTATAATATAATTATGTTGATGATAAAAGTGAGTATTGGTGAGTATTGATATTTAGATAACCTGTTTATCCTATTTAATGTAAACCTATATTTACATCACTCTGTGGGGTAAATTTGAGTACAAAACTAATCCCAAACAAATCCCTTGAAATAAGTGAAAAACATTTTAATGGTGCAGTTCTTAAAGACGCCACGTTTTCATATTTCTTTAAATAGTAAATCAACACTATTAACATTCTTTTAATTATTATTTAAATGACAAACCTTGTATCGGGTATCTGCTTCCAGGTGGGCAGATTCTCCGGGTTTTTTCGACGCCGTGGTTTAAGGTTTGTTTTGAACTTCGTTTTATACACAATCGCTTGTTGATGTTTATAGGTTACGCTCTGATTTCAAAGGCCATTTCAATTCTTCTCTTAATGGAACAGTGATGAAGCAGCAGGCAATATCTTATTACTTCGTGAATTTTACCTTGCTTCAAGTTAGTATTTGTTATTGAATACTGTAGTCTACGAACTTAGGGAAACAAAAAATATTTGAAATTTTGAATGAAATTAAAGCTTGCAAAGCGACGCAATCCATTTTTTTTACTATGACACAAGCAAGCAGCACACTGACGTAGGGTAAAAAAATGGTGACTTTGGATTGCATTAGGAAACGAGTCTTTTGGGTGCACTAGGCTTAAAATTGAAAAATATTTAGGTACTATTTTGGCTTTTTTAATTGCAACAATATTTTGTACTTGTTTGGTAGATGTAGTATAAAAATGATTAAATCATACCTAGGCTCAGTATTGACCTTAACTATATTATACGTACGTACTATAGACCGACCGCTACCGCTGTACCGCTCACCTATGCACAGTTTTCATTTTGACACTGAATATAATTTATTATTATCCAATACGACAGTAGCAGGCTGTTGAGCATGTTTTTTTCTTTATTTAGAAATGTACTTCTACACTGTTATGTGGCTCTCACCACAATAAATAACCTGCCATGTGCCATGCACATAATGAGCAGCTTATTGAGTGTAGCATAGGATTATGTAATGTGTAGTAGGTACACAAAACATGGGCAGTTAGCAAGGTGAGGTGCGGGCTAGTAGGTACCTATTTTTAAAATTAATTTCATTACCTACTTAATTATTTTGTGTGTTTAAAATAAGCCTTCTTTCAGTAAAATTGTCTATCTAAGTACATGTGGCATCGCCATGGGATACCCTGTAGGTAGGTATACTTAGGTGGGTATTATAGGTAGAGAATAAAATACCTAGGTACCTCCCAACTTAATAATTATGGTTGAAGGATGTTTCTCACATTATCGCATCCCTGATTCCATAGTTTATGCAAATTGTGGCAATAATAATAACTTGGACTTGTAACAGCAGCGCGTCCCCATCGGGTTGGCCGTGTACCTACTTATCTGCCACCTAAGTGGTAAAAGAAACTTTCATCAAACTGATACTCGTAGGTACAGGACATTAAATTTAATCAGAGGACTCAGAGGACAGACTGATAAATTCACTATTTGTATATAGGTAGTTAACCCTAAGTAAAACATAACCATCCTTCCTTCGCCCACGCTGGGCAACTAATTGTACTAATTTATCAATCTGCTAATGAAAGACCAAACCTTAAATTGGATCTCATCTCAGTGTGATGAATGTTTGTTAGCCGCTGTGGCAGTAACGAACTAACAAGTGTAACCTCACGTGCTCTACGGATCATACACGGAATTGACGGCATAGTACCTACCTACCTAGTTAAATAATGGCACCGCACAATTATCTACGTAAGGAAAAATTTAAAAATACTCTATATTTGGTGTGACCCCTGTCAAAATAGAACCGTCCTATAGGTATGATAGATAATTATACCTATTTATATAGTTTGATTAATTGCAATTACCTAAGTAGGTACATTTTGTAATAAGTAATTTTACAATAATGTAGGGTGTCTATCAGAACCGCGGGTGTACTTTTTTATTTTGGATGAAAACTATCTTAAATAAATGTACCTAAAATGTACTATTTAGTACTTATATTGAATTTAATTGTACCTCGTTCCATACCTTATAATCACAATACTAAAGTGAGCCGCCATTCTGATATCAGGATGGCGGGTAAACTCTAAAGATCCAAGTAATATTCTACGAATATTCTACGACTTGTATTTTTAGACTGTCAATAATCATCCATATAATACATAAAAAAATATGTTCCGCTTCCGAAAACAACATGATCACTTATATGGACACAACCGTCGACAGCCTGAATTAACTCATAGGATTTTTAGTCAGATTATATAGTACGATAAAATATTAATTAAAATCCAAAAAATAACATGTAAGAAAATATATACCTACTATGCTCAAAAAGTTAGGAAAATATAGCGACCAGAAATGAAGAGATTACTTTTAGTAGATTTATTCCACGACTTTTAAATGGTACCTATTTAATATCAATGGAGACAAAACAATGTTCAAAAAATAAATTATCTTGTAGAATAAATTAAATCACAGTTAGTATCAAACGATTGCTTCGGGACAGAGAATGCCATTTGTGTGCACAACTAGGTATCGCCATTCAATATCACAATGTTATGAAATATTTATTTATTTATTTTATTTATTTATTTATTTAAATCATAATTGCAAATACAGGTAGGTATATAAGATGTTATGTTCTGAAGTTAAGGTAACACTGTACTTAGCCTTACGGCGTGCTAAATACTAACTATTACTAACTGGATCAAGAATTGTGATTACAAGGTATTGAACGAGGTTCAATTAAATTCAATACAAGTACTAAATAGTACATTTTAGGTACATTTATTTCGTAATGATAAAAACAAAATATGCTTACTGATGTAGAGTTTACCCGCCATCCTGATATCAGAATGGCGGCTCACTTTAGTATTGTGATTATAAGGTATGGAACGAGGTACAATTAAATTCAATATAAGTACTAAATAGTACATTTTAGGTACATTTATTTAAGATAGTTTTCATCCAAATTAAAAAAGTACACCCGCGGTTCTGATAGACACTAATGTAGGTACTAAGCTCAGACTACAAATACTAAGTATAAGTTTTCGTAAGCTTTGAAATCACACGTTTTAAAAACGTAATTTAACTGGATCAAGCCTCATACTACGAGCTCTTATAGCAAATGTGATAAAGGCATTATCAGTTGAATCAACTGCTGCCTATTACCAATAATAATAATAATAATAATTCATATGCGATTCAGGATGCAGCTCAACTCAGGGAGAAAGATGGAGCTATGCACCGTGTGTAGCGCCATCTATCTCCCTGAGTTGAGCTGCAAGGGGCTCATAGTGAGACCCCAGGTCCCTGATTCTGTCCGGTGGGACAATAGTAGTTTGGCTCGTACATAGAAATAAGTAGTAGGATTTGAAATAGACAGACTTATCGCCGCCGCGCCGCCGCCGCGCCGCTCGCACACCTCTTACAAAAAATAGCTTAAAACATAAATTTAGGAAATTTTCTCTAATTTAATTAATTAGAACACTAATAAAATTGTCAGGAAAATAGGTAATATCAATGAACTGGTTTTACGCACAGAATAGTAGGTACCTACCTACCTAAATGTTGAGTGAAGCGACTTGGGTTTGCGGCGTCGCTTGAAATAGGCAACTGCCTACTAGTTTGGGTGATGTTGGGAATCCGGGTTGCTTTATGCAACAGGTAATAAAAATCTATTTGTATATGCAGCATGTTTGGCACCCCGCACAAACCCTTCGTGGTTTTTGGGAGTGCTAATTTATATTGTTTTATTATTTTTGTAAATAAATAAATAAAAAAAAACCTATTGCGCTTCTTCACAGATTAATATAGTAATGCGCTTCTTTTTTCCAATATGGCGGCGCGGCGCTAGCACTAAATCTAAAAAAGCACGAAATTTCAAAACTTCCGGTAATCTTTCCAGGTAACCTTCCGTAATGGTTCAAGTTTTACCTATACATGGTTATGACTAAATTATGCTCCTCATCCGCCTAAACAAAATCCAATTACCATAATTGTGGTGACCTTCAAAATAACTACCGTCCTTGGGTTAATTACTCTGTAGCGAAAATTATCGAAGTTATTAAGGAAGGGATGGAAGGGTAAACCGCGTGAATTAAATCGTTAACTTAACACTGCTATAAAATAAATTTGAGGATGATTTTCAACAGCCCCACAGCTGTGTTTTTTCAGTTATAGATCTTATCCTTTATTCTTTCAACTAGAGACTCGGTCCATGATTTTGATTTCTAACCGACTTCAAAACCTGATAATTTGCTTAAGTACCTATGTGATACGAAAATATCCGTATAATTTTGAAATTTGCAATTAAGTATCATTTTAATCAAAATAATGTGTTTGTGCACATGAACATAAAACCTATGGACGCGCGGAACGCTTTGAAGACGAGACTTTGTGATAAAAATGGCGGTGGCTAACCAGCTAATTTTGGGTTGCAATACATTGCCCAAATTTGATTGAAATGTGATTTCTGGATATTTTTTCTGGCTGTCACTACGACTTTTACACCACAATACAAATAAAAATACAGTATAATATATGCCGTATTTTTATCTATTTTTCGCTACTGAAACTGACTGAATCGAATGACATTTACCGCGTAGTGGCTGAAATTAGTGTTTGAGTGTGTACATGCCGACTTGTACAAACGTAGGTATATGCAAGTGGGACAAATCTAGTAGCATCAATTGCATTCTTCAACGCGTTCCATCCATAGGTTTTATATGTTCATGTTTGTGTATGGGTACTATTCGTATCGTAGAACTTCTTCTAACTTTTCTTTGGCCTCACCTTGTCCCGTTATACCTATCGCCTTTCCCATTTTTGCTACGACATCAGGTTTTTTCTTCGCGGGTGTCATGTCTCTCCAGATATTTGTCTTCCAGTTAGTTAGGGGTCTTCCTCTTCCCCTCCTCGTTGTAGAAATGCTGGATTACGATAGTGGCAACACTACGGCTAACATCTGATTGCATTTCGTCCCGTATTTATTTTAATTTATAATTAAATATTTCTATATTTAAGGCTAAAACTCATCACAAAACACAATTATACCATCACAAAAGTGTATTTAGATTAAAACGTGTGTGTAAAAGTGATATAAATCAGTGAAAATTGCGCTCAGCTGATTTTGTTCACCGGCTAAAGTCAATGACACCGCATATTCGAAGTTATTTGTTTTTGATTTTGTGAACTTTGTCATCTCTTTATTACAGTTTTTCAGTGATTCTTACACAGGTAATATACCAATAACTACTAAATTATCATATTAGTTTATATTTACAGCGTACTCGATCAATTTCGTTTTGAGGTTACATATTTATTTTGTCGGGTACCTGCTGATCAAACTGCCTTTTGGTATTTATTACGCTTTAATTTTATAAAATCACAATGCCAGTCACGCGTAGCATGACTTCTGCACGCCGTGATGAGGCTAAACTAGATAATATTCTTAAAAAACTTGAGCTGACTTTGAAGGAATTAGAAGTATCCAAAGCGCTGGTTGAACAGTTGTACAAAGAAAGAGATGACAATGAAAAGGAGCTACTGGATAGTTTAAATAAATACGACTTGGTAAAAAAGCAGTTGACTGAGCTGCACACTGAGCATAGGTTAGTGTTAGATGAGCGGGACAGATTGCACAATATTGTGGATGGGTTTAGGGAGTGCAGCGACGAGTACGAGCTCGGCCTCAAGCGCATGTCGGTCTTAGAGCAGGAACTGCAAGAAGCCCACGGCCACATTACCCACCTTGAGGCTGAGAAACGTGACACCGTAGTATCCCATACCCACAATTTGTTCCATGAGTTAGTCGGTAGTGTGCCCAGCCTTGTTTCAACTGAACCTAACTTAGATCCCACAATTACTATTGACTTAACAAAGGATGATACCTTAATAGATTATACTTCTAACCCCAAGATGGGCATAGTTGAGTGCAGTAGGAACAAACTTAAGAAATATGTGAAAATTAATAAATACCCGTGAACCCGAATGATCTTTACAAAGATCTGTTCGGAGTGATCCAATACGAATTTGATAATATTTTCACTAAAAAAACAATAAATATTAACCCATTCAAAATTAAATTTAGTGATTGGGCTACGCCTGGAATCCATAAAAGTAGAAAGAAATTGTATGAGTTATACGAAACAAAGGCATGTACAAGCAATCCACAAGTTATTGAACATACTAAAAAGTACTCAAAAATGTTCAAAAAAGTCTGTTCAATAGCCAAATCTAACTATATTCGAGCCAAAATACAAAAATCTGATAATAAAATTAAGGCAACCTGGAATGTTATTAACAAAGAAACCTGTAAAGCAAGGTCACGTGATCGATCCTTCGAATTAAAAATAGATGATAAACACATTAATACTGATGCCGCAGTGGCCAATGCCTTTGAATCCTTTTTCACAAATATTCCTATTACCACTACAAGTAAATTGAATTCTTCAAAAAATGTAGCCGCGTCTCTTCTTGAAACTAGTGTTGAAAAATGTAATGTTAATTTTGATTTTCAGTACATTGACCCTGTAACCATTCTTAAAACTTTTAAAGAACTAAATATTAAAAAAACTGAAGATCTTTGGGGCATTTCAACCAATATAATAAAACCAGTAATGCCCACTATTGCGCCTTATCTTGCATTTATATTTAATCAATGTATAGATGATAAACAGTTTCCTACTCTCATGAAGTACAGTAAAATCATTCCGTTATTCAAAGCAGGGGAAAAAAGTGATCCATCAAATTTTCGGCCTATCTCCATACTCCCAGTCCTCAGTAAAATTTTTGAAAAAATAATATTTAACCAACTGCTTTCACATTTTACGTGCAATAAGTTACTTCATGATAAACAATTTGGTTTCACTAAAGGTAGAAACACAACGGATGCAGGCGTTGCACTCATTAAACATATATTTGATGCTTGGGAGGAGAAGCAGGATGCCATCGGTATCTTCTGTGATCTTTCGAAAGCTTTTGATTGTGTTGATCACGAGACTTTGTTATTAAAATTAGGTCACTATGGTGTTTCGAACGGTTCACTTAGCTTGCTTGAGTCTTACCTCACTGGCAGAGTACAAAAAGTCAACATTAATGGCACCAATTCATCTGGTGCCCCATTAGTCATGGGAGTACCCCAGGGCTCGATACTAGGACCCCTTTTATTCTTGATATATGTAAATGATCTTCCTTACTTCACTGAAAATCTTTGTGAAATAGTATTATTTGCTGATGACACATCATTAATTTTTAAAACTAACAGGCAAAAGCTAGTATTTGACGATGTAAATAATATTCTCTCTGAAATATTGTATTGGTTCACAAGTAATAACCTGCTACTCAATGCTAAGAAAACAAAATGTGTAAAGTTTACGATGCCTAATGTAAAACAGGTAGATACTCTTATTGTAATGAACGATGAAACTGTTCAAATAGTCGATACCACAGTTTTTCTTGGAATCACTCTAGATAGTAAACTGCAATGGGGTTCTCATATCACAGCCTTAGCAGGAAGACTCAGCTCAGCAGCCTATGCGGTTAGAAAAATAAGATCACTAACTGATGAGGAAACGGCACGATTAGTTTATTTTAGCTACTTTCATAGCGTAATGTCGTATGGTCTGATGCTGTGGGGCTCAGCTGCAGATATTGAGACCATTTTCATATTACAAAAACGAGCGATACGAGCTATCTATGGCCTCAGACCCCTTGACTCGCTGAGAGAACTATTTAAAGAAATTAATATTTTAACAGTTGCTTCTCAATACATTTACGATAATATCTTATATGTACGCAAAAATCTAGATCTCTTCCAAAAAAAATCGGACGTTCACAATTATAATACGAGAAATAAGAATAAACTTGTAGTGCCAATGCTAAGGCTTCATAAGGTTGGTAATTCGTTTGTAGGTAACTGGATAAAAATGTTCAATAAAATTCCTCAGGATCTGGTTGACATGCCACTTAATAAGTTTAAAATTGAAGTAAAAAATTGTTTAATGAAAAAAGGTTATTATAAATTAAATGAATATTTTGATGATAAAAATGCATGGTCATCCTAATCTCTTGCTCGCTCGCACTTTAAAAATTGTATTAAATAAAAACATAAAAAAAATATAAAAATAAATAATGGATAATCGTGTTCACTGAGTTTCTTGCTGGTATCTTCTCAGTAGAACCAACATACTGAACCAGCGAAAGAATCATTTTCTAATGATTATTATTTATTGTATTTATATTTCTTGACATATATTATTTTTTTCTTACTGTAAATTTTTGACGTTCATATGTGCTCCTTGTGTGCCTAAATTGAATAAATGAAATTGATTCTTTGATTCTTTGATTCTTTGCAAAAGCACTTTTTCACGACATCATTATCTGGTCTTCGAAGTACCTACATGATCGTACCATCTTATGAGTAGGTAGGTATACGTAACTTTTAGTGTGACGAGTATTTTCATTCTGCCATTGAACAATTACATTGCAAATCCAATAAAGTACCTACAAGTGCGAATTAGGTTTGTTCGTTGTAAATATACGTAAATGAGAGCGCTTATTAAATTACTTATGTGAACAAGAATTGACTCGTGTTTTGTAACAATTTGTACTTGTAAGTAAGTAGGTACCGTTTTACTAAATGCTACGAATTTGTTTATTGATGAGTGTTGGTAGACTTATAATAGGGGTTATAATCGTTCTGGATTGGAATAGATCTAAATCCACCCGGACGAAGTCCCGGGCACGGCTAGTTTTCAATAAAAATGTAATTATCAGATAAATTATCATCATCATCTTCATGATACCAGTTAATACCTAAGAAAGTACTTACTGTAACTTTTTATAGGTGCCCGGTGGATAGGTACATAATCACCCCCGTTGCTCACTGGCAAACACTGTTATGTCAGAGTTGAACCGACTAATACCGACACCGTTTCGGGTTTTCCTTCAGGCGCTAGGATGTGAGGTGGGCCTATAAGGATTTTTTTCGCACCCCGGCGTACCCAGGCCCATCTCCAGTTTCGAGATGGAGTCCTCGGGGATAAGACAGTATCTTACTTATCTGTCATGGAGAAAATTTGTGTAT
Organism: Lithosia quadra; assembly: GCA_963576445.1. Taxonomy (NCBI): domain Eukaryota; kingdom Metazoa; phylum Arthropoda; class Insecta; order Lepidoptera; family Erebidae; genus Lithosia; species Lithosia quadra. The sequence goes on along the minus strand of OY754878.1, from coordinate 10,189,829 downwards.
ACCATTCGATCTTACTACTGCTACCTATACTTCTTGCTTTCTTGAAAGTGTAATGGTTCAGTAATGGTCCTCAGGGATTTTGCTAATGGAAGTAATGGATTTTCGTGTATTACCTAACCGGAATAATACATCTATAATCTTAAAAATAAACATACTTGACACGAACAGTATTAGCTACTAAGTTATATTAAATTAAAGTTTGCACCAGTTGAGGAGTTAAAGTTCGCAAAGAGTAGAATCTTCCTAATCCAAGGATTACTGAGATAACTAGTTTTACTCAGCGAGACCGCAGATAGTGCAAAACTGTGATAGTTTTCAAATCCTCTCAGCCGTTCATCATCTACTGATATTCATCAAACTATTTTTATTTAGGCTTGCAGTAATGAAGTACTGCGTAGAATAAATTGTGTTCGTTCAAATCAAGAAGATTTGTGATTTTGTGTTAGGTTTTAGCGTCTGTTAAATATACAGGAGATCACAGAAACTGGTACCTAATACAAAATATTACCAGTGTCTCGTCAGCTTATTTTGCTCAGCCCAAACAAAATATCAGCTATTAACCAGCACAAATCATCGAAAATTTGTTTACTAATTAGCTATATTGGTACTTACCTATGATGTTTTGCTTAGAATTAGAATTTAATGCTGATTACTTACCCGCTAGAACTCTATGTACTTATTTTTTAACTCGTAGTTTTACTCGTGTATTATTCCTAACTCGTCCATTTACTTACTTTTCATGCGTTGCACTAGAGCTATATTTACTTATAGGCACCTCGAGAAACTGCTTTATACTCGTACCTTGCGTGCGCCGTACACATCTACACAGCAGGCGGCTCTATAATCTTTCAGATTGAGGCGAGTGCCTTGTTTACCGACATTAGCGGACTCTGCTAGTTCCTTGTAATCGCGATACAGACGGCTAAAATCTTATATTGGCGTCTATCTTTTGTAAGTGACATGGCGGCAAGTTCATAATCTTTAACAGTAACAATTTAATTTATAAGTAAGAAGTTCAACAAGTGTACGATTCCTGTATAGTCTCTCCAGGTTGTATACCTATACCGAGCCTAATAGGTTCTTTGAACCTTTTTCTGATATTAAAGTAAGGTAGATTCATATTATGTTACTTTAATAGTATCGCGATGTTACATTAGATGACATTCATAGTTTGTTTTGTTCGCACACTCTAATTGTACCTATTATTATTGCACGGAATAGGAATAACGAGGCAGATGTGATACCCATATCACCATACCACTTAATGATAGTATTATTGCATTTTTTGATAGACTATTTTTTTAACTAGAAATATAGTTACTAGTCGTCTACAAGCTACGAGTATAACCACTACTCATCAAAGTCCAATACTTTTCTTACATTTTTTATTAAGTAGCAGATGCTACTACACAGTGGCAAACTTCGATTTATTTATTATTACTGAGGGAGGTCTTTAAAGGTCAAAGTATCCACACATGCCACATATACATACCTAAGTAGATACTAACCGTTAATTATTATTATCATTATAGTCACGTATTCAAAGTGGGCGTATTCTGGGTATCTATCTCAAAGTATAATATTGCTCAAAAAGTCAAAAGTATAATACTGCAGTAGTTTGAGTAGAGAAAATTAAACCAGCAGATACTTATACTTAAATAGTTGTAGACATTTATTCTGAGACTAGATGTTAGAATTATGGACGGATTGATAGGTGTCTATCTAGATTAAGTTGGAATTTCTAGACTGACTGAAAGCGCTGGAAGTGGCTGATTCAACACAGGCCAGGCCAGTCGGTGACGAGTTCTCGCTAGGACAAGTCGTTTTCAGCGCTGCGTCACGGCGCGCTTGTAACAGGCACTCGTCAAGTTTGTATTCGTACACCGGAACTTTATGATGAAGACGCGATTTTATTTTGTGAACGTTTCTGTTGTTATATCGGTGGTTTATTCTTTTATTTTTATCTAAAAGTTTACCTGCAATCGTAAGGTAAGTTTCTATATACTTAACTTTTTTTGTTAAGTTTTATACTTATGTATACTTGCCTTGGTATTCGATACTTGGAATCACATTTATTTTAAACAATCTAGTACTTATGTGTGATAGTGATAAAAATATCATATAAACGAATTTTAGCAGTTAATCAAGGAACAGATTGCCGTAACGGGTTAGTTATTAGTTAATGTTGTTAACTACCGTTTATATAATTTTATGGCACTAAGTACTAAAAATATTACAAAATTCTTAAGTTTTCAAACATGTCATCCTATAGGGATGGAATGTATAGAAGTACCTATAGATAGTAACATTTCCACACAATAACGTGACGTTGTGTACATCAATACCTCATGAAGCCATACAAGACAGTTACTTGCAAGATTGAAACATTGCAATTGAGTAGGTATGGTAGCAGATTTATTTATATAAACATGTTTTTATAATACTCGTCTATTGACTCGCTTATATTTCTTTAGCGGTTATCAGTGCTACCCACATAATTTAGTGCGAGCCTTTTGCCAAACATTATATTTTGCGGTTTTACTGAGTAGGTAATTCTTTATAGAAAAAAAAACAAACTGACGAACATAGAACCTTCTTTTTGAAATTGGTTATCGGTTATTTTGTTCATCTCGGGAATGGACTCCTCATAGCAGCAGTGACATACTGCTGCCGCACCACCGAGGAATTGGTGATGCTCTAGCTTCAATTATAGTAAAGCGCCCGAACTGAACGTTTGAAACTTAGAAATTATTGTTTACAATGCTAAAAAAATACTCCTGTTTTATTTTTTGAAGTTGTAGGTACCTACTAGGGTAGGTATTATTGCCTAGGTAGGTTGTGTTGTGCCATGTACCACTTTTTTGTATACATGAACATCAAGAAATTGATGGACTCTTGATAGTTTAGTATTAAATAAACAATAAACAATAATATAATAATTGACAAATTCTGTGGCGTAGCAGTAGAGCATTCGACTACGTCGGAGGTCTACGCCGCGCCGGAGGTTGCGGATTCGATCAGTACAAATTTTGTATGCATGTCATGCATGTTCATTTTGCATTGGTCGTAGTGTTTATATATATCATTATGTAGGTATGTATTTAGAAACAAAAAGTAACTAAGTATCCACATGTGGATCTAAGTAAAAATGTGAAATATTCGTAACTAGGCTTTTTTATAAACACTGAATACACCTACACTTGTTTTCCGTTGTGAGAGCTATCGCCCGCGAGAGGTGGATAGAAAATTAAAAAATAAATTACTGTTAGACTCTACACTACTAGTCCTTATACGAGTACTTTACTAACACTACAGGTGAGGGATTCTGTGCCACTGGTGCCACAGGCAGCAAAATAACAAAAAGAGGTTCTAAAAATGCTCAAGTAAACATTTGTAAAATTTACCGAAACATTAGTAATAAAATGGAATAAAATAAATGATTAAAGAAATTATAGTGTGAGCTTTAATTAAAAAGTACAATAAACTGTAGGCTAAATGCTTTATATAATTTATATAGTAAGAAGTTGAAGCACGTAGTTGTTTACAGTTGAATACGTCATTTCAGTTTAGGACCTCGTAATATAGCACAAAGCAAGATGCAGACCCGCGATATCTCAAGTAGCAGTTGACCGCACACAGCTTGTACACCGTATGTGCAGCTATTGTGGTTCCAGTTGAAAACCAGAGTACTTATTATTGATACCGATACCATTTCAGTTATTTTATTATGCCCTTACGAATCACAATGCGTGTTATTCCTGTAAGCTAAGTCATGTGAAAGAGCCCTGATCAATGTCTTTTTGATATGTATGTACGTTTTCTTTCAGTAAAAATACCATATTCACCGTTTTGGTCGAGCTACCATGACTTGCGTGCCGTTAATACCTTCCTTTCAATTTTTTATTAATCTCGGTGTTTTTTTTTCCATTTCTTTTCCTTTTTTACTTCAAATGTATTTTAGTTAACCTATAACCATTAAACGTGTATCACACAAACAATATTACTCTTTTAATAATAGCTTCTTTTGTAAGGGAAACAGTCAGCTTGCTAAAATAATAATAAACGATATATTTAGAATTGGACTACCTACAGAGAACTTCTATATCGCCAATGAAATTGTGGAGGTCAGATTGCAGTAGCTTCATGGAAAATAGTGGAGTACACCGCTTCGTACTTACCGACCCCAACTGAATTCGGAAAAAGACTCGAAGAACGATGATTCTATATTTTAATATCATCCTAAAAAGTTAAGTTTAATGTTAAAAACTAGTCTATCCTATTTATTTTTTCAAAATTTTTTAAGCTTTTACTGATATGGACCTTCGCGGATTCATCCTAGGGTAACTCCACTAGGTTCTTCCTAAACAAGCACTTGCTTAGTAGATTTGTAGTAATAGTCATATTTTACCAGTATGATGAAGCTAGCGATGCAAGAAAAGTTATAGATAATGTTGGCTTAGCTTTTGATCAGGGTAGAGCGAGATTATCTTTTTGAACCAGCTTTATTGCTCTACCCCTGGGCCGGCACTAAAGAGTAATGGTAGCCACACACGTTCCGGTATATTTAGGCAAGAACACTGGAACGTGTATGGCTGCCATTTTACCCAAGTTTCTTCCAACACCCGTTCCAATATATCTACTTGTGCAGGTCTAAACTTGCGCAAGTATACTGAAATGTGTGTGGCTACCATAACTTCTCTGTAGATTGAGAAAATGTTCATAGGTGCGAACCATGTTGTCAAGAATTTTACTCCTTACTATATCAGGTTTAGCAGTTTGTGGGTTCGTACAGTATTGCTAGACTTGTGCCTACTTCTGGTCTATAATTATATTGTTTCAAATAAAAAATCTTTAAAGTTTTTATGAATAGTCATCTATCAAATGGTGGAATTTAACTCCTGTGTCAAACGATTGTAGAGCATTTGCGCGTAACGATGTAGGCATAATATTTCAGAATAAACAATAACGTTTTACGTACCTACGTTTTCTTTAAGAACGTTTAATATTGTTTACCGGCTATTCATATAACCCATGAATGTGTTATTTCCAACCTACAGAATAAAAGAATTGGCCACAAACATAACTATTTTGGTATTATAATAATTTACGAACTGTATGACGCTATTTGATAGACCCAAAGTAAACAGTTTAACTATCTTTTAATATGGGTTCTAGAATGCGCATAAACTTACAGCAAGTCAAAGTGTCAAATAAAAATTGCAACCTAGCAATTGGAAAAAAGAAAAGGGCTGTGAGTTATTATGATTACCGTTCTATTCTAAATGTAACCTAGATAAATAAAATTAATTAGTCTTTCATTGCTCTCTTTAGATAAAATGTGCAAGATTTGGAACCCGCATAATTTGAAAGGAGAATGCTGCAAACCAAGGATACCTAGATGTGTTTCTGACTCATTCTAATGTCCTATATTACGTAGGTAGGTAATATTACAGTATGCCTATACTTTATTATTATAAATAATTGATGAATGAGTGCTTCTGTAATTCTTAGAGGACAAAATGAAAATATTACGCGTTTTATTTTTTACCTTATGCAGGTAAGTACATGAGGATACTGACAACCGAAAACACAAAAGTTGGGTTGAGTTCAAATGAGAAATCCCGTTATGTTCCACGTGCTACCCCATTTTATGAAAAAAAAACTCATAATTAAAAAACCAATTGAATCCTTTCCAAGTAATAACTTTTTCTTCGAACCGTCAACTTTATTGACTGAATAGAGCCCCAAGGGCCGTAAAAAGTTTTGGTTACAGTTTAAAATGGTAGGTACGCAAGTAATGGATTTTGAGAAATTATTAAAGCAACCCACGCACCTTTGTGTTCCTCTCTAATAAAACGTTTACTTAAATGTCGAAATAATTCTTATTGTATTCCTTAGAAATTTTGGAAAATGTAATTCTAATCCAAAGGGTTAGGCAGGGCAGCCGAGTAGCCCTCCATTTTGTAGTAAAAGAAGGTAATTATAAATATATTAACATAATATTTATTTTCCATCATTCATAACACTCTTTAAACCTACAAAATACCTCTATAGTCAATCCACTCCTTTAGTTTGCGTTTGACATTTCAATTTTCTGTCAAATAGTTATGTCCAAATGCGTAACCTGACCGATTTCAAACAATATTCGACTTAGTCTCTGAAGAAGTTGCAATCGATTTCAAACTTCGATATTTTATTTCTGCTCGATATTCAAATTTTTTATATACTTTTTTTTCCGTGCGAGATGTATAATTGAATAAAATAATTCGCAATAAAATCTGGTAAATTTTTTTTTATTTTTATAATAATGATAATATTAAAATTATTTGATCTTCCTACAAAATTATATGTTTTGTTATAAACATTCTTTCGTGTACAATGTCAAAGTCAAAGTAAAAAATCATTTATATTCTGTATAGACCATTATTTGCGGCACTTACAAAACGTCAAAATCAAAATTATTTGAAACTAGAAGCAAATGGACCACCCCGGTTGTGCGGGACAATCTCGTAGTAGGATCCTCCTTCACCACGACAACGCAGCTTCGCACACCGCCAAGCAAATGATCGACCATTTGGTGACGTCAGATGTGAAACTACTGTGTCACCCGCCGTATCAGGTCGCAAAAATCGCAAGGTCAGGGCTGACCTTGCGATTTTTATTTATTTCCAAAAAAGAAAGATAACACCGAGATAAACGTTTTATGGATGCCGAGGAAGCTGTGGCTGCGTTCAAAAGGCTGTCGAAGACGAGTGGGCTCAGTGCTTTTCGTACGTACCTATAATATAATTAAAACTTTTAATCCCTACACAACACAACTTCAATATTTCGATGAGATGATTAGCCATTGAAAACACGTACAAGAATCCATAATACATAAATAATAAGCTTATATGTTACAACAACTTTTATGTTGACGTAAATGTAAGTAAGTGTGAACGATTATTTTGGATTCGTAATTTGCAGCGATTTCATTCGATCCCAACACTAGATATGGTAGAGTGTAGCCGTTTTCATTGAGTGAGCAAATAATCGTAAAAATTAAATCAACCAAAACAAATAAAGCATTTTAATTTTGGTAATGACTTATAAATAGGGTAGATACGTATGATACGCCAGTTTATATAATTCTTGGTCACGCATTTCCAAGTTTACTTGTACGATTAATGCAATAGTTACATTCTAAAACTGCTGTCAAACGCAAAAATAAGGAGTGGAATGACTATAATTTATAAACTCGTAACCCGAATGTTTGTCATCTCTTTCTTTTTGAATTGTGTTCTGATTCGGGTGTTATTTTTGATCAATCCTATATATAGGTAGGATATATTTTATAATATGAAGTGCAATATGAGTTATAACTCATATTGCACTTCATATTATAAAATATATACCTACTTAAAGATAAACATCGACATTTTGAAACATACCTGCACTATATTTAAATCTCAGTCGTGTTACAAGAGCATGGAAATTATCGACCGTTTCATTTAAAATGCTTCTGGAATACTGGGCAATAAAATGCATAACTAACACTAGGTTTGCAAGTGAGATCAAAGACACGAGAAGTCTTAGACAAAACATCCAAAGCTTCTTGATGGTATGTTGTCACCCTCGAACACCTAGTTACAACAAGGTTATTTTTTACTATTCGGGTCATAATAATAAATCTACGTTTTGTGTCCTGTCACAATGTCATAAACAGCATCTGAGCGTTCGTTATCGTACTTGTGAAATATTTTTTGTACTAACCAACGCGATCTCGTTTCTGTTCTAAAGTAAGATCATGAGCAATAAAGCAACGAAAATTTCCTGAATTTAAATACTTCAGTATTTAAAAGTCAAGAGTACCCAATATTAGGTACATTGATTCTTTTTAGGTTTCCACCAATTTTAAAATATCCTTGAATATCCCCATGTGTTCTACGACATGACGGGTACATTTTCCTTAGCGGTCGCAGTTAAAGGGGTAAATTTCGTAAATCCTATCACATTTAGGTACCTACTAAAACACCGCTTACACCAAATCCAGCTGATCCTGCGTTCCACGGTGCTCTGAAGAGGAACTATGCTCCCAAAAACGTTCTAAAGATTGATCCATTTGGGGAGAGAGCATTTTTAAAATCATACAAGACCATTCTCTTTTGGCTTTGTAGAAGTCAGTGAAATTTCAGTTTCAGTGCAAGGGTTTCAGTGCCCGTTGTAAAACTAACTTTTGCCCTTGGTTTAGTGTGTAATAAATAATTATCTAGATAATTCTATCTAATATCTGAGGATTGAGACGGATTTACTCATGACTTGTATTTTCAGTCTCTTGCTACAAGTTTCACTTTGGACAACCTAACCTTTCAGATAATATAGTAGACCTTAACTCCCATGTTAACATCATAGTTCAATGTCTAAGGCCGAAGACTTTGAATCTTTTTTAATTAATGATTTGACTTTTCAACTTAATTACCTTTAATCCGCATGATATTGTTATGATAAGTAAACACATGATCTACGAAGTCGATAAGGCCAACATAATGCTTTTGGCATATTGAAGATGAGGGTTTTCTGATTATCGTGCGATAAGGGGTGACATTCGCATTTCGTAGTAGAATGAGATTTTACTGAACCTATGTCACTCGTTAGTTTAAACTTCAGCTCAATAACCTTGCGAACGTGATCAGTCTGATTTCGTGACATTGCTGTACTTGCGAGTCCTGACTTTTGATCAAAAGTAAAAGGATGGTACTGCAATCTTTGTTATTAACATAAGTTATCCGTATAGATCCGGTGGTACAACTACAAATACATTTATCAGGCCCAAGACTAGTTATCTATGTCAGAAATTTCACATTTTGCTGATTGACAGACGTGGCGAAATTCCAGGGATTGGTTACTTGTGACTGTTAGGAGACTAACAGTCTTGTCTTAACAATCTTTCAACCTTTAATTCAATCCGTAGCTTAAGCGATAAACTACTGACGTTTGCCATGTTGACATAAAATTTCATAAGAACCATTTATATTTGAGCGGTTGTTCAGAAAACAGCGCACGTTCACGATCCATTCTTTATCCACATAGATCGATTTTGGTAAACGCATGCGGAAGATCCGATGCTGTGGCACATATTGGGAATGTCCTATGCCTATGCTTATCAGTGGACTGCGATATGCTATTTGTTACATATTGGATAGGGCAGTGATAGCGAATGAGATTGCTATTGTTGTTTTTGAGATGCCGAATTATTCATTTACCTTAATATTAGTAATTCATCAAAAGACGTGGCCATACACGCACTCGATCCGTTTTCATATCTTACCAAAACAATTATTATAAGTAACTTGGTACGTTAGTTTCGCGAGAATATTGGAAAAGTAATATAGAAGTACCGAACGACCTGGTTCGGAGTGATAGGAGATAAAGTTCTCAACGAGCCGTGAAGATTTTGTAGGTTTCGTTAAGATTGCGTGCACTGCTTCAAGACGCTGAAGAAAATTTATCGTTCGCGGCCGAAATGATACCTATTGAATGTGATGAGTAAAAATTTTTCTCTGAACGTAAGGTAATTTGTGGGAGCAATTTGTATTTCACCACAGTATTAAACGTATATCGGAGTCGAGCTGACTGACACTAAAGTATGACAGCAATTTCAAAAATTCAAAACAAAATACCCACCTACATATTATATTGTTTAAAAAATAATGTAACAACACTTTTACATTTTTTTTCACTTTTAATTTATTACGCTTACTTAATAGGCTTCTTATTCACTTCACTTGGCATTTGCAGATTCCCAGGTTATAGTTTTCCGTTACCACAAAAATGATAGGTAGCGTTGTGAAATATCTGTGCCCTGAAAGACGTTATAAGTTTTTCTACTCCTAACTATTTACCTTCTATTTACCATTGTTGGCATTGAAATGGTATACATTTCAATATCCTCTTACCGTTAAAAACTAAAGCTATGGAAGTCTCAATATATGAGTGAGTCACACTGTACGAGGTTATAGTGTCTTCAAAGAGATTTCACATGAAAATACATTACACTAATATTTATAGTCAATATGGCATCAATGTTATTGATAGAATGGACAATTTATTCGCAGCGTACAATTTTGTATCCAGAGTTAATAAACTTTCAGTAAAAAATTGTTGTCAGAAGACAAGTATATAGAGGGCAGTAGCTTATAATAGATGCTGGTAGGTACTATAGTAAAATTGTGCAAAATGATACTAGTCTCTAGGTTACATTTTGTCGTGATAGTACAAGGTGTACCTATATATAAAAGCTGGGCTATAATATTATGTTGCTTTGTGTACCAACCAAACCGCAATGTACCGTCACATAGGTACCTACCTATGCTGCAGCTGCAAGCGTAATTGAACCTTTGAACTTCACTGAATCGTGGCAAACCGGGCGTTTGCACTTCACATCATACCTAATTGTTGCTACGTAATCAATTTTTAATGCAATATAAAAGCTTGTTAAAAATTAATACGTTGTTGTGAGACTATCCGAAAGCGTAATTTAGAAACGGAAATTAGAACAGGATTTTCACAAAGTAGGTAGGTACCTACCTGGTAAAAAGTAGGTAAACATAGCATTAGGAGAAGTGTTGTGGGAAGTTGAATAGGTTGAATTAGTTTTTTCGGTTACTACAAACCATCGGGCGGTTCGAATTTTTAAAGAAGAAAGAGTCTTTACTTTACCTTCGGCTGCTGACTAAATAAAACATAACAGCGTTCTACAACACAAATTCCGCTCTTTTTTCTTTTGAAGCCTTCCCATTTCGTACAGAGCGCTAATACTCGTTTCGCATCCTAAGTATCCTATTATCTCTTCATTCTCTAACTTATTGTGGGCGAGTGTCGGTTAACTGAGTATTCTGTACAATTTCTTCTAAAATATACTGTGGGTATTGAAGTACCTACGTTACTAGTGTTCTTTATTAATAAAATAAAAACTTAAGAGGGGAAGGATTATACCCTTTCTAAGGATTATATTTTTCTTAAATATATAGTTTTACCTAGATACATAGGTCTTTGTATACAACTTCGTCATGATTTCGGCGTTGAGTAACGGTCGCATTAGTGGCATCAGATACTCATTTATAAAAAAAATATTCAAAAAGAACTTCATTTGCATAATAGAATGGTAAATAAAAAGGAAAACAATATCAAACTGTAAATAAAAAAACCGTGTGATAATAATGTATCATACTTACGCGTATTTAGGTAATAGGTATCTTTGTTCTACGGGCGACCGTAGCGCAAAATAAAAACATCTCCATAAGCCTACGCCACCATCATGAAAAAGGTTAGAGGATAACGTGAAATGAAATATTTTGTATAATTTACCTGTGTAGTGTCACACGCTTTAGTTTGGGATTCAGCTCGGCTCTAAGGGGTCATAGGTCGACGTCTGATGAGGTATATAAACGTTTTGGAACTCTGCCAACAAAAAATATGCTGCAGAGCCATATTGGTTCATAAATTTAAGTACAATTTGTTAATAACTTGACTACAACCGGGCTACACATTTGCCTTACCTTACTTTAGTTAGGTACCTTAAGGGTGAATCTTAAAATTACGCGATATCCTTGATGGCCACTACTTTGAACACAACAAATAAGAATAATGTGTTAAATTTGTGTTAATTTATCTGTTAAGTACATTTAACACATTTATTTTTACTTGTTAAAAATATCAAAGAAGTTATAGGTATAGGTCACTGGTCGATTTTCACCTTTACTTACGAGTCCGATTATCGAGAACTGTTCTAATAGAGGGTGTTTCTTGTTATGATTAACGGCCCGACATAAGTATTTAACAGACAAGACCTACTCGGCCTTTGGGGTAGATTAGTCATGCAGTAGAATTCTAGTAAAATTAAATTAACAGCCTCTTTTTTTTCGTTTAGGTAATGGCCTACAGGGAAATAATATTATTAACCGTACATGCAATTTAATTTTCTAAAGTATTTTCTATTTTTTGCACTTCAAACATTGCTATTCCCTGGAACCATTTAAAAGTTAATTAATTAATAACATTGTACAGTGTAACGATACGTTTTACAGAGGTCACGGTATAATTTTTTCTAATTATGAACATAATTACCATTGAATTGTGAGTTGAATAAAAGTTCAGTGGCCCAACTACGGGTAAGTGGTACCTGTATAGGTAAGTATTTTCTTAAAGGATGAAATAAAGGTTTGAACAAATCTCAATCAATCTCAATCCGTGTCAATACGTCTAAAGACACCTCAATCGTTTGCGTACATTGCCTCCAAAAGTGTTCGTATTTATAAAATAAAAGAATCTTGCGTGTTTGTCAATGTGCTAGAATCCATATAGTTGTAGGTAGGTACTTAGTAGTTTAGGTTTAGATAGATCTGTGTGATTTATAATTTATTATGTCCTAGAATATATAATTCTTATTCCTCTTTTCTAATCTCCATTCTTATTTTTTACATTTTAAAATATAATCACAGAAAAGAAAACCAATATAGGTAGGTACATCAGGTTATTAAGCCTTCTAACACTGTTCAAACAAATATTTTAGTCCATTAACATAGTTTTCGACATTTGCGTTTAAAACGCTACCGTCGCGCTACCATTTTTGTTTTAATTTGTTCTATAGTTCTGGGTTATAAGTTATTTTGTCACAGTGTTTATTGAAAAAAAATTCACACCCTTGAGGAATGATTACAAATGGAGTAGCAAAATTTGAATTCTCGTCTCGTTTGAAGTGTCCGTGCTTCTAAGTGCAAACTTTCGATACAACTGGGACTAACCCTGATAATGAAAATTCCATGCGTACTATTACGTAAAATATTTTGCACTGAAGAATTCTGTTAACTATTATAAGCGATGTGATGGAGTCCTACCCACTTTATTTCTTTATGAGATTGATTATATTACAGTTGGCTCGGCGCCAATACTCCAAGCATTGATGAATAAATAGTGATTGAATAATGTTTTTATCCGTAGTGTAATTATAAGCCTCGTAAAATCAATCCAATAAAATCGTGTAGAATTTATGACTCTATATGATTGGCTACGAATATAAACGAATACGTCACCAGAAAAAGAATGAATGAGTTAGTCATAAATATAATAACATTAACGACAGTTTATGACCTACCTATAGATGACCTTGACTTTGGAACACGAAAACTAAATTCACTACAGAGGTGGCAAGTTCAGGCCGTATCACATACAGTTAGACTTTAATTTAGACAGTTAAGACTACACTACTAGGTCTGCCTACCCAAAGGGAATACTATTCGCACTGCCTACCTTGAAGGGAAAGGGGAGGGCTAGGAAGGGATCGGGAGGCTAGGAAAGGGAGGAGAGGTACAGTGAGCTCTGAAGCGGTCACCGTGGCCTATGGACGTGTGCAATAGGTACTAAGGGTGTCACCCACGCGCTGCCTACCTTGAAGGGAAAGGGGAGGGCTAGGAAGGGGTGGAAGGAGGAGGGGTACAGTGAGCTCTGGCTACCGTGCTTACCGGTGGAAACACAACACGATGGTTATTATGGCCGCGGTCTTCTGTAGGGCGGAGGTAGGACACGACGGGAGATACCGTCGTTTCCTACCTCCTTCCAATAACATATAGCAGTATGCGCAAAACAAGCACCTTAATCTGTTAAGTGCCTGGTTACTCAGAATATTTTACAGACGAGACGTAACAATTTTTGTATTAGTAATTAATTAGCTTTTGTTCCTTACCTTCATGAATAAACAAATACCGTCCATCTTACGTAGCGATCGACGTAGGTGCCTATATAAGTTTTGTCTGAAGCTCGAAGAAACAGCCAAACTATCAAACCCGTAGACAATTACAGTTTCATACTATTTGTAGGTAAAGTTAAACATATATTAATATATAGTTATTTCTATTTAGCCTCATACCTTTGTTAACCTGTTCACAGTGTTCACTGATTACGTGTTTCCCCGTTAACAGTTTGTTTAGCGGGGGAAACACGGTGACATCTACACACAATAACATACACTACATATATTGTTGTAAGTATACCTATGCGAATACATTCATGAATAGAGCTTGTGTAAAGTGTATCCTTTAAGGCCTGCGCAGATGAGGGATAATATCCGACGTCCTTTTTAACCGACTTTAAAAAAGGAGGAGGTTCTCAATTCGACTGTATTTTTTTGATGATTCTTTTCTATTTGATAGCTGGCGCTTCCCGCGTGGTCCCATTTCAATTTGGTCCAATGAAGTTGTTTTTTTTTTTAAGTTTTTTGTACTTCAAAATAGATCCCTTATAACTATACCTATAGAAAAATCCATACAACGGATTAAAAAGTATTGCATATGAAAACTTAAAACGTTATCTCAGACAATTTATTTCCATAACGTGCGCTTTGCTAAATTGTCGAGTTTCACACTGTAGCAAAGTCTCTGCGATAATTTTATTTAATTCAAGTATTTTTGGCTTCTGCAGACAAAAGTCCCTCGTCTACACAGGCCTTTACTAACGGAAACCTCTATAACACCGCGTACTAACGAGATATCCTTTGTAGGCATTAATTGTGTCATCTTACCACTGCAGATCTGACACAGAGTAAGTAATGAATAATATCGGCGTGGTGTAAGCAGTTGTATTATTTTTTCACAATCCTTATAATAATTATTAAACCCGAAGAATGAACCTGTGGGATGATTTGAGTGAGTTATGGCATAATAGGTACAGGCCTAGCATAGTAGGCCTTATTTTTGGTTCAAAATTATTTTCATCAGTCGTTCAGTCATCATTAGGGCGCCAAAACCAGTTGCATCCAAAGCTTAGGTACATTTTAAAGCCCGAGGTGCACTCGCTTCTCCTCGTTTTCATGAGATTGTTTTATTTTGACTTTTAAGTTTGATATCTTTGTTCAACATTAGCCCAGCGCCCGTATTGAATACGATATCATCCAATGCTTGCTTATACTCTCCGCAATAATTGCTATATAAGTTGCACTTGTATCTGAGCGTTGCTTAGCAACTAACCAATCTTTCGATGAGGTAATGTTGTCATATTGTGCTGTAAACTATATAGCATCGCTTCTATTTAGGCGTGGCATGCCACGTAATTTTTTTTATAATTGTGTTTGCTGCAAACGAACGTGCAGGTAAATACAAACGGAAATCTACTCTAGGGAATGAAAACAGACGTTTATTTTGCCTAACACAAGCATAATTTCCGGAGTTACTTTGGCAGATATAGATCGTTCAAATTTTAATAACATGTTACACAGTGCTTGGTTTTAGTAAAGTGTAATGTGTTTGTATTACCGTTTACATGCAATCATTACTGAAAGCGGAAAGATCTTAATTTGAAACAGACATGGAGAGTAGGTAGGAACATGACGTAAATGTCGGCCGTCATAACGTAGGTATTAAAATAATTTACTATACATCTATCGCATGCTCAAAAGAAAGTTAGGTTGGAAGAGAGCAAAATGTAAGGAAGAAAGAAGATTTTTCACATTTTGTAAACAACGTTATGTAAGATAATTTTATTGATTCACTGACATAATAAATATAATATCTGTACTACCTACTTTATTTGATAGTGTGTTGCCATCTTATTGAAAAAGGAATATGGTTTTGTTAGTAGGTATTGAAAGTTGATAGAACTCGATCGTAGAATATTTAGATTACGTTTCGGTGGCTATTGAATGAATATCTCAAGGTCTGAGATTTCAAGTTTTTTAGTCTCAATTTACTTATAATCTAGCTTTGTAGCGTATTATGTGTGTTGCGCTAAAATAAGTCGATTGTTCTTGCTTTTCGTTCTTTTTTCCACTCCGGCCGCCATGGCAACCGCCATACAAAAGTATTGGATATTTTCTCAGGTGGTTGAGAGAATACATAACGAAGAGCCTCTAGCACAGGATTTTCACTAGATCCTTGGGAAAAACTGACACCGAAACTAGTGAGAACATACCTTTCCCTCGAGGTTTGGAGGTGAGATAACAGTCGCTTCCATAAAGTCGTTAGAGTTACAAAAAAGAGCATTTGTAACTATAGCAAATTAGCAACTAGTAGAATATTTTTTTCCTAATATTACTTTTAAATGAATTAAACTAGTCTTTGTTTAGAAGATCTTATTGAAACTTCACACGTACAAAAATGTCTGAATAAAATGTCTGAAAATAGTAAACAATATTGAATGAAATTGAAAATTGAAATAGAACTTGAAAATAGAGACGAATGTATGCAATGTGTTCTACTTCAAATCATTATGCATAGTCTACATAAAATTTTCTGTCTAGGTCTTTGATCTACCGTAAAATTATGATCCTTCTGTTATGATACAATATTCATGAATTGATTTTCAGAGCTATTATTGTATCAAAGTCAAATTAGACTCACTGTCTGTCTGTACGCATCATATCAGAGCTGTAGGTAACCCTTGTGAATACAAAATGTTTTTTTGGTCGTACCTACATATTTCTAGAACTTTCACAAAAATACGATATGTAGGTATAATATTTTAGGATTTAGTTTACTAGATACCTACTCACTGACTCAAACTTTGTGTATGTTTCACACGGCAACGACGACGACGACAACGAAATGGAAATACTTCATTATCCTGGAATACCCATAAAGGCGACTTTTTCTTAATAAATAAAAGCAGGTGAAACGGCAGAGCGCATCTAGTGTTTCAAAACACATTAACCTACACGTACACCTGTAGTGTGTTTTACTAAATATTTAATATGGCAATCTACACATAAATTGTTTTAGTCGAATTTCGATTGTAAGCCTTGACTCAATGTTCATTGTTTAATATAATATAACTATATATTCAGGCAACTACCTTCGAAATTGGATGAGCTGGTCATGGCCAGTAATAAATGCGTTGCTGTAAACACTGCGGTGGGTGTACGGCTTTATAAAATTTTACTATTTCGTTTGTATCAATAAAATCCGTTATAAACACGTAGTTAATGTCAGGATAAACCATTGAAAATAAAAGGTGTATGCGCTGGAAACTTCTGCATCTTAATTTTACTACCGCCATAACGTTGATTATAAAAGTGAAATTCATACGTTTCAGGAGAGTCCTGTAACGGAGGCGTCCATAAAATTAAACGTCAATTAATCTATATCTATACTAATATTATAATCTATACTAATATCATAAAGAGGTAAAGTTTGTGTGTTTGTTAAATTGTAAGGGGTAATCTCGGAATCGACTGAACCGATTTTAAAAATTCTTTCATCAATAGAAAGCCACGTCATTCGTGAGTGTCATAGGCTATATATTTTATTGGAAAACTGGAATTTACACCCGGGCGAAGCCGGGTCCCGGGTCGCTAGTCCTTCTTATAAAATTAGCAACCAAAGAGGTTGTCAGATATGTTTTCAGGAGTGATGTCTTGAGAGATAACTAAAGCTACTCATGTATTCTTTCCAACGACCTCAAAAATTTTGCATTAGCTTTGTGGTGGAGCAGGATTAATTGCGCATAAATAAAATTTTTGAATAAATAACTTAAATGACCTCTCCGCATAAAACATTTGGTTCGTCTCAGTATTCATTTATCTGTTAAGATAATGATTGTATATTCATGATACTTTTGAAAGTAGCCACTATATATGATCATAGACTTAGGAAAAGTACCTATGTATGATCTAAAACGATTACTTCGATTATTTCTTGCGCTCATTTTAATATAACTGAGGAATTTAGATGAACGGAAATATTTCTAAATACAGTTATACGTACATAATGCTTAAAGACTGATAACGATTGAACTGGATAAATGCGAGACGGATTTGCATTAAAAGAGTTGAGTGCACCTTAGACTCAGAATTTTCTACTAAATTAGGCCCTCAGTATTTCGTATTATTTTCAAATTGTGAGCTCAAGAGTTTTAGAGACAATGTAAGGTCGATGAATGATGATATTGTACTTTTTTACAGCGTCTTTTACAGAACTGAGAGGATTTTGAAAAGTGAAGTAAGAAAAATAATTAAACAATTCATACAAAATCAGCAGGTAGTATTTATTTCCTTTTGTCAAAAATGACAATCCTTTTGAAAAAATCTTGAATCTTTTAATATAGGTATTATAGGAATAGGTTCCTGCAGGTCAGAGAACTGTAAGCTGGGGTGCGAGAGAAATACTCTACGGGCCACCTTACACCCTGGCGTCAGAAGACCCTAGACGGCGTGCGTTTTTAGTCGGTAAGAGTCCGACATAACCTGTCCCGCTGACCGCAGGGTGGATACCCACCCCAAATCCTCATGGATAGTCATGAGGATTTCCGCACGGAAAAAAAAGGTCAGAAGACTGTGTTATGTGCATACGCCACGATCTAATAAAACATACTTATTAAAAATTAGCAATAACCTTCTGTCAGTTATTTCTTCAAAACTCGTCAATTAATTCGTCTACGAAAATTTGAATTGCAAAACATACTTGCGACTTTATGTACCTAACTAGATTATGTAATTTCTAACTCGATGCTGAACTTCGTTAATTAAATAATTACCTTAATTGGATGAAGTGTATTAAACGTATCAACTTGTTTGTCTTAGCGAAGGATCTTACACGGTGTTTAGACACGAAACCTTAGCTATTGGTTACTTCCTAATATGAAACATATGAAGTGTCTTATCAACATTAAACTCTGAACGTGAAAACAAATCTTTGCTTATGAAAATGTTCGACGGTTTTATAATAAGATTTAATCTTATAATTGTATGATCTATTATTAGGGAGATACACTGATCGTCTAACTAGAAATCAGTTTAAGTTAAGATAAAAAATATTATAAATGCGAAAGACATTATTGGGTCATCTATACAGAGCTAAAGACACTACTTTTGTTGATCTCTAAGTATATGGACTACGAGTATAGTGAGTTAAAATTTTACCAAGGTTTCAAGTAAAATTGCATGAAGTTTTTGCTAGCACTTTCTCTCTAGTGCTCCTGAAATTTTCTGGCATACCTATACTTAATATGAGAATATTGTTTGGTTCTTAGAAAAAGTAGACCCACCCACATTGTCATTACGCGATGTCTAGTGGCAAATTTAAAGAGTCTGCCGTTTTGATTGTTGGTCATCGCGAAAATATTTTTAGTGGGTTTCTGGTATAAAGAATTAGCTAGATGGCATTACTTATGTATTGCAAGAATTGCGTGAGAGTTATATGGTGTGGTAGCTTGCCTAGTAAATATTTGGCCATTACTTACTCATTTTATTTAATTGTTCTACCTTGTTCAATAAATACTAATAAAATATTTTGATCATTATATATTGATTTATTAATTTCCACCATTCCAATATTTACAAAAGTTAGTTAGGTGCATCGTCATTGTTTAATTCTGTTAAAGTTGTGTTTATACCTTATTAAAGTGTTATTGAACATTTGTTAACACAGTCGTACGTCCCTCGTAGAATAAGTTAGGAATTGTTTTTGTTTTGTCTTACTACACAAATTCTATAATAAAATAAAATAATACCTAAGTACGATTGTTGGATAGTTAGTAGTAGGTATCAGCACTGTATGATTAGATTAGTTTTAGTATGATAACTAATTTGGTAAGTTACATTTTAGTATCATATGCATGCCATGCATACATGCAAGCTCAATAAGTTCCTTCCAGTTATTGTTGCTATTTAGAACTCGGTCGAATATTGTCGTATTCACGGGATCGTTTATTTCGGGTGTTAGAGCGACGAGAGCGTTGACTCAGTGAGATTACGATTTAAATATAGGCGGGGGCGAAGTGCCAAATCATTGGGGAAATGTTCGGACCCAGAATCGTGCCTAAAGAATTTCGAATTGCGATTGTTTCATTAATGCAAGACGTGCGAAGCCAATCTTAATCGCGTATGCTTGACACAGATTCCTTAGCGCTTTCGTTTTGAAGGGACAGTTGACTTATAATATTTGAATGTTGCACAGTGCACTTGCAGTAAAGTTGAGTGTCGTTGATTGCCAACCAACGGCAATTTATTATGCCACATGTGTTCTATTTGGTTAAATTTACCATTTGCGGTATAAACTTGTTATCATTGACTATGCTGATCAATTATGCTACGCGTGTTCCATTTAGTGAAATTTACTGAGGGTTTATATTAATTCCTAAATGTTTGAAATAGTCACTGCTAAGGAGGATGTAACGAAGTAACTTATTATTATGATTTTAACAGATGATTTGTCATAAGGGTTCAAAGAGTTCAAAAATAAGCCAAATACTTAGGTATTGAAGCATATTAAGTTTGCAGTACCTACTATGTATTTATAATGTAAAGGATTAAAAGGGTTAAAACTATTTTAGTTCTGCATTCATAAATATGAATTAAATTTGATTAATTATGACATCAAAGTGAAATCTATCTTCATTTAATTTCAACTCATTCATTGTAAGTGCTTTTATCATCTACAACTTTTATCGATAGCAAACTTTTGATAATAGCAGCACAATATCGCTTAGTTTTCAGATATTAATTATTTAAAGTATTGACTTCTATTGGTTTAGCTCATACGGGGACTGCCGTCTGACCTCCCAACAGGGTGGGAACAACAGTCGCAAAGGTCTGGATAGGCTCCCATACGCCCTTAATTAATATTTTATATCTCTGTAAAAAATTCAATGTAATAAAAACATACCTACTGTAACGAAGAAAATTAACTAGCTGTGCTAATGCCTAGAGAATTGGGACCGATCCTTGAAACCGTAAGCTTGCGTGCCTTATATTTGATAATAATTTATTAATGCTAAGCTTTTTATTTATTTTTAATTCCCAAAATAGTAGTTTGAAGTTTACGTCAGTTAGTCAGTTCGTCATTTTTCGGTACTACCTAACGTAATGGATCCATTGCAAAGAAGAAGACTTAGGTAAGTACCTACTTTCTTGAAATTCTTACTTACTCGTACCTTTGTTTTAGTAGTAAATGATGATGTGGTCTATGATGAATCACGTTTGCCTTTTTTTTCATGCGGAAATCCTCATGGATACCTCCCCCGCATCCAGTACTTACTTGTACCTGAATATCAGTTTATGTTCCGCAAAATAAAGTTTATGATCAATGATCACTAGAGTCATTCTTCAAAAACCATTATTGTGATGATTGTTTTAATATAACAATATACCTATAATTCGTCACTTTGTATATTTATCGGTCAAGGTTTTTTGAAATTAATGGTTATCAACTCAAATTGGTTGGTTTTGTGAATAATGAGGGTCTTGGTGTGCTGTGGGCCACTTCGTGAATTAATTGATCGGTTAGGCGAAGAATGATTAATTTCTGCACGATGCAATGGTTATGTATCCAATTTTCAGAGTGTCACTTTGAAACACCTATTGGCTGACTTGTCATTACTATATACTATTTCCTTCTCTGTCTACGATACTATATAATTTTATGTCACACACATAAATAAGCAATTTAGAATCATATGATAGGTACTATGATGATACATTTTATTCGTTTTTTATTTTTAATTTAGTCACGGCGTGGTAAAACCTAAAGGGCCTGACTGAAAAAAAAAACCAGTTTGTTTTAATAGTTTTGATAGGTATTCATAAATGTTCATGGTTTATTTTATCATGTAAGTACACCAATTATCATATCTGTGACCACTTCCGTGTGAAATGATACGTAGGTGATGTGATGTGAGTGCAGTGGGTGAGATAGCCGTTATCATATTGTATATTGTGTCCAGTCCCATAAGAGTAGGTATTCGTATACACTTGTTGTTCTCATAAGTATAACATGTACGCGGACCTCATTATGTCAAGGTTCATTGACGCAACAACTTTTACTTTACGAGATTTAGCTATTTACCTAGATTATCAGAAATGTATAGGTTAGGTACGTATCTATGAGTAGACTTGATGTCACACTCGCTATTATCGTATTCTGTACTTCATTGACTTTGGTGTGAACTTTGGATTCCAATTGCAATTTCTGCATTATTATCGATTTCAAGCATGTAGGTACATTTATGGTTTTTGGCAAGTATCAACGTCTATATAAATAGCGGGGTTTCCCTTGGCATTGAAATGAAACACGAATTCTGATTAAGATACACACTCTTACATTGGGTTAACACTTAAATGGTGAGAAAATGAAGACTGTCATACTTGTGATTGTGATACTGCATGTTCGGATCCCGTGGGTCGGTAACCTTTAGTTACGGTATACACGTAGTACCTACTACGCATACTGCTTGCTACGAACGCTAGCCTAAATCCTAAGTTATCTTACCGTACTGGGCAACTTTAAGCCTTTAGCAAATTCTAGGCTAGGCAAACGTGATTCCCGAAGGGGAAAATCTCGAATCCGGAGATGGCCTGGGTCAAGCCGGGGTGCGAGGGAAATGCTCTATGGGTCACCTTACACTCTGGCGTCAGAAGACCCTAGACGGCGTGGGGTTTTATTCGGTAAGAGTCTGACTCTCCTGGCGTCAGAAGACCTGGCAGCGGGGTGGGTATCCATGAGGATTTCCGCACGACAAAAAAGGCAAACGTGATTCATTATAGACCACATCATCAGTTACTACTAGGTGAGATAGAGGTTAAACGTAAGAATATGAATAAAATTTAATAAAATTGAGGTGAAAGTAACTTCATCTACTTGTGAAAATAGTAGATATCATATTGGCTTATAATACTAATTATATGATTTTACTGTAAAATAAGCAATACAGTGGTAAAACCAACCACATGACCATTAATGCATAATGTTATAGATACCAATAACAAGATAGCATATCATCGTTATGTATTAGAAGTAACATTCCAGGCTGTAAACCACTAAACCTGACAGTACACGTACGAAAAAATATCATACTTCTGATAAAATCGTCAACTATATTATAGGTATAGTTAACCTGTGTGGCGTAGCCGTCGAGTATATACTATTATATATTCTGTGGCAGTAGAGACACAGAACAAAAAATAAATATCTAGGTAGAGCCATTGGCTGCTATGTCAGAGTTCGTGGGTATGATGCCCACTCGTTGCAAATATTTTTATATTGATATTGAATATGTTTTTTGCGGTAGCCTAGTGGTTTGGGTAATGGACTGTTGAGACGAGGTCTCGGGTTCGATCCCAGGTTCACTATGGCACACACCAATGACTTTTCGATGCTTTTCGAAGTTATGTGTGTATTTATCGCAGGTTTATTAGTGCCTCGGAGAGCACGTTAAGCCGTCGGTCCCGGTTGCCATACAAACATCTATGGCAGTCGTTACGGGTAGTTGGAGCCCTCAAAAGTCCAACCAGTCTAACTTGGAACTTCGATATCGCCATTGGTTGTGGAGGTCAGATGGCAGTCGCTCCACGTAAAATATCGAAGTTCTGCCGCATCACAGTTAGACTGGAAAGCCGACCCCAACTGAGTTGGGAAAAGGTTCAGAGATGATGTTTTTGGCATGGATGTTGTGTTTTAGTGGTATTGTTTAAATTCTAGGTCTCCTATTTTGTAGTTTGAGGCTAGGTCAAATTACAAACTAGCCTAATCTATGCTTACTTCGGTCTAGGTAGTGCTCTGTAGGATACCCTAGAATATTATTACTTAAAACATTGATTCGACTTTAGTATCAGCCCTTAACTACTTTTTAATCATCCATCTAAATTAGAATCACCTGCCGCCAAAATGTCCTTGAAATACAAACGAATGGGTGTACCTACTAACGTATCAGATCTGTTTCAAGTAAACAATAAAGTCATATCTAAAATTACAGATACATAATATTAAGCAGCTAAATTATTGTGTATATGCCAGTTAAAAAACTTCTAAAGCCAATGTTTGTCATGAGAAAACATCAAAGAACTTTGATTGTTCACATAATACTTCTAAAGATAAAAGGCTTTAACCTATTTATATTGCACAGTTTTTGACTGCATACTTTTATTTACTTTACCTTTAAACCAGGTTAAGATAGTTAGTAAACCCATCTGACTTTCATTGATTACATTTTGTTACGACATTACAAAACATTAATAAAACAGTTACACCGGCTATTGATAAGTTTTATCATAGGCGCTAGATCGCATAATATAATCAGATTTAAAATCCGTGAAAAGTCGAAGTATGCAGTGTATATAACATAAAATATACTGTTATGATCCATTGTGGGTATTTAGGCTCGATTAAGACCTTCACGACCAAATCAACCTAACCTGTTGGTTTGTCAGACGTCGTCGCTCTGGCTTTCCTCTTTGGATTGGGAGGTGAGACGGCAGCTTCTGTAAAAGAATCAAAAGGATCAGAAGGAGTTAGTGAACCTCGGGCTCCGAGGTAAAAGCTTCGGAATAACGGTGAGATAATGATGAGGAATATAATACATAAGACAAATTCACCAGCCACCAGTAAGTACAATGTAATAATTTTTAAATTGAAAAAGTTTTTCAGTTTGAATCTTTCTTTGTTTTCAATAACACTTATAAGTAATGCTCATTTTACTTAATCCCAATGATAAAACAATACTTACTTAACTTACTTTTAAATTAAGAATAGGCTCCCAAAATAAGCTACCTTTGTAATTGATGATTTATGAAAACTGGCGAATCGTATTTGTCAGATAATAAAATTGATTTAAGAGGGGTATTGGTATTTTATACGTATTCGTACCTACTGTATTTAAAATTCTTCTTAGTTTAATAAAGTAAAGCATTTTTGAGTCAGTTTATTTTTCTAATAATATAATAAACTTAAAAAAAACCTGTGAATCACTCATACGGTACTGCTGAAATGAACCAAAATAATGCCTTTGTAGAGAGGAGTGGGAGAGCGAACTCAGCCTCCAAAATGTAAGCTTTGAGAGTAACCGTAAAATTAGCACTCGGGTGAAGGGGTAGAGCAAAAAAGAATTTAGAGTGATTGATAAATCGGTATTGTTATATTATAAAAACTCATTTTCTTAGTGATCGTGAATGTTTCTTATAGATCAAAATTGAGTAGTTATCTTTATGAACTTTTAAAGTCAGTGAGACAAATTCGCAAAGATATTGCATCAATTTCCTAGAATCAGTAATCCATTTATGTTTAGGGATTACTTCGACCGATTCACTTACCAGCTTTTATTCATGGCTTCTTCTATGCAGACGATTTACTTGCATAATAAATTCTCAAGGCTGGCTTTTAGCCGAATTCCCTCAGGTTCAAGTTCGCATTAGTTACCTTAAATTTATTCTGTATGTAAGCCTTACCAGCCTCGGTAATCTTTATGTATATACTTCTTTATGTATTTGAGGTTGAATAATAAATGGGATCTTTAAACCCACCTCTATCTAAAACTGTTATAGAGGCAAACTATACTTGTACCTTCAAGATATTTCGAATAAGTCAAAGTCAAAGTCAAAAATCATTTATTCTGTATAGACCATTTTAAGCGGAACTTACAAAACTTCAAAATTATAAATCTTTAAAACTAGAAGCAAATGGACCACCGGTTCAAAACGCGGCCCAGACCTGAGAAGACTCCGCGGCTCCGGCAAGAAACTCAGCGGGCTGTTTTTTTTGGTCTATTTACAACAATTGCCTTAGTCTAGATACAGTGTTAGTTCGAGTAACTAAAATCAATATATCAGCAAACGTGATCTGATCATGCATCATTTATGAGCCTTGATTAAATTACACCAGGCGTGCGTACAGTTGAATATCGATCAATCATGACTAGGTTAATTCTCGTTTCTTATTGTCTTTTTCGTCTGTTTTTTTATCTGTCGGTTTGTATACAATCAAACTAGCCATGGTAAGTAATTAAACTCGATAAAAGTTTGCTTAGGGGTATCAAGCAATAAAAGAAAGCAAAGAAGCACGTGGGCAAAGTTTCTCTTGTGGTTTTGTCTGCATCCGTGAAAATTGTAGTCATCTATGCAGACAAAAATCTGTTTAAAATTTGGTGATAGGTAAGATTTTTAGGGTGATATGTTAAATATAAAAAAGAAGCATATGAAAT
This sequence comes from Lithosia quadra, assembly GCA_963576445.1. Taxonomy (NCBI): domain Eukaryota; kingdom Metazoa; phylum Arthropoda; class Insecta; order Lepidoptera; family Erebidae; genus Lithosia; species Lithosia quadra. The sequence continues at coordinate 10,163,897 of OY754878.1, read as the reverse complement.
GGGTTGTATTTAATAAGTTAATTGATCCTGACTGGCGAAAAGGATTTCTAAAAAGCATGCAAAATTGTAGGCAGTACCTATCATTGTTTTATTAAATAGGTATGCTTCGCACCTGTTTTTTTAGATCGAAATCACAGAATATCTTACATGCCCTTACTTGTGCTTGGACATGCCATGGCATCGACCTACGAGTAGGTATATTAATTATTAAAGAATACAGCCTGCTGTAGGAGTATAGTGTACCGCACGGAGTGACCACAGTAGTAAGGTTACCACTCCGCTCTTGTATTGTACCGTCGTCACTGTCTTTACAAAAATAAATATAAGGGTTGATTATAAATATAATAGTTATTTTATGAATGTCACTGAACCCCTTTTAACGACTGACCGATTTATATGAAATTTTGTACGCACTTTTAAATCATTCCTGGATGTCTTAGAATTATAATTGGATCCCGTTGGCGAACTTGCTGTTGGTTTTTTATACAACTTAGATAGCAGATAAGCACACAATCCACCTGATGGGAAGCGGTCACCGTAGCCTATGGACATGTAACTAACGTATGATAATGTGTATGTTAAAATATCATTATATTTTGTACCTAAGAACAGTGTAATTATCGTAATGGGCGAGTATCATTTATTTGTTTATTTATATCTGTGGTGTCAATAACAAATTACGATTTTTCTCTGCACTTATGTAGAATCTCAGGGAAAACTTAAGCGCGTTCTGTTGTTTCATTCTATTACTGAAGTCTAACAGAGTGATGAATATGTAAATTGGAGGTCTCCGGCGGAAAGCCGGTAATTTCCCCTATAGGAATGACGAAATATATTGTCCAATTCGATTTACAGAAGTTCTGTATTTTAATTGCAGAATTATGAATTGATTTCAGGATTAAGTTAATTTTATATCTATATAGAATTGAGGAATTTGTAATAAATGCATGTTATTTTGTATGCCTATCGGCGGAACATAGTATGTACCATATAAGTACCCTGTAAACATCTATAGCAACCTGTGTTCACGAAATAAATGAATTGAATTGAATTGAATTTGTTTTGATAAGGCATCTTGACCTTGATGTAAAGTTTTACAAAGTAAATTATTTCTGAAATACCCCATTACATCCTTGATTTAGCGGAGCAAATTCAATTACACAGTTAACTCCATTTGCATACCGTCTCAATAATTTACTAGTCTGGGTTAGCGTATAGTTTGTTTAAAATAAATGCGCACTTTGATGAGATATTGCCTCTCTAGCGGTATTTTACCGCCTCTACCACGGTGAATGTTCTGAGGAGCTATTCCAACTAATCCCACCGTCTCTCTTCCGATCCAGAACAACACGTGCGGGGCTGAGGTGCCACCCGCACACAGTCGAGACCATCCGGTCTCGAACCAAGCGGTTCGGTGCTTCCTTTCTATGTCGCACAATTAAAAACTGGAATGCACTTCCTGCTCACGTGTTTCCTTCTTCCTTCAATCCCGGGTTCTTTAAGCGGGGCGTGAAAAGGCATCTGTCTAGGCCGTCAAGGTAGGGGCCGCCATTTTGGGACGAATGGTGTCTGGAATGGCGGCCCGTACCCTCTGGACTTTGCCCTTGCTTCTTACCATCCAGCGGGGTTAAGTCAATAGACGGACTGAATATAAAAAAAAAAAATAAAAAAAAAAAAAAAAAAACTTTAGCTTCCAATCAGCATCGTCGACAATTGTCATTACGGTAATAAATTATTGGGTTTTGGGAACTATAAATAAATATTTTTTGAGTACCAGAAGTAAAATCTAAATCGCTCCCATAGAAGAAGGGTAGATATTAATAATTTAACTGTCGGTATGTGAAAATTAAATACCACGCGATCGCAACCAAGGGAACAAAATAAATGTATAGGTGTTCAAACTTCTGTCTCACCCTTCAGAGTGACGTGGGTCTGTTACGTAGGCGTTGCCGTATGAAGTCAAAGGAATTATAGCATTGCGAAGGAGTACTAAAATGAAACCGTTTACTAAAAAAAGGGATTATAATTTGTTTTTAAATTTTAAAATATGTAATTAAGTATGAATTTGTGTTTTGAAATTTTCAGTAGATACAAATTTCAATGAGTGAGTCATGAATTATTATATACCCGCAGTGTTTCACTGTCGGACTCAGTGTGCATTCGGAGTGGCTACGCCACAGAACAAAAAAATCCTTAATGTTCTGTGGGCTACGCTCAGCGCAGCGTGCGGCGGCGTAGAGCGTTTAAAACAAATGACTGTGCCCGTAGCCAAGTGGCAAAAGTATTCTATTCGATCGAATCGTATCGTTTCGAATAGTTTAGGTCGACCAATCACACTCCAGCTCGTGATTCCGCCGCGGCGCGCGCATCGTACGCCGGCGACGAGCTTGGATGTGATTGGTCGACATAACCGTTTCTATTCGATTGCGATTTACGCTACGGAATAAAATGACGTTAGTCTACGGGCCCTTATACTCGCGGATAGTAAAGGGACAAAAACGCTCTACGCTGTACACCTAGCGCTATACACTCGGCACTCCGGACGCAGCCTGAGGTTGATGAAAACTTTAAATTTCCCAAAAATCAATGGTCTTAACCATGTATCGAACTCATTGGCTTGTAAAAAAATCCTCCTGTATTATAGCGCTATTCGATAGTACCGCTAGTAAGTAACGAATTCTGAGAAGAAATGAAGAATGAATGAATCAAGAATTTACGACAAAATTAAGGATTATTTGAGGAATTATCGATAGTTAGAACTTTCTTTTTAGATAGGTACTTTTTTCCCTTTACAAGTATCAATCATTTGTTTTAAACGCTTTGTCTACGTTCTACGCTGCGCTGAGCGTAGCCACTTCGGACGCACACTCAAACGGGAAATACTAAAGCAAAACATTTAATTATACTGCTTCCGACCGGAGCTTCAGGGTGTGGTTATACAAGGTGGGATTATAAGTATAACCAACTATAAGAAAGAAAGCATAATTTTATGTTTTAGTGATAAATTCTTCGGCACATTCCACTTCTTGCACAGCATTCCAGTTTCCATTCCGGTAAATCACAGGAATCTATTCTTGGGATAAAAAGTGGCCTATATGCTATTCCAGACTATACCTAGTCTATGCTGTTTATCTGAGCAATTAGCCGAATTATTCAACGAAATGTAATAAATTCGATTTTGTAATAGTATTTGGATATCGGAATAGTAAGGTCTTCACACATGTATTTTATAAGAAGTCCTCAATAAATAACTTGTTTACTTGTGAAGGTGACGAGATAAAGATTATTATTTTCTACTCCAGAGTTTGGTAGAGGCGGCAAGGAATTCTTAGCTTAGCATTTTTCAACCATGAGAAGGTAAAACTATATGAAAGTATTTTCGTATTTATTATAAGCATTTATGAATATAAATTTCTTAACAAAAATAAAGCTCTATCATAAATTTCGTAATGGGCTGTTTACCAGCATATTTAAAGATGATTAATTACCATACTGGTCGTTTTAAGCTTACGTTTATTTTCGCTGACGCATTGATCTTACTTTATCTTAGTTTTAATTATGCTTTATTGTCACTGTTATTGTCCTCATTTAGAACAAAGGTTATATTAATTGGAATGAGCGTGGAAGATGAAGTGAGGCGCTTATGTAAATAATAAATGTCAGTGCTCTTAATGCTTAGTGCAAATAATATATAATTTACAGCATAAAATATTGTGATAGAGTGGCCATATGGCGAATTTTCTTAATGCTTAGATTCACTAAAAGTGTGATTCCCATGTTTCTTTTTCACACGAATGTCATGTTGAATGGTTATCTGCAAAGTCGTAAATCGAAGGGGGAAAATAAGAAACTAAATTCACATTTTCGACAACAAGTCGAGGTTTTATTGCTGTTCAACGTGTCCAAAGTTTCAGCTGGTTTAAATCTGGGACGAAAATCACCCAAACTTGATATACTTACTTAGTTTTACGTCAGTGGTTTGCTCGGTTATTTTGAAACTTCTGCTTTATAAACGGCAGTTTGTAACTTATAAAGAGATTGTCACAGAATAGTTTATGGTGGAATTGGTGTTTTCTTCTTATTAACCTAGGATTGTGTCACGATGTACTGTATATATTATATTTAGGTGCTATTGTAACTTCTTACTAATTTCATAATTACACAGATAATTTTAGATATTATGTGTCGACAGGTATAATTTATATTTAATATTAATTTACACAACTGTGACTCTTTAGTATGCAAGTGAAGCTAAAAATTTTCTTCGCCACAGACTATAGTCCTACTAATCTATGGGTATTTATTGCGTATTATCAACTCGTTATAATCAAATTTCGAAATTCATTTTTACATAAATTAACAAGAATATATGAGACACTAAAAATATTTAAAAATAAAGTTATTAGATACTCTTGGATACACGTAAACAGAAGTAGGTCTGTTAATAAAATTTCTACAAGCGCTTTATAAATAGAACTTTGCCGACGATCCTGACTGAATGATATAGATATAACTGCGGTTTTTACTGTGAAATTACATAGCGACTCTATTAACGCTCAGCATGCAACATAAATAGGTACATAACTGCGTTCACTATCCAATTACTTACTACACTTTAAAATTAGTATAAAATTATGGATAATAAAAAAAATAGTCAATAAAGTCGGCCAACCAATTTGCGAGTTATAGCCATATAGTAAAAACATTTTAGGTGTTGTCATAACATTTACATTTAGGGAGCCAACGTTTATTATAGGAGATGAAAACAAAAAGATTATTTACAAAGTTGCCAGCAAAATGTTTTAAATTAGCAGTTATTCTCGAACGTACCGTGACGACGCGATTGCCGTACAATAAACATAACAGACAAGTCGTCTGTTGATGGAATTGACCTTAACAACTATTAGTTCATAATCTCTTATTAAGTATAGGATATTTATGAAAATTTCCACACAACTTTTGTTACCAGAATTTACTTTATTTTTAAAAGGGAGTAACTAATTTGGGATTGCATTTGTGTTGTGCTAAGTTTAATATAAATTTACAATCTCTAACGCAGTCCGATGTCAGTCTTAAGGGACCAGAGTGTAGGAATTTCATTAAGTAACAGGTTTAAATTTGTAGATAATAAGGCCCTACATCGTTCGTTTCCAAATGGCAATATTGTAAATATTTAGGAATATTTTAGTCTCTCGTGAAGCGATAGTTAAATATTTTCCATAAATTTCATGTTACTGTTTCAAAATTTCTGTGGCTTTCCAACTTTTAACTGGATTTGGGTACTGGCTATATGAGCTTTCAAACCTTTGTGTTTCATGCTATCCAATTAAGTTTACGGGAAGTGGTTGTCGCGTGACGTTACAATTGACTTGCCGCGGTCACGTGGCTGATTGTCATAATGGATGGTATCCAAAATCCACCCTCCAACTCCGTCGTCGAGTCTCTGTGTTAAAAGGTTTTTGACCCACACGCACATTCTTAATATTTTACTTTCCATTGCTGCATGCTACAGTGTTCCTCACATAAGTGGTTGTATAATATTATGTACACTGGTACACAATGTACACATATATGTAATGGCTGTTCGTGGTTGTCAATAGTTGGGAATCAGATATGAATAGAAAACGAAAAATATACAGTTAAATATAAATAAGACAGCATTTTTTTTATATCCCACAAAAGCAGTTAAATTATGCCTATTATAGAAACTATTTTGGGTAATACGAACGCGTATGTTCAATTTAAGGCTGGAAAGTTGGAAAAACGCGTTTGCGCATATCAATTTTCATATTCAGTGTAGGATTTCATTTGCTAGAAAAGTGACATGGAACACACTGTTGAGATATCACGCGATTTGAATTTAGATTGGATGTTATCTTCAGAGCTTAGTCGTCTGTGATAACCTATGTATGTATTATTCAACTTATTTGAAAACTTAGGTTGTAGCGTAGTGTCGAGAGAGAGTTGTAGATGTGGATAAACTAGGTAACTTATCTATGCAAGCAGGTGTAATAGAATGAGTTTCGTGTACAACTTTGCAGACACAGAACCTACTAGGTACATGTTTGTGATATTACTCTTTTGATCGTCTTGCCCCGGGATTAACGATCCCGGTTGCATCCAAAGCTGTTTTTGAAGCTCGGAGTCCGTTCTTCTAATTTTCTTCTCCTCTTGTCTTCATGGAGCGACTGCCGTCAGGACCTGCCTTGTTTAGCAAGTGTACCAGTCCCCAAGTTGGGTGTAGGTACCTGTATTCTGCTTATACCTACTAGTGGGCAACCGGCAAACAGTGAATCTTGCTTTTATGTTTACGATACATATAACAATTTATACCTAAACTAAGCATAGATTGTGATGTGGATTCTAGAATACAGTTACCTATATTAAGTGTAGTTATAGGTCGTAGACAGAGAATAGTATACGTTATAGGTATAGGTATGTAGAGAATAAAATTATTCAAAGGCATTTGAGCACACTTTTACGCTCTTTGTCGATTATTGGAAATGATTTCTTTACACACCTGTGAACTATCAAACAGTGTTTGACAAAACAATTCTTTTCTCCGAAATCAAAGGAGCAGGCATACGTTTTGTGAGCATCGTAATTCGTATGTGCCATTTTTATTCCTATATACATATACAACCTAGGGATTAACGCTAGGTTGAAGGAAGGTATGTGTCAATTTTACTTTGAAGCTTTTATTTGCTATTTTCTAGGTTTTTGCTGCTATAATTTTATTATATTCAGTCCTTCTAGTTCATGTCATAATGAATTTCATTACCTCAAATGACAAGATTCTCAGTATAGATTTAGATTGGAAAAAAGAGAGCATCCAAGACCGGACTTCAACCTGTAACCGGTCCTTTACAGCGGGAATAGATACTCTTACCAACTGAGTTATTGAACGCGTCTTAGATATTCGAAATTCTCCGATATATTTTAGCGCCGCTGGAAAAAGATTCACAGTGACCAAAAGTACTTAAGTCACTTTATTGTTCACTGATAATTTTTTATCTATGTATTTTCCACATTAGGGTAAATTTTGAAATTTGGCATTATTCAGTTGATTCCCTCCCTGGACTACTGCGAAGATTTTTAACAAATGAAAATAATGTGTTAATTTTGGTGAATATGTGTTAAATTTACCACATTTAGTCTTATTTTTAAAAATCTTCAACGTGGGCGCAAAGGGATTAACTGTATAGGTACCTTCGCCAAATTCTAATATTCACCTATTGCTATAACGAATACATCACCGAAAAATCCACACCAACACCAGGATGACAGATAGAATGATAACAAGACTGCATAAGAAAAACTTTACTATTTCCCTAGATTTACTACTTTATCTTAATGAGAATGGTTTTCATTAGAGAACACAATAAATACTGTCTATGACGTGATAAAAACTGTAGAAAACGCTTTCACTCCTCCTCATCTATGTTGTAAGTTGTAAATTCCAAAAACAACAATGCTTGTTTGTGTATCAGTGCCAACTTTGAAGATTTATGGTTTTGAAGAACAATAATATAACTACGTTTAAAAAACCGACTTCACAAACTAAAAACGTACCTAGTTATTTTTTATCTTTTACTTATTAGTGTACAGAAATAGAAAAGTACCTATTTATGAGGTTTATTATATACAAAGGCATCAAAAACAGAATTTTTGCCGTAAATTTGATGATTTCCCCTCGATTTTCCCAAGATCCCAGCATCAGATCCTGATACCTTGGATATAGGACCACCTCAGAAGTAGCCTCTTTCAAACAAAAAAAGAATTTTCAAAATCCATCCGTAATGGCCTTGGCATCCATACAAAAAAAATAGCGTGCGAATTGAGAACTACCCCCTTTTTTGAAGTCGGTTAACAAAAGGTTCTGTCAAAACTACGAAAAGATCCTCCTGAAAATCGCAATTATGTACTTAATTGCGTCTGGCGCATACCGAAAGCTATAATTCGTTTATCAGCTTTAATGCTTCAAGTCGACGCCATCATGTCTGGCATAATATTGCAAACGACTGCACAGTAACGTTCAACCCATAAAAAGTTCAGTAAATGGAACAGCTATAACGGAGGACTGTTTATTCTATCCGTTTGTTGTGTTTCGTATCTGTGCGATACAAACAAATAACTACATCGGTTATATAATCGTGTAGGTACCTAATTTAAAAACGATTTAAGCTCCAAGTAATTACTTAGTTGCCACCAGAGGGTCACTCAATACTCGTTATTACAGAAGGTGGACTGAAAGAATAGGTTTAAATCATCCCAAACAATGAAATAAGATGGTTTAAACCCCGAACCATTTTTTTTGTTTCTAATAGGTGGGAACGTGTATTAACTTTTCAAGGTTTACCTACTATCGATTAACCGTACACATTTGTATGTAGGTAGGTATACCACGACGAAGTTAAGTTGAAATGCATGGGTAACAGCTTGTCCTTTAACAATCAGTTCATAATGGCATCCTTCAGTACCACGCAACCCAGCTCCAGAGTCTACCCTTAATTGATTCCATACAACTGTTATTAGACACATTATAACCTCCTAACCTCGTTAATCCTATCTATATTGGCTGAATATCATAGTTTATTCAGGGAGCGACTCGAATCGAAATCGCATTTCGAATAGCTAGTGAAACTGTTATCAATAATTTATTATTATTGGATAATCTAACTCCAAGCCCGATTCATGACCCCTCACCAAATCTGATACTGGTCACACAAAAGGATAAACTGTATTCGATGTCAAACTATCATATTTGAGGGTACTCGCTCTCAATATCGATTTAGACTTACACTAAAAGGCACTTAAAGATGTGACTGAAATAAAATCATCGTTTGATGGATATATACCTATTACTGAAGTATTTATCTATTGTGGAAGTTTCACAGTGTGGTAGTACCATGCGTACCTATAACCTAAATCTAATAAACCACGCAGTTATACACAACAATAATGCTACCGACGAAGGTATGTGAAGTAATTAGTTTATTTGTACGGTATGTCACTGGTGTCAGTGGCTGAAATTAAGTACATGATTTTACAAGTACATTTTTTGTCAACATACAATTATATTATAGGCTGATGATCAATGGAGTACTTACCTATTTCTCGAGGTCGCGCCGCTTGGGAAAGGACGAATGTTTATGGTCAACACTATTATATCACCCTGTTATTTTGTTACAAATCGTCATCACCGTGCTTAACTTTACATCCAGTATAAAACATAGTGTCGCACCGCAATAAAATACTGTCAATATCATTCTATGTGTGGCTCTCATTAACACTGAAGGTTACTTTAGGATCTCATTGCATAGAATAGTTAAAATGCTACTCAGTATCATTTAGTAATTAAACATTCTTATGTGAATAGGTACCTACATCCTTAAACATATGTTTCTATAATGAAAGTCAATCCACACAACTTTATGGACATTACATCCGAAATCTAATTACATCACCTGATAGCTAAAGGATCATAGAATTTGTTACTTCGAGTGAAGACCGACGGGGATTCCGTTATAATGTCTTCGCGTAAAACAGACCGCCATCGCCGCCGCCGTGTCCACTATACAAGCATCAGCCAGACAGATTGTTTAAATATTAGGTATATTGATAGTGACGCCTGAATAAGTTTAGTGATAGATAGTGTACTTACATAATGTGACATCCAGTGCAACTGCGCAGAATGCAACGTATGGTTTTTAAAATTATATTTATAGTCCGTCGAAGTATCATTGATTGACTGATCTTGATGGGACGCCATAACGTTTAGAAAACTCTGATAAATTAATACAATTTAAAAAACGTTGATCTTGTTGATTCTTAATATACCTAAGCATAGTTTGGTTTATAGACTACACTCTCAATATTACCCGATTTTATAAACTCTAAATCATGTCATCAAATCGAAGTAAATGTTGCATAACGTTTGCTGCTACTGAACTTGAAATACAAATATATTCTAAGGCTTTGCGTTAATACTGGCAATCTATACCTAGGTACCTAATTAGATTCAATGTACCTAGTAATTAGGTGTATTTGCACATCAATATAAATCAATAGGTATTATTGACCGCATCGCGATTTATAGGTAACCTTTTGACTGTCTTCACGCCCTAAGACGTTCAATTAATTTCAAAAAGACTATCGCTGCTCAGTACCTATTATGTCAATCTAGTGATGTATACCTTGAGGTACCTGCATGATTGATTGCGAATACACCTGTCCGCAACACAAATTGTACAAGGGTCTAGAATATACGAAGTTCGAACAACATAAGTTTAATGATATTGGGGAACTGTAGCACTTTGTTCTTGCTTCCCAACTCATATGTTACCTGGGATAGACAGCTCTTTAAGTATAGGTTATGAGGACAAACAATGTGGGTCCTAAGTCATTAATATTAGTTTAAGCATTAATTGTCGTGTGAAGTGAAATCGATAAAGTTTAACGATGGGTTTATATACCTAGTCCTACTATGTTATCTGATACTCCTGCCCTGTACAGCTTTCTCAATCATAATTACACATCTGTACCTACCTATAATTTATCTTATCTAAATTTAGTTTAGTTTAAACTGCAAGGGTAAACTTCATACTAGATAACAGTAATTTCAAAGATCTCAATCTATCTATCTAGTTAAAGATCCTGTGATATATTGAGGCCTTTACATTTTAAGTCTAACCCAGTTTTGTGGAATTGGTTTAGAAACTGCAATACGCAAAGGTAAGCTAAATAAAATGTAACCAGTTTCCATTTTATTTAAACCATGAGATATGGTGATCACTATGAAGTAAATTATTACAATCAATCTTATTACAGTTTTCATCAGCTACAAAAGAAATACAGCCTGAAGGTTTTACCAATAAAAGTAATTCAATAGTGAACACTTAGGTTAGTGCGAACACAACGAATTTACGAAAGAGTTTCGCTAAGAAAGCCAAAAAATAATTCAAGCATAGATTTAATAGTATAAAAGTTGGCCACGTCATAAAATAAAGGATCAAATGAATAAAAGGGATAATCTAATAAAAGGGCCACAATAAAATCAACCTTAATCGATTCTCTGAAGTGAATATTGTACTTGTATGTACCTACATACATAGGTACATACCATAATGCTCACACCTTTTCCCTCCGGGGTGGGTATTTACTTGTATGTGTTACAAAAAAACAAAATGAGATCAGGTATATGATGCTGGAGCTCTTCAAATTCATATGTTTGATTTTATCAGCTTAATGATCTAGCTTTTTTCAGCCTTTTCCTCATATAATTATGATGGTAATAATAGATGCCGCATGGGACGACCGGTGAAACATCGAACATGACAATATGCACGAAAAAGAATGGCAACTATTAAATACCTATACTAGGTATGTGCTGCTCCGCGAATATTCGAAATAGCGTACCTAAGTAGGTATATCTGTGAAAGATGAAAGATCGAGAATAACATAGCGTTTTGAAAAGTCTGAGTTGTGGGTGATAAATGAATTAGTGAATGAATATTGTCTGCAATATTATCATCTAGTAGTCGTACCTAATAATTATTAACGTGTTTATTAACATGCCTGAAGAATAAAGTTGAATGAAGATTAGAAATTAAAATTGTGTTAAATTGAACTCCTAAATTATATTTCAAATTCCATCATGTCGTTTTGCATGCTTTCTGTCACATGCCACATAACTTGTTGTAGAATGAATCAGCACCATAACACTTTTTAATGATCTTGTATACCTATAACTATTTGGTAACGCTAATAGCTATATGCATATCTAATGATTATATAATTAACGTGACAGAATATTTAAACCAAAGGGAAGTTATTGTTTAATTTTATCAAGTTTCTCAACCTTTTTTATTAATGAAATTCCTACTGACGTGACGCTTTAAATAGTCTGAATAAACGTGCTACCGATCCGGCTGCGGTATGAACTAGAAGTCCGACAGAGCGAACATTAGTAGAGAAAATAATATTATTAATGCGACTTGGCGCAGTGCCGTGTGCTATTAAATTACTACTTGCATTATACGTAAGGAACTGTTAATGGATTTGCCTGAAAAGACTGAGGGGAGGCCAATGATCTCAAAGTTTTAAATTAACTACTTAATATTAATAAATAATACCTATGTGAGTAATTTAGTACCTAATTAAGAAATACTTGTGAAAGCGGCTTAATACATTATGGTTAATTCCACAGTCATCTCGCTTTTTGCGTGATTCAGGTGAACATTTCTGAAATTAGTATCAAGGAACATTTTCCAGTCCAATACTGTTTAAACCGCCTCCAAACTGTTTCTGATGATTGAGCAAAAATAAAATGTTACAATGTTAATGTAATTAACTTTTATATTCTCAGTACGGTGCTCAGGAGTTGTGTAAATTAATAATAATATTTACTTGATTGGATTCGTCGGTCCCGGTTGCCATGTGAACACCAATGGCAGTCGTTACGGGTAGTTGGATCCCTAAAAAGTCTAACAACAACGGTCTAGCTGCAATGCTTTGATATCGCCTAATATCACCATTAGGTTGTGAAGGTCAGATGGCAGTCGCTTCACGGAAAATATCGAGGTCCAGCGAAATCCACAGTTAAGACTGATGAAGTGGACCCCAGACTCCGATGTGAAAGCTTTGGATACGACTAGGATTGACGCTAGGTTGAAGAAGAGTTATTTGATTGGATTCATGTAGTTTAATAAATAATCTTTTAAGAAACAATTACACATGTATAATATTATGTAAGTACCTACATATTTATGTATAATATCATAATACAAGTTAAGTAGATATACTTCACAACTGTTGATGAATTCAAGAAATTCTTCAGAGTAAGTGGTTCTCCAACGTACTTTATTTATATAAGACGACAATTTATAAAGTTAGGTACCATTATCAGAAGTGTGCCTGACCTAACACAGCTTTTATTGTTAGGGTCACGCTTCGGAAAACTTATGACGATGCTTTACTAGACGTCATCCAAATTAGTCAGTTTATTTCTGACAGCGTAATCGCGCCGTCTTTTTGGCTTTCAGGCTTTAGCCATTTTGTGAGATCGACCGAGATAGGCTCCTAGCTCGACTTTAGCTTGTTAATCATACTTTGTGGAAAATAAAGAACATTACTGAGACAAACCAATGAAACAGTCACTGAAGGTATTTTAGGTTAGAAGTTGTGATTACACTTTATCGTAGAGACTTGTGCGGTTACATAGCTGGCTATAATTTGAATAAAGAGGTCATAATCGCTCAGACCTTGGCAATTAGTTATTGTGCGTTTACTACACAAAAAAAATTGTGGGTAAGAAAGCTAAAATTTATATTTACCTACAACTTTTAAATACCGATGAAACCATTGTATTAAAGTGCATTTGGATCATGAAGGTTATATTCCTAATCGAATAAGTTTTGTGGATCTTTGTGCTTTTTTAAAAAAGGACAGTCAGTGACTTGGTCGTCTCAGTTATCCCTCATACTAACTCAAATGCTTGCGTTCGTAGTATATTGGTGGAAATGGTGAATTATGTCGCCGTCCATCAGTAGTGTGTTTTATGGGATTTATATAAGTAACCTTGTTATTGTAAACTTAAGCTCTTAACTATTACCCTACTACGAGTAGCTCTGTATACAAGTACCCACGAAAGGTCAACGCTTCGAAGGAATTTTAACCAATGTGTTTACCTGAAACACATTCGTTGAATTTCATTCAAAGCGTCGACCTACTTTGATTTAACACCCTTCACCGAGTATTTCATAATGTAATGAGTTTTTTAATTACATTGCCGCATTTCTGGGTATTTGTATACCTCCATTATAATATTGAGTGTAGGTATTGATCTGAACTTTAGATTTGCACGATGCTTGTGTACATTTTATGTTGCGTTACTGTATGTTTTGATTTGAGAATGTCATCTCCTCTATAAAATTAGAAGCCATAGAGTAAACGAATTGTTAGTGGCATACAAGAACATTAGAAATTTCCTTGTTGGTGGCATATTATGTGAGTTTACTCATTTATATAGCAGGGCATGCCGGTTAATCGTTAGTTAGTAATAAAATGTGCCTACTAGGTTCCAATTTACACAGTTCGAATTCAATTTGCAAAACAATGCAATCTTTTCCGTCGAATAATTGGGCATCAATAAAATTGTATCCGACCGTTGTCGTTGAAAGGAGAGTTTTTATATTATTATTTTTATCTAGCTAGCCCATTTTGTCCCACTGCTGGGGAACGGCATAAATGTGTTTACATTATGATTGCGAAAATGATCATGATGATAATACCTAGTTAGTATTTTGTATATAGAAAAGTACCTACCCACATACATCATAGGTAGGTACATCTTAATTTAACTACTTACTACTTACTATTTTCGGTTTTCAAAATCTGTTAAAAGTGAATTAGATTAAGTAGTGTGGGTAAATATATATTAATAGTCGTAAAGTAGCTAGGTAGTCGACGATGCGCTGGTAACAGTTATAATTCCTTAATAATTGTTGAAATGTAAAATATCTGTATACAATATAGATATAGATGAACACCATGTTGATTAGATTTGATGAAAATGAAAGCATTTTCAAGGATTCTATAGCGATTTATGTTAGGTATGTAATTTGTTTAAAAGGCATATTCGCGTAGGTACCTACCTACCTAATTTTCGAAAAAAATTAAGGCTTAAAAATGTGATGATTAACGATAATAATTATAAATCATAATTTGAAAGTACCTTAGGTTGCAACCTACCTATATACGTACATATTTATGATTATTTTATTGTCGAATAAATATACCCACAAATCAAATTTATGTAAAAAATACCATTAAAACCCAATCTCAAATCGCATCTGACAATCTTTTTCAGGACAAGTATAATGTCGGGACACGATTTATTGTTATAGCCACCCGCAAAAATTCTCTTTTTCAACCTATTCAGTGCTACATTATAAATTGCACAATCTTTTGTATCACTCCATTGTGAGAGAGGACGGTTCATTTGTGATTTTGTTGTACTCTAGATTAGAGTCAAATTAATTAGCTAAAATTTCACCTTCACGTTCTACTTTATCTTGAGGAATATAGGGTCGGACTGGAACGTAAGGGCCAGGCAGCTCTTGACAGTTTATTTTTTTTCCTTTTCATTTCTCTCTTATCTATAAAGTATTGGTGGTACAGGTTCAGGAGGTGGATGTGGATGTGGAGTCATGGTGTCGCGCAGGTTTTGACCCGGCCGGCAAATGATACCTCGACGACTAGGGGACTATATTATATCAAATTAAGGTCTCAGTTTCTCTTAATAATTGCATAGAAGTAATATCTAACGTCCAATTCGTATGGAGCATACATTTTTAGAAAATCTACTAAGAATTTTCCTCTTTGCGTACCTTGGATCCTACTAAAAATGAAAGTAGCCAGAAAGGTACCTTTGTATTATAAAATAACTAGTTCTGATTCCACATCACGTAGACATGTTTGCTCCGTTTTATGTTTGTGGCTAGGCTGGTTCAATTTGGTTGGCGATGCGTGAGATGGTTTAATGAGAACACGTCTAAATTATATTAGTCCGTAAAGATGTGGCAAGCGGCTAAGCTATTTTTCATATAATTATTCCTTTGGAGTGTAGCGGACAGATAAGTAATTTAGCGGTTTACTAATGTAATCCATATTATTAGGCATACTACACATAAAACCACTAGAAATTATGATTATTACATCATTTTTAGTGGGACTTATCCGACCCACATTCCCACCACTCTAACTGTATGTAATACTGACCCACGAACACATCAAATAATGACACTCGGGCAGCCCTAGTGATAATTAAGCTATCTTTATCTTTTTATTAAGCTAACCGGCATGGAAATCAATCAGAAGTAAATGGAAGGAGTTAAAAATATAATAAGTTTCCTTTCCTCTTTAGTAAACGGGAAACAATATAGACAAATAGGCAAACTACTTATAAAAGACCCTAATAGACAGTCTACACGCATATCATTTTTTTGCGTATCATACCGCGACTAAGCAGAAGCGGCATACCTGGTTTCAGTAATAAGACAGCGGTTAAGAATTTGCCAATTAAAAAGCCAATAACATTCCGTATCGCCATGCAATCCAGGAACTTAATTCATAAATAAACTGAATACTAAAAGTATTTCAAGAGAGGCATTGAAAGTTCTGTGCAGAATGAAATAAATAGTGTGCATTACTTTTCAATGTATTTTCTATTAATTGAATTCAACTTTTGCTCGTTGAAATGACAACTAAGTACAACGACGACGAAACTGTGTTGATTGAAGGATGTATTTAGATAATATTTATTTCATAAAAAGATCGTTTATAAAATATTCCGCCAATTTTCTCACTGTCCCTACTAACAGTTGTTTCTGCGTTCCCATGCTACCAGTATACTCAGTGTAGCGGTTCCTTAAGATACTCAGGAGACCCTTCTCATCGTTACGAACACAGCGTGGGATTACTCTAATTGCGACCCTGTGTAGAATGGACGTATTTCTCTACTAAGGTTTAGTTTCAAACTACTACTTTTTTCCTTAGTTAATTGACTATCAGCCGAACCTTAATCCAGAAGTATAGTGTCTCGGCAAGAAAATCAATGCTGCTTAAATTCAACGGATTTTAAACCTACTTAATACCTACTCAAAATAAGACTAACAAATTAGGCGTGGATAAATGCGATGCGCTATTTGTAATACAAATACAATTATTAAAGAAATGTTCTTGGTTGGCAGTCAGTTACAATGACAATCTTGATCAAAATCACATCAATTTAAATAAAATGCAATTAGTTATAATGATGTCAACCTTTTTGCTTAATTTCTACTCAACTGAAACAATTAATGGAGTTTCTTAATAAATTCCGAACTTTTGATACAGCAGGTGCTAATTTAGTTTCACTTGTACCCTTTATCCATCTTTAGAAGATAAGTACGATTTTATGAAATAGGTTATTCACTTATTTGCAAATTTAAAAATTTCTGAAACATTTTGGTATGCAAATAATCAAGTAAGTATAGAAGCGCGAGTATGTGTAGGTATACTCGAGAGTTTGAATTTCCTGTCAATAAAATGTTACTTTATACAATAGTGTTCTATTGAGATTTTTTTGTTGAAATCACTGGAGTAAAAAGATGACATGACACGCGGGGACAGAAACAGGACGTGACCTAACATTTTTTGTGCTCCCGCTCTTCACATGAGACATGTAAGTTGAAAAGAAAATCCTCCTCATTTTATATTTCACCTCAATCCGATTATCCACTGTCATTTTTTCATTTCATGGTATTACCCCTTTCAGATATTGACTAAGGAATGTGTAAAAGGACGAAACATACCCATCCGGCACAGAGCGTCACATAAGATAAAATTCGAGGGAAATAAAAGTAAATCCGGCTCATGACCGACATTCAAACCGGCTGTCTCAGATAAGCCCAATACGTATAGCAACCTCTTTTGTGATTGGCCTATTTTTGGCAATTTTATGACCAACGTTACGTTAACGCTATAAACCAGCCATTATTTGATTAGCACATTCACCATATGGGATAGTGTCTGTGATGGGGCTATGAATCTTTCATAGTTCATGGGACAGTTTATGATCCATGGACAATAAATTATTTTTTTTATCACTAGACTCGGTACCTAGTTTTTATGAATCAATAGGTATTTTAACCTTGCTTTTTAGGCCTAATTGGACTATATTTTAAGAGCGTCTTCTTAAAAAGTACCTAACGTCGTTTTCAAAGTGTTTGTTGATGAATTGCGGCAAAATGGAGTTTACTGAAGTCACTAACAAAATATGTCGACTACCTATAACTCTTTAGACGATATCATATTAATATATTTTAGAGTACAGGGATTATACAAACCTTTTTTTACTAAGAAGGCGTATTATCAGTCATATTATTAAGTAAGAGGGAAGGTGGTTTTGCTTTGCAGAGTACAACAGAGGGGCACCGTGAGATTTAATTAGTTTATACAAATTTGGAGTTAGGGTTACGAGTATGCAAATACGAGTTATATTTGGTAAATATATTGGTATATATAGTGCATAAGCTTAATTTTGTAAGCAAAATTAATTCTGTGATTTTGTTATTCTGCATTTAAGCGTAGTCCATACCGTCATTCGTTACCAACCATCTGTTGGTTCAGATCTTTTCTTTGTATTTATCAAGAAAATATACTCCGAAAGATTTTGTATACAATGCTATTCTACTGTGTTGTACTCGTAGGTACTCTTATGTTCACTAGTTACACAAATCAAACAGTTTTCTTTTGTCAAACAAGCTGTACAATAGTAGAAAAAAATGATAAAGAAAGATTTATTTTTACTCTTTTAAGGCTTATTGTATAAATGCTTAAGGAGATTACTGGCTAGAGCAACAATGCTCATATATCTCGTCTATCATGTCAAGTGTTTCAATGAAAAGTGTATCTAACCTAAGTATTATAATAGCTATTACTTTGTATAGTTTTTACTACTGAGAGTTCAATAATGTTAATGAGTTTTACAAGATTAGAAACTTCCATTATTGGTTTTCCCTCTAATTTTGCCGAATTAAAATGAGTTTCATAACCCAACTTCTTTTGTTTTGACATTTTGAACTCTCCATTACGAAAGACAGGTTAATGGAAAGTGATTAATCGACTTGTTGGCCCGTCTTCTTCACGAGATAATCCAGATTTACTTCGGCGCCTTATGACATTATTATTTTGTGTTTTGAAGAGATTAAGTAATATTCTTGACGAATTCTTTTCATTGATTTGATTATTTTAAGCATGGTGGTAAAAATAACCTCTTCATTTATTCCAGCGGGTTTATTTTTCATGTTATAATGTTACCGTTTATTTCATTGTATTTGCCAAAATTTTCAATTTTGTCTTGTAGGTATGTTGTAGGTAGGTCTTGTAGGTAGGTATGTATACATAGTTACTTGCCCTGACTGATTCATCAATCTCAAATGACAAAATTATTATTAAATAAATTGATTACATTTGGTTATTTGGCACCCACGGTTTATTTATTTTTTGTTGTAGGTATTCCGCCGAAGTAAATATAAATCTTTCTATTAAAGTAGCTCCAATACATAGAGGACAACCAGATTCACATGTTTTAAAACTAAGAATCATAGTTAGTATGCCTGGTACTTTGTAACTCACTCACACTCACAATTTCATTTGCACCTTTTAATTGAATGTCTGATGTCGAAGAATTACGTCACCGTCGCATGTGTTGTTAATGTTGTATGAACAAAAGTTTATTTTGTTTCGTTTTGTGAATGTAGATATAACGTTAAATAGGTAACCCGTTAAATAGACCATTTATTTTATTAGAAGTTGGGTCTAAATTAATTATAATACACAACACAGGTGCTTAATTACAACGCTTACATTAATTATTACAACCGTACTGGTTGTTCGTTAGAGTATATAAATGATAAATTTAATTTGTGTGAAGTTTCGGTTGTATGAAATACAAAATAGTTTGATGGTAGGCTAACCTACCTATACCTAAAATTACAATGGTAACTTCATATTTTTTAACCAACATCTCTAAGGGGTTTTGGTAATCATTCCAATTCAAATCCAAATTTACTTCCACTTTTTTAACCTTTTTTAACTAACCTATCTTATTGTTACAGACACCGTCCACCCACCGACACTGGGTCATGAAAGAGTGTTTCACTCATCTAAATTAACGCAGTCACCATTCCTAAGTCACGGCAGACGACACCAAGATGTACGCGGAAACGAAAAGATAAGACAACTTACAGAAAGGACAAGAGTCCCACGATGTTTTCTCTTGCTGAAGGCTGTGGCTGCGTTAGCTTTCGTGGGGGTCGCCGACCGCGTTCTCAAGGAGATGACTCTTCATCATGTAGAAGCTCGGAGATTGAGCAAGAAGTCCCTAAGCGCTTGGGAAGAAGAGTCCTCAATGGCGAGTGTACGATAAAAGCGCTGGCACCGTTCCTTCGATTTTGGAGACGGGATGACGTCAGCATGACCAAGGCCGAAAGAAGTAAGTACCTAAACGTCTTTTATTTCAATAATGCCCTAAGCGACATTGATTGTTGAAAAGAGAATAAGAATAGTAGGTAGCCTTATAGTCGTCACAAAATAAAAGGCCCACTTTGACAGTTCGTGCCCATGAAGTTCATAATTGTTTATCAATTGAAATGTTCTAAGGGTAATTACATTTTTCATTGACAGGTACCGCCCACTCGGCTAAGTGCTGTGCGTAACGATTTTTTCATGTAGTCCACAGACTATTAATAATCGGTTAAGGAAAGATAATATCGAGTGAGATATTTTTTTTCAAACCCGACGCGCACTTTTATTTTTATTTATTTGAATACTTACTTGTGTTTTGATTCTGAAGACTGATTTAATTATTATTGTTGTTTTGTGATTGAGTGAATGTTATTGTAAAGAAAATATTAAATATAAGTATATTGACCTATAATAACATTGTATTGTTTTAAAATACCTACAAAATCAAAGGTTAAGCTAATTTTTCTAATTAAAACTTTAATCCAATGCAGTTTACATACATATTCAAATCGATTGAATCCCCATGCAAACTGGATTCGATTCATCGTGAGTATCGAATACCGAATCGTATAGGTACATAACTAGTTATGCCACGAGGACAAACGTCAAAACGGGCCTTTTATTTTGTGTTGAGTATAGTACCAATTTTTCTGTTAATTTTAATTTAAATAGTCATTTATTTAGGTTAGTCGGCAAAATAATGGTAGAACTTTTTCTTTCAAAACCTTCGATGTCGTTTAAAACAGTTTTAATTTTTAAACCATCCTTTTTATTTGGTCACTAAAGCCTAAAAATATTTTCGAGGTTTTTTCAGTGTAGGTTTTGAAAAGGATTACAAACTTCGCTACTGATATAGAAACATTTAAACTTTTACGTTCCTGTTTGAATTATCTGAAATGCCTAAATACTCGGACTAGGCTCACACTGACTGGCAGTGGACACAAGCTAAGTAGCCTGGTCTAAACGTCAGGCATATCAAACGTACCTAAGTATTCAAAAAGGTTTATATAAGTACCTATAACATGATCGCGTTAATTCTCGTTAATTTTATTGTTATATTACTAATAAGTATAGAATAGAAGATGTTTTTTTTATATGGAAATTTTTTGAATTAAGTTTACTTATACGTAATGTTTATGGTGTAAACATAGAAAGTTGTTGATAAATACGTGACTTACCTACCTACCAAACTGTGGTGCCAATATTCAGCTTACTTAATCTTGGGTTATATTTACTAATGCGCTATTCTAAAATATATTTAGACCACCTACTGTTCGATGGACGGTCAAGGTCTGCCGGGGTTTCTGTGGATTTCCTTCCTATGCGGTACGTCAAGCGTTCATTATTAGAATTCTTGTTAACCCGTTCAACTAAATACTTGTGTATGCATTCGTTGTTCGTTCAATTTGATATTCCAGTGGTAAATATATATACAGTAATAGGTATACATCAAAAAGCTTTTTCTACCTAACTACCTAGGTACTTAATGCAAATGTTAACAGTAGACAATCACTTCAAAAATCCATTTCATTAAAAAATAAATACATAGGTAACAATAATAAATTCATGCCTAATTTAACTGATGAAGGTTGGCTTTTGGAAATCTTTCTAAGTATATAAGTACTCTAATTATTGCCTGATTTTCATGGTCATGAATGTCATGATCATCAGTAGAATAGGGTCTTCCAAAATACATGAAGTCTGCCGGCCGGCCGCGGCCGGTGGCGCTTAGACTATACAAGCATTTCGAGTTATCAAATCTTAAATTCAAGCAAGACTGACATTCTAATTGACTATTTAGTGTCTGCTTTATTTATATTCTGTTCACTTCACAGTCAAGACTGCTATATACCTAAAACTACTAAAATATATTCACAATTCCTAAGTTAGTCTAGGTCTCAAGATTAGGAACAAATATGAAAACCTGATTGAATTTAGATACTTAACAGGAATCGATCTTTCAGAACACAGCCTTAACAAACTAAATATTCTATTTGGCTAGTTTACAGAGTTCAAATGTTTAAGGGGCTTAAAGTTAAGGAACTTTCGTAACTTTTGGACCGTCACTGTAAAGGGCGAAATATCACAACACGTTAATACTTTAAGATACTATTGATTAATCAAGATTAAGTTCTTTGTCCACGTCGATTTCTTCAGTGAATGTAGCTCATAATAGGTACCTACAATGCCTATATTATCACTTAATATATATGTACGTCTCGATACAAAATATAGGTTTAAACTTTCTCTGAGGGGCTTTGTAGAATCAAAATTAACTTATTGGCACAGATAACCTAATAGTAGGTACTAGAATTGGAGCGAAATTCAGTAGTTAAATGAACTTACTAATTACTTAATGAAAGAAAGTTATCATGAGTATTTTAGTAAATCTTTCCATTTTCAAATGGTAATTAGTTGTGCATTTGAATCTATACAATAATATTGTTAAGAAATATTGTTTATGCTACAGGATTTTAGGATATATGACCGAAAAACGATAATCGTGGGTATCAACTAGTACTTTTATTTAGGTACTCCACATCACCTTAGAATTTATAAGACTGTCAAGGTGCTATTTAGTTTTAATGTAGCCTAACCTAAACCTTGCACTCGAAAACAAAAATAAAATTATATTCTTTTGATTCTATTCTACTGTTGTATTATTTGTAGAAGATTGTGCAAGCTATTACATTTTAACATAAGCTTGTCAAGTAGTTCAACTTTCAGTACATACTGTCATAATATTAACGTGACTACGTTACGTAATATTCGTTCTTATATTTCAACCGTGCTAACGTAAATTGGATCTGTCTTACGTGTTACCAGTTAGGTAATGAATACAAATTCAGAGACAGGTTGCGGTTTTATTTGTGTTATCTTTAGCACATTTACAGGGTTTTTACTAATAAATATTGAAACACGTATTTCGTTTATGAACTTACCCACATAAAATTGTAAGCTAAGCATATAATTATGTTAACATGTAGACTTATAATATCGCTCCCCGTTGAAATCAACAACCTGGGCTGATTTCTATTCAAATAATCTAATAACGTGAGCTATTATTTTTATATTCAATTAATTCAATGAATAATAATTATTTTCAAAATATGAATATAATTATAAAGCAAATAAATAATGCAAATAATTAATGCAAACTAACTGATAATATTAGTAGTCTTACGATGAAGTACAAAGAAATTAATGAACAATTAATTCTGCCAAAAATCCATTTATAATCCTTATGGCGATTTCTCGATTGCATTCAAAGTTTACACGCATAATTTTGTTTGTTTTGTTGACTGCGCGACTGCCATCTAACCCACCCACCTCCCCCCGACCCCGAGAGGCAAACCTGCGCTAGATCCACGTCCATTCTTTAACATACCTAAATAGTATGCAGGAGACTAGCAGGTGAAGTTAACTTAGGCCCCGATGGTATTACCAAAAATACCCTTGGTAATAACCTAAATAGAAATTAGTATCGTGTTTGTAAAAACTGACAAAATTTCTTCACATTTCAATTATAGGTAGGTACCTTATAATATTTCATAAGATAAAACTAAAATACAATACTCAAGATTATGAGACGTATTACAATCATTAAAACTTATGCGGCTCTCGTATTCCTTGACACTTAGAAGGGAAATATAAAAAGATCTTGATAAGGTCTGTTGCCCTACATGGATCGTTAGATTGGGCTTTAGAAGTAATGAAAGACGATTGTGTAGCGGAAATGAGAATTTGGAGATGAATGTGTGGTGTGACAAGAATGGATAAAATAAGAAATGAGTATGTTGAAGCAAGTTTGAAAACAGGGCCGCTAAAACACGAATAGTCTATTCGTGTGAGGAATTACTCCGAAGATAAAAATATAATCAGCTGATGCAAGCGAACACGCTTGCTAATGTAATAATATGTAGATTTCTTATCTTTAATATATTCAACTTGGTCTAAAACTCAGTAACTACCTATATGTTTGGAATCATTAAACCAATAAGGCTGTAAAACTCATTCCAGTAATACCCCGCCTGTCAATAAAGTAATTGAGTAGATACTAGTATTGGAATTAACTAATTGCCATGCAAATTGGCTCGTGTTTAATATCTGAAACCGTATAATAGAATATGGACATATCAACAGTATGCACGCGTTTGTTGAAGCGTACAGTAAGTGCAAACATGTGGTCATGTGATAATTATTAATAAATAATCGTGTAAATTTCGGAAAATAAAATAAAATTTGCATTCAGTGCAAATAAATTTATTTCTCTGACTGTCCAATGGTACAGCAATATAGTAGTTAATGTGACTGGTTGCGAATGCCAGGTTGGTTGAACGGTTGAAAAGTGGTGTAGATGTAGAGCTCACTGATGATATCAACAATAATGATCGCCTTCACTTAGGCACAGCTCCTTACCAACAAGCGGAAATCATATTGAGGGCCGCAATTTTAAAAAAAACCTCACTGTGCTTTCAGCTATTTGAGAAGCTCTCTAAGGATTGTTTTTGCAGTGCAGACATTTTCCTTAAACGAACAAAAAACAATTAGTGGTTTCATGCCAGCGGAGTATTAGCGGTCGATGACTGTCATAATGAACGATGACTCTGCTGCCGTTTTATTCCTCTCTACTCGTATTATTTGAAACGAACTAACAAAACATTTCGGTTAGATTACTGAAAAATAAGTGATCACATTTAAATAGCTTTCTTAATTGTGTGACCAAAACAGAATTAGGAACGTAATTTCAGCTGCTGTGTTAGCTACAAACTTTAACTGTCTGTTTAGAGGACTGCAGAGTACGAGATGAGGATCTTGGATGCAATTAGGACTAACGCAGAGATGATAATCCTGCGTCCTGCAAACTGTACGCAATTTATTTCTTTTTCATACAGCCATTATTTGCTATTATTTGGATTTTGGTATATCACTGTGCCTTTTTGTAATACATTAGGTACTACTTACCAACATCATACGTGTATACCTAACGTATTCATATGGGATGTTCGTGGGCATAACTCCAGGTGACTGCCTTGGTCTCCAACGGGATCTCGATCAACTTCAAAGATACTGTCTCCTTAACAAGCTTGAACTCAACGTCTCAAAATGTTGCATCAGTACCTATACTCGTAGACCTAATCCCATTATCTTCCAATACGAGCTCCAAAATACTAAAATACTATTTTAACAAGGATGAGTGTTATTAGGGACCTGGGTGTAACTTTTGACTCCAAGTTGCTCTTTGATGCACATATTGAAAATATTATTAAAAAAGCGTCATTAGCACTTGGTTTCATATTACGGTTTTCGGTAAACTTCAAAAACGTAAAGTCCTTTAAAATTTTGTACTGTGCTTTTGTACGAAGTCACTTGGAATATGCCTCACAAGTGTGGAACCCTGTATATAACATATACATTGACAGGATTGAGCGTATCCAGAAGAGATTTCTGCGTTTTCTGCAGTACAAAACACGATGGTATACCTCGAACTACACTGTGCGGTGTAGGAGGTTTCATATACTGCCCTTATATGAACGGAGGTGCATTGTAGACTTAGTTTACCTATTTAAGATTGCGACTGGGGCCATTGCCTGCCCCGAGTTATTAGGGGAGCTAGGTTTTATAGCACGTTCCAGACTGCTCCGCTGTCCTAGTCTACTCTACGTCCCCCTTGTCAATAGCACATACAGACAGAACTCATTTTTGGTACGGGTGAGCAGATGTTTCAATACAGTATGTCGTGAACTAGACATAGATCTATTTCACACTAGAATTTCGCTTTTAAGAAAGGTTTTGACGGAGCGCTTTTTTGGCGAGAAGTAACTGTTTGCGGTGGTGTTTTGTTTACGGACTGTATACATAGTTAAGTAGTGTGTAAAATATTGTATTCGTGAAAACTTGTAAATGGCCTTCAGCTACCTATATATTATGAAATGTTTTAGCCGTAAGTTTCCCAAATAAAATAAAATAAAAAATAAAATAAAAAATAAATAAAATAAAATCATGCTGTGGTGGCGGAGCGATGGCAGTGCAATTGCGTCGCGGCTGTGCGGTGTAGGAGGTTTCATATACTGCCCTTATATGAACGGAGGTGCATTGTAGACTTAGTTTACCTATTTAAGATTGCGACTGGGGCCATTGCCTGCCCCGAGTTATTAGGGGAGCTAGGTTTTATAGCACGTTCCAGACTGCTCCGCTGTCCTAGTCTACTCTACGTCCCCCTTGTCAATAGCACATACAGACAGAACTCATTTTTGGTACGGGTGAGCAGATGTTTCAATACAGTATGTCGTGAACTAGACATAGATCTATTTCACACTAGAATTTCGCTTTTAAGAAAGGTTTTGACGGAGCGCTTTTTTGGCGAGAAGTAACTGTTTGCGGTGGTGTTTTGTTTACGGACTGTATACATAGTTAAGTAGTGTGTAAAATATTGTATTCGTGAAAACTTGTAAATGGCCTTCAGCTACCTATATATTATGAAAGGTTTTAGCCGTAAGTTTCCCAAATAAAATAAAATAAAAAATAAAATAAAAAATAAATAAAATAAAATCATGCTGTGGTGGCGGAGCGATGGCAGTGCAATTGCGTCGCGGCTGCGGGATCGTCTATGAGCAGAATGGCAGCGGTGGCTGCGGTGCGGTTGTGAAGCGCATTTGGTATCGTGTACACGCGCGCCAATATAGTAATTAAGTTCAAAGGTTTAAAATGGAATTTGTGATTATAATAAATAAACAAAAGGTTATGATTCTAATAATAACATTATCAAGCAAGTGAATACTTACTTTACTCAAAGTTTACTCAAAATATTATGTTAAGATCTTTATTTTCGTGAATCTAAATAAAATCTCTAAATAAAATTTATTTATTGCCTTTGTCCCGTTTTCTATCTCGTGAGTTATCTACCTTGAAATAGTATACCTAATTTCTTTCAAAATTAACGTTCCCTGTATTATTTTCACAATGCACTTGAAGATTTGTATCTTACAACAACAAATACAGGGCTCAAATTTGGGGTGAAAAAAAAAAAAATTGTGTTCGAGGTGAAATACGTAGGTAAGGTGAATGCGGGAATAACTAAATTTTTTACTTGGCTTTAATGAAGTTGCAGCATCAAGCTTTTGATTGGGCACTATGGGAAGAAGAATAAAAGTCCTCAAGATCAACTACTGTAGGTTCAGAAACACGCTGTACATATTTTATTTCGTAACTACATTAATTATGCTTTTGTATCCAACACGTTCTCAGTTTTAAAAGCTTTTTGGTGACAAACATTCTTCATTACTTTTTAGTGAAAAACTCATACAAACTTTTGTACATCATCACACGTAATCTTTTTTTAATGTCAAAAACAAACCATTTACGTAGCGTGTAATCACGGGTTGGGGAAAGTCACGAGAGCCTTTTTATTATCCGGCGACAGAGATACGGTAACATACGCTGTAAAACTCATTCAAACTTGGATGACCTCGACTGCAAAAGTACCTATCTATACGTATAGAGATTAAGGTTGTCCGCTACCTCATGCGTGTGCACGAATGCGAGCGCCTACCTGTTTTGTGCAAATAATACCTTATTAAGTACGTGCGCCATCCCTATCGGGCTTCACCCCATCGGAGCTAGCGGTATAGTGGGTATGGTGGACTTGAACCGACCAAAACAGCACAACATCGTGCACCGACACCCTCGCGTCAGGAGCGTGGTACATTCGAGGAATCTGGTGTGCTTTTAAAGGAGGATATATTTTTTTCAGTTCTACTTACCAGGTCATCTATTTCTGTCATCGTCATCATAGCGTTAGTACCTACTGGTTGCATCCAAAGCCTTCACTTTGGAGTCTGGGATACGTTGTCTTACTTCTTCTTTCTAGGATCAGTCCTAGAAAGAAGAAGTAAGACGGACGACGGACGACGACGACGACGGACGACGACGGACGGACGAGACTGGCGCAAGTCGGGAGGTCAGCCTCCCGACTTGCGCCAGTCTCGTCCGTAAATCAGCAGGTTAGTTGGGGTTCTGAAGAATATTATATGAAAATATTAAATTAGATTGCGAATGCTTTAAAACCGAAAAGTTTTCCATCGCTTGAGCTTAAACTTTGACACGATGTACAACCTGTTTCGAAGAGCTTTTTTCAGACAAAGTCTGGATCCGGGCCGCATGTATCTTATAATTATGTTGTATTATATTATTTCTTGATTAAACCCCACAAATTCTACGAAACGTTATAATCCTCAAACTCGTGAACTAGAACCGCACAAGTTAGACACATGTAATTATGGTAACGACTTCACTAACGAAATAATGGTCGTGTAGTCTGATATGAGCCTGGCAACATTAATGGTAGAAAGTGTCAAGTGAAGTTAAATTTTGAAGTTTATACAAGAGAATTAGTTTTTGCGCGTGTCATTTAATCAACTTACTTCACGTATTGTGACTAGAGCGTTCGACTGCCAGCTACATCGTAGGTCGAGGGTTCGATACCCGCTCAGTAGCAATATTTGCATTCATGATTATATCCTAAACAACATAGCCGTAGGCAGTCGGATAAAAGATTTCTTACCAGAATGATTAATCTTCAATTATAATATTCAGTTAACCGGATTTTCATTTATCCGGATGATTCGCGACAACGTATGTAATTGTATTTTGAAGCGGGTTGCACTGGATGGAGAAAGGCTGACCCCACCTAGTGTTTCGGGCAGTATTGAGTATGGTATTTAATTTTAGTACGTGTGTTATATAAGTATAATATTTGTATTAAATTATTTAGAGAATTAATTATTGTGACTTCTTGTCACAGTACGCACTTTTAAGACGCTAATGAGTCTAGATTAAAAAATCTTGGTTTGTTGGTCACGCCCCGTGGTCATGGTCATGTCATAACTTAAGAAAGGTTTTACCAATTTTCTTTCAAACTTTTTTTTAAATTTCTGATATTTTGAAGAAGATTCTTACGGAGAGGGAAATTAACAAATTAGCACAGAAAATTGAAAATTTCAAAAAAGTGAACGACTATTATAGTATACCTTATAGACGGGGCTGCGTCCCATATCTATAATTATAGATCTAAGTTGAACCAAGTGTCTTTAGTATGAAATAATGTTAGCACTTTATTTAGAAACATTATTATCATTATGTATCAAGTTAGAAATTTATCATTATGATAGTAAATAGCGGTCATTTTACACTCGTCTAATTACTGTGGTCTGTCCATTATATCGCGGACATTTCACATACTCGTAATCTCGTGTAAATATACATTGACCTACATTTGGATGATTGTGCTTGTCCTGTGAAGCAATTACCGTTTGATTAAATATGGTGAGTTAAGATGATGTAATATATTATATGCCTTTATTGCCTGCAGGCAAAAATTTGTATTCATTTATTTATTTTATTTGGAACGAAGATGATTGTGTTCTCTCGAGTACTTAATTCATACTACTTATCTTGACACTATTATTCGAGGCTTCGCGCGAGAGGAACTCAGTTTTCGTTGCTGAAACCCAAGCAAGTGACGCCTATGTGTCAATATAATAATCTATCCTTGTATCAAATTTTAGCCAGATGCGTTCGGCCGTTAGAGTACGATTGGGTAACAAATGTCCATATATCCAAACTTACAAACA
Source organism: Lithosia quadra (assembly GCA_963576445.1). Classification (NCBI taxonomy): domain Eukaryota; kingdom Metazoa; phylum Arthropoda; class Insecta; order Lepidoptera; family Erebidae; genus Lithosia; species Lithosia quadra. The sequence continues at coordinate 10,134,195 of OY754878.1, read as the reverse complement.
TCTTCACAAACTTTCACATTTATAATATGAATAGGCTTTTTATTTAAAATGCTAGCATGAAATGAAAGAATTGGTTCATTGTTGCACTGGTTGACACCGAAGTGTGATATCCACTGGGTGTTTCACGTAGTGGCCTCCGCAGATCGATCAGCTAGAGTAGTGCGTGACAATTTATTAAAAGGCAATGTAATCACATTAGTACTTCATATGATCATTTTTATGGCTGTTATTTCCATCAAGGCTACAAACAAAATTTATTAGGCCTGTTTTAATCCTTTTATTCAGCACGTACACCCAACAACGACAGGTGCTTAATACTAATACGTAATTATGTAAAACCTTCCTACACCAAATTGCATAATGATGATGTTGAAGGATTTTTATATTTTTGTTTTATTGAGTATCTATACTTAACATAAAGTTTTAAAAATAAGTTTATTGATTTAAATCGTTCAACTAAATACCACCATTTTAGAATTTATAGCTTCTGGGATGATGACATTTTCTATTTGGATTGCACTTTAGCAATACCTTACCATGTGTTCAATAATTAAAATGGACACTATTGATTCTTGATCGTCGATAAACTAAATCAAGAGCAATATAGTTTTAACTACCCACGTTACGCTAAGCTGCGTCATATGAACAATTTTAGTTTTGTCTAAGGAGAGCGGAGAGCTATAAATATTTATGCCAAAAAGAAATATGACCTATAAAACAAATGTCTTTAGTATCTCTTAATCGTCTGTAATACCGTCTAGCGCTACCAGATGTTTGCAGTCTGCTTTCATGATATAAACTTATTGTTATCGCCAAAATGATCTTTTGTTTTTAAATTCTTAGTCCTAATTACATGCAGACTTTTAGGAGTACAATTGGATTCCAATTAAGTAAATATTTCCGTTTTGCACGAGTGTTCGAAGCCAAAATAATCTTTTTTCCACCGATTACAGGATATTTCATTACTTTTCTTCGCAGCTAAAGTTGATATTACAGCAACCTTTGTAGACGTAGGAGAAAGGGCATAACGGAATTTCCCGTCCATATTAACCACCATATTAAGGGTATTAATAGTATACCATACAAAAAGCTCTGCTAAACACTATGTTGCTGACGTTGCTGTTAATGATTGGAGGCCCTAGAGCTAATTAAGGTTATATTACTCAGATGTTTAGAGTTTTGACAGGCATTGGTATCCCTTTTAGTTTTGATATAAACATGTGCAGATGCTTGCCGATTTATAAGTTGGTATCATCCTATTAAAGCAATAAAAATTTTACCAGTTTAGCAAGACATTTTGATGTGGCTATGTAATATACTTTCTATATATATAGATAGTAGGCTAAAACTATGTTTGTCTATCCACTGAATCGTTTCTAAATCGTAAAATGAAAAAAGTGTAGTGAACTAGCTAGTTAAATAGCTGCGTCACTGTGTCACTAGTGAGTAGGTACTTACTTTCATATCTAGTCCCAATGATAGGACTTCGGAATGTTGGCCGTTACTGTCATGAGATTTGGTTAAGTTTATAATCATATCATTAAAGGCTACTTCGTGATAACAACTTCTCCATATCAAAAGTCTCACATCTTCAGAAGAAATCTTTAGTAAATGTAGTAAGCCTAACATTGTAACTACATTTTGTCTCCTTAAGTGCTCATATTTCTACAAGATACTTTAGTGCGTACTTGGAATACGTAAGCATTATATTTTATTTGAAAGTACTGTAGGTATACGTAATTTATGTAGCAAATAAGTTCAAGACTCAGGATTTCAGAGGTAGCAAACATTGTAAAATAATACTGAATAATATGTATTTTTATATTCCCAGTCTTCAGGTAATTAAGCTCGAATTCATTCTGAACTATATTTTAATTATATCATCCTCTAATCAGTTTCTATCCTAATCAGTTCAGGATGTAAAAAAATGAGGTTCTACTTTTTTAATATACTTAGGTATATAGGTACTTAAACTTCAGCTTGATTAAACGATTTAGGATCTTAATCTCTCCCGTACCATTTAATATTGTAGGTAATACTGTTTTTCAAATTGTAATAATTCTGCCTGTGTATGTAAAAGTTAAGTTGAAAAAGTGAACATTCCAGACGGGATTTCGACTAATCCCTTGCACAATATTAGGATAGGTATTCATATTCGATCTAAATCTGTACGAAAAGTTAGCATATTAATTGCTTCAAAGTTTTATTAAATTTTCGTTGATATGGTGTTCGCAATATAAATGAAAAAGAATTTTTTTTTCAAATAAAATGAGAAGCCGGCTAAAATGATCATCTATTAAGTAACTCTTAAGCATTGTTTAAGTATTTTATGAACTTTCAAAGGTTTATCCTACCCTGATGTTTATTACTTGTTTAAACTATTTGTAGAGAGAAAATGCCTCATTATCTGAGAGAGACTGAAGAAAATATTTAGCGTCGAAGGGGTGGGTGGGGAGATCCCATCCACAGATATGGTGGTTACATTAACGTGATGTATTTCATATATATACTGTTTACTTGTATCTACCTATTTACTTGTGCCAGTTTACTAACGAGGTAAACTAGTATAAGACCAGCCGACGCTCGGCAAGTAGGTAGATACAGTATACTTGCTTTAACGGGTAAAGGTGATCAATATTTTGTGAAATGAGTTTTATTGTATTATTCTCGAAGGTTTGTCGAGTCTGTCTTCCACTTCAGGTCTTCGAGGTGTACTATAAAGAAACCATTCATCCAAATTTTATAGGCTTTCCTGTTACTGAATAATAACGGTACAGCTTATAAACTGGACATGCACTATTAAGTAGATATAATGCTATACAACAGTATAATGATAAAACTGACGTAGGAGGTTCCCTGTCATCATCTGTACAGTTACCATATTTCAAATATCAACACAAAGTTTACAAATTGCATGGTTCTCTCCTTTTCTTAACGACTCAGGGTTGAAATAGAGAACAGTTACCATAAGAAGTTATGGTTGGCCCACCTGGACATCTAACCCAAAACAGAAGACATATTTATTTTCTTTACGGTAAGATTCCATAGCTGGATGACCCAGATTTAAGGTACGTGTAACAATATAACATATAGTACCTAACACAAAAATCCAATAAGCACTTATTTCTGATGTAGCAGTCAGACCCTTCTCCATTAAGAGTCATGTTTAGTCCCACTCGACAACGGAAGCATCGTATAACACGAATAAAGGGTTACTAAAATACAAATTCTTTGTAAACGACCCCAAAGTGCAGTTTAATGAATGTGTTCCTCGTCCACATACTTTGTTAAAACATGGTTTACCACTACGTGCAGGTTAATAGGATGTAGTAAATTACACACACTTCCAAGGGTCTTCCAAGAGTCTACTATTGAAGGTTTTAAGGGAACGAGGAAGAAGCTCTGTTTCTGAAGTATTTTTGGGGTTATGCTATGATGAAAAACGAAATGAACGCAAGTCTGAATATTCTATTATCTGCTAATAAGTTCTTTGTGCAAAAATTTTCCTGTCGACAGAATTTGGCCATCAATCAATCTACCGTTGTCTTTCCAAGTAGGTACATATCTAGTGTTTTGTTCTGTAATTTTTTTTTATCTTGGTAGGTAAGTAACGGTAACACGTGAACCGGTAATATTACGAATAATATTCGTAATATTACCGGTTCACGTGTTATAGGTGTAGTGGTATGCCTTCTGATGTGCTATTTTTCTTTTTCTGATTTTAATTCGGTCTTCGTCTGCTTGTGATACTGTGTAATTTAATCGTGCCCTTCGCTTCTTGTTAAATTATGGATACCTAGTATTATGGTATTAGCTATTAGGTATTGTGGAGCAATTCTACTAACCAAATAACAGTAAACGTAAATAACAATTTCAGTGGCGTGGGTCAGTATCTCTGGTTTTAACTGTTTCGTGGTGAAGATAAGAGATAAAAACAACAGGAGCATACAACTCTTAATCTTATAACTGCATAGGTATCTATATTAAACTATAACACGAATCCACTGAACTTTATTCATCATTTTAATCATTATTCGTTCTGCCAGTTATTGCCCAGTGAAAGCACATTAAAGCGGTTGGCTGGCTCCCGCCACTAAGTGAACATTTACATAGAAAGGAATACTATAGTGCTTTCATACAATAACCACAATTCCAGCATTATCACTATGCGGGTTTTCTAATATCGTTTAAACGAAATCGTGTGAGATTTTATACCTACTCTTGAAGTATATTTTAGCATTCTGTAAGAGTATTTAAGTCAATTTAAATATAATTTAACTTCGCCCTAAATTACCGATCGGGTTTAGGATCACTTACTGCGTATAGATACGTATAAACATAAAAATGCAGACAGATTCTGATAACGCTTCAGGCGCCATGTTTTTAAGATTTTGGCTGAAATTTCGGAAACTATGCGCTTTATTGCTAAAGTTATACATACTTACCTTTATTGTTGAAAATAGAATTTCGCATTATTCTTTTCTTATAATTTTCCAGTTACAGTGCGTTAATCCCATGACCTTGAGCCAAAAGAGGAATATTTTCCATAGCAAATGATAAAAAATATAAGGGTTAGAAGTTGCTACTTTTTCATTCTAATTATATGGGGTTTGTGGTAAGCAACTGTTTCTATAATAGAAAAATGAATATCAGTTTGACTCCAATAAAACCGAAGAAAATGTATGTCAAAGTTGTTAATATTAGCTAAAGATAATTAATTAAAGATGTCGACAATATTTTGTTTATTAGCATAAATAGATACAAAGCAATTTCTAAGGCGTGAATTATAAACAACATTTATGACAGTACATTATGAACAGATATGGTGCGGATAAGACGCGGATGCGCTTAAAATTATACAGAAAATGCGAGGTGTAGGGTAGCTATAGGATATTTTAATAACATCTGCACCTTATCGTTTCTGTATTATTTACACCTTTTTCATCAATGGTGAAAAACGCGGTCGAAGCAAAATAAACTGCATTAGCATATTCTTGCCACTACATTTCATTAAGTAAATATGAAAATCTCCTTAGATAAACGAATTTTCACTACTGAAATCCAGCCTAACTCCTACAAATCATCGTTTCGACCCACTGTAACGCAGTACACAAATACGATGGAAATTGGGTTTCAAAATTTGCAATTCTGAATATCGAATACCTGGAGCTATGTTCGGGAAGGTGCCGGCTGGTACTGCGAACATCTTCCTAGCCGAGAGTAGATATTACGTGGGAAACATATACGAATATCAGATTTTATTAACAGTATAGCTACTTATACTAAGAATAATTTGTGGTATAAATTCATATACATGACAATATTCACATCTAATAAAACTTGGATATAATATTATTAAATACATTTTGATTATACTGTAAATATTATCCTTCGTTTTGCTTTAAAAAGAAGATTTTTAATGTATCTTACAGCATCTGGAATGGTGGCCACTATTTCTAACTTCACCTCAGTTTACAAACAAATTTAACATATAATAAAAAGAAATAATTGCCACATCCAATTAGGGAGAAAACCAAATTTCTTGCTTGCTTTCTTCTTATAGTTATCAAACAACAAGTTTACATCATGGCTTGTAACTAGCGGAACATGATAATATAAAAGTACATTTCATTTATATTTAAATGTTTCAGATATAAAGTCTAGGTGGTCTTTGCAGAAATAAACCGACTAATTTATATTTACAGCTAATGGGTCGTATCGCGCAAGTTTACCTATCCAATTATCTTGTATTGTTTTCTTGTTTAAATTATGTGTTTTAACACAATAGTGCTCAACATGAGTTATAAATAAAAATATTTTGATTAGAAAAAAAAATAGAGTTTGTTTTCTGCATGTCACCAAACTGTTTATTTAAACGTGTCGTCGAAGTTACTATACTTGCGAGCGTTTACGTATACACACGTTATATAAAACTCTTCTCCTTGATGCTAATTTTTAAATAAAGGTTATTTAAAAATAATAATATTATATATTTCAAAGTCCAAGTTTTCCATATTAGTAAATGCATAATATATGAATGTATTGGAATGTATACAAGGTGCTTTGTTATAATCAAAATCCAATTGTTTGTTCCGGTAAAACCGCCACCGCGCGCTGTAATGATTGGGCCAATTAATTATGTTATGCGTTGCTATGCATATTATAGCTAATTTATAGAAATTTATAAAATATAACGCTATTAGCACTAGCACTTTTCAAAATTTAAAGCTAGGTATTTTAATAATTACGGAACTTAGGGAACTAATAAAAGAACTGTAGCCATCATAAAATATACATCATGGCATCTCGTCGTTATCGTAATAGCGTGTGCGTGATTGGAATTTAAACTCTCATTTACGGACATTCCCAATTTTTGGGTCCCATATAATTGGGATTAATCAAATTTTATTTTGGTGTTTTGCTGTAGAAAATATAAGCATAGCACATATGTTGACAAGAGTTGCTGAAGCGAGTATTAAGGATAAGTATATTAAGAATGCTGAAATAAATTATAATTTTCAGTGTTGGATAATTGACATGGAAGATCAGATTCTAATTAAATCGCAAAGCTCTTGTATCCTCTGCTAAGATATTTTTGTTCTGGAGGATTTACTAAAAAATAATTCAGCTATGTATTCAAGCTCACCTTTGTAAATACCAAAGACGATATTATCGTGTTTGGTAAATACTATTGCCATAGATTAGCTAAGATTTTAACAGTACTTAGTTCGAGTTACACGTGTGCATTTGGCTCGTAACTTAATTAGGTAAGTAGTTTGAAACTGCTGATAGTGTTAATTATGTTTGGACTGAAACTTATTGGTAGCAAACAAAACTTATCTTTTAGAGTATAATTACTAAGTTAAAGTTTATCGGAAATTTCTTACCATGTGAAAGGTAGGGAAAATGTGATTTCTTTAGAAAAACGAGGCTAATTGCCAAATTAAAATTTACATACGTGTAGGTAATTATGTAAGTAACTAATTTTCTGTTTATTACGTTCGCAATTGAAAATACTATTTTGATCAACTAGCAAGGCGTTGATCAAATTGAGTATGTAATGCGCATTTCCAAGGGATCTGTATTGTCTGTGGTTATTTTCTACATCGGTTGGCAATAAGCAATGGTAAAGGCGTATCGGGTAATGCCCCGCCAGCGCCAGCTGCTTTTTACCCACACTGTCTTTATGTGTTGAGCTGCGCACATTGGCGAGTGAAAGAAATTCCATGATTATTATGAAATTAGCATGAGGAGGTTCTTATTAACTTCAAACCATCGCGTTCTGTCATTTAAATTTACTAGGATAGGATTATAATGCTCCTAAATTCTCAGCAGTAGGTACTAATTATAGCATTTGGTTTTTTAATGAAGTATATACCTACCTAGACAGAGATACGTAGTCTGGAAATGATACTGCTAAAATTTATTACTGTATTGTTTTATTTTATTTAATAATATTTTCTATGTTCAATATACTTGTACATTCTCTGATAACGTTACATAGAAGACGTAAAGCTGTAATTTATATTATTTTGCTGTATCCAAGGCCCTAACGGGGATCTGTGGTGGCTGTATTATTATTTTCTCTCATAAATTATTCCTTTGTCCCTTTATCCTGTGATATAATTTTTTATGTCCTAGGAAAAACGGACAGAAATATTTTTTCTGCTCCACACCAATAGGTACACAATTTATATGATTGAGATTCGATTGGAATATATTGCACGATTAATTTATTTTAATAAATTTCGAAACTTCGCCTGTACCAATTGTGAACAAGAACATGACAAGCCTATGATAAATTAGTGGAGTGGTATTTTAAATCTCGTTTTTCATTTAAGAGCCACAGAATATGGCATATCATATCAAGCTAAATTTAAATTAGAGTGACAGCCGCTTCTGAAACCCTCTTGATACTAAAATGTCCTCACTGTCCTCAGTCATTATCCAATGAGACTCTTCGTCTGAAAGGTTGTCCAGAGAATTTATTCTGATTATCGTTGTGGTTATAACGTAACTGTAATTTCAAATTGAAATTATTAACTAAGGTAGGTGTCTACTTTGTTAAGTTTGTCAAGTGGTTTTTTAAAACCTCTAGAATTTATGATTGGGTTTCAATAATTGGAATATTGTTATTTGTTATAAAGGGATTGAACAATGGGTAAGAATACAGAAGAAGGAGGAGGGGAAAAAAGGAAGGAATGATTAGAAAGATAGTCGCACCAACTGCAACTTAACGTAGAGTCTAGAAGCATATTTGACAATTTCATAACTGACGGCTTTAAGCACTATGAAACATAATTGAAGAACAAATCGAAAATGTTGCGAAAATTCTCCTACACGTAGATACAAGTCACAGTCAGTTCTCGTACCTACTGAAAACGTATAATTTACAAAAATATAAGATATATTACGAGTAGGTATAACTATGTACAAGTTATGCATTCTCGATATACCTATATATTTTGCTTTTTGCCGAATATCATGATTGATGGGGTATACGGGAAATGTTCTCTAAAAAATTGGGCCTTGTGACCGTAACTATTTGTGGGGACTTATAAGTTGGCAAATAACAGGGAATTTTATACCTCTACATTCTAGATATAAATAAAATTATACAGAAAGCAATTCAAATGATTTATTAAAGATTTTGTGTAAGTATTTAGTTTTCACGTCAGAACCTAAAATATGTTTGAAAAAAAATAACCTGTTCGAACCGACTTTCAAACTTATTTTTTCCTTAAATTTGATCGACCTTCGATCCTCACATTTATTGCATGGCTACTACTACTTGTGTCGACACGACTGTTGTTGTGAAGTTTTATAGAGAGCCCTTGTTGTGCCAGATACTATGGGTATGAGTTCAGATACATAGATGAAATCGTGATTAGAATTTAAGAATGCTTAACTTAGGGCTTATATAAATAAAATCCTATTTCGAATAAAAACTTCTCGTAAGCAATAAAAACATTTTTTTCTCTGATTGTGAAAAACTGGTTGAGCTATTTTTGTTATAATCGTAGAACATTTCATTGTTTTCACATTTCTTCTTCTATTTGGCAATCTCGACGGCGATATTTCGACGTTCACTTCGATTACATTTTGGCTCTAGAAAATTGTCTTGTCTCGCCTCAGTAAAATCCCAAGACGACTTTATATACGAAAAACTTAGGACGTCTTGTTTGTGGTATAATAACTGAAAAGACGGGTGCTTATTTTTAAGTGGTTCACTAGTCACAGCCCGATTCCTTCACAGTTCACAACATTGGATTGTGAATGGTCTGTAAGTCTTTATGTTGCAATACCGGCTGCAGTTTGAGTGTATGTTTAACGACGTGGATCCATCACTAAAGCAAGTTGGCTAGTGAGAATATGATGTGGAAATCAAACGGTTGTACTTTCGAACATTCAGTAGATACATAATTGAAGGGTTTTACTTATTTGAATGGACTTAAAAGAGCACTAGTAACGAGTTGTCTTTTGATACCTAGCGTTTTATTAAAGAAACCTTTTGTTTTTTAGTTAGGTACTTATTCTTCTTCTTAAATTAACCATAAAATATTGTTACAGCGATGAAAGCAGCCATTTTGATCCAGCAGTGGTATCGGCGTTACTTGGCACGAATGGAGGTGCGCAGGCGATACACGTGGACCATATTCCAGAACATCGAATATGCCGGCGAACAGGACCAAGTAAAGGTAAGTAATTCTCTTATAAATTTAGTGTGTGTGACCCGACCATTAATAATTATATTTTAATCGAGAGGAAATTGACATTCACATCACTATTGTAATATGTCAAAACGGCCATCATATCGTGCCGCTACTATAGTAAAATTTAATTCTTTGTTTTGTTACGTAAATGATTTGGAATCATTCCGTAGTGTACCTAAGTATTGAACCGAGTATTAAATTATGGTAGTCTGTTATTTCAACCCTAAACAAACATTTTAATCTACGTTAAATATTAGGTATTTTATAAAACGGATACATTCTACTCGACAAGTTAACTAGAAAATTAGTAGTGTCTAATTTTCATTTATATTATGTACCCGCTAACCCCTGTATAGTCTCGAAGGAGTTGGCACAGCTGTATTTGCTATCCACATTTCATCCAATTACGGTCTACTGGGCACGTTTTAGTACTAAATAGTATGAAATTTACTAATAGAGATTTTAAGTCTGAAATAATAATAATTAGGTATCTGTTTTAATTTCAAGAGATTTTAGCGATTAGGAATTGGGCTAGTAGTGGTAATAACTGCGCGGCGTTCTAATCGATCTATCAACATCATATCATACTTACTTATTGGTTACAATAGTCCTGTCAGTGATGATAGATCGATTTTAGTACAATGTCACACGACTATTGTATAGAAAATTGGGTCGGGTATACACCTGTAATAGGTACGTGTGTGTAATAAGTTCCAAACTAATCTTTTACAGCAAGTTACTGATGAATAAGTCTAGACAGTTTGTAGTTATTACTCACCATAACAAGACGAGAATTTAGTTATATCTATACTCCGATTTTTAATTCTAGGCAAGAAAATGACAACTGCAACTGTCACTGATACAAAAAAGTGTGACCCGCTACAATAGTGATGTTCGGCAATCAATAGACTAGATACTTTAGTCATTCTTTATTTTTATCAGTGAATGAACCTCTTTGCAGTTTATGCTCGCCTAGTACATTACACGACGGAAATATTTTTTATAGAATACTAGCTGTGTCCCGCGGCTTCGCCCGTGGCACACTTTGTCCCCGTGGCAGGATAAAAAGTATCCTATGTCCTTTTTCTAGTTCTAAGCTACCTCCCCATCAATTTTCAGCCAAATCGGTTCAGCCGTTCTCTAGTTTTAGCGAGACTAACGAACAGCAATTGATTTTATATAATATATAGATTTAATTACTTACTGTGTATTTTTTCTGTTTAATTACCGTAAATTACATATTTTTATTTATATAAAAATTTTATTTATATATTTAATAAAAGAATTATAATCTCGACTCACGACTAACTTATAATTGGAAAACTCGATTCAACCACATCACTATTTATTTGATACAAAAAACCTGCAACACTGCAAATGTCATTTTCTTGCCTAGAATTAAAAATCAGGGTATAGTAGTTGTATATCTTTTAATTCCTTTTTAGTGATTTTCGATTTCGGTTATTTCTATATCTACTAAATCTTTTTACAAGATAGTTGAAGCCTATTGACTCTTGATGTATGTCCCATCATGGCATCACACTCTGTTACATGACAGAATGTGGCTTATAAACTTTGGGCATAATGGTTCTGGGTCATCTCACACATTGGCGGCGTCTGTAAACCCGAGACAGCATGCGGTTTTAGTAGTTTCAAGTCCAAGATGACCGTCCTCGCTGGCCGCGGGGGTAGTATAGGTGGGGATTTCCACACGGTAAAAATCGTTAAGCGTCAATGTACCTGAACTAAATAAATAACTTATAATATCTAATTATTTAATCATGCCAATATGATTATATGCATAGGATCAACGCTGTAGTTACCCATAGTAGAAATATCTTCCTACAGAAAACTCCCCATAGTAACTTTTCACGAATACCTAATACCAATAATAAAATTGTAATAAATCATCTACTTATTGCAAAACTAAAGGTAGGTAAGGTTCATCCTTTTATCGTTCGCTGTACGTAAAGCTGGTAGATGTATAAATATTTATTGTGTTGTGTGTCATACAGTAGTGATAAAATACAGTCAGATAATAGGTTACCTTTTTAAAATTTATTAACATGAGTTCTCATAGTAGGGCTTGAAAGGGATAAAGCACGTCCAATATTTCATTCCTTAGACTTACAAAAGAAAAATAAGTAAATAACACCACTTGTATAAAACTTTCTTTCGAGTTAAATTTTCGTATTCGCAATAAGTTGGATACTTGTAACTTTTCGGTTTATCAATTTTGTTGAATCGTAATTTGTGAAATTTAAGAAGGAGTCAAACAGATTAAGTCGTCAAACAAAAAGGTTGGCAAACTTGACTGTTATAATCTACTCAACATTGGCTGTTTGCCATATAATTGGAACTTCAATTTGCAGAACTTTTGAATGTTAATCTTGTTATATCATGGTTTCATAATAAATTGCCACTAAGTAATGATTTATTCGACTAACCTTCGATATACTTATCCAAAAATCTTACGAACACAATAGGTAGGTAATAAATTTAGAAAAAAAACTAACTTTGAATTTCATGACAACCGTCAGCCTCCCAGCCCAAGAGGAAAGCAGCCATCAGGGTTTATTTCGTCAATCAGGCTTGCGGGTGAAGTGGTCTTGGGCCACTAAGATCTTGGTAGTGGGGTTCACTACTACCAAGGTGGGTTGGGTGGGATACTACACCCAACTCAATGCCCTGAAATATCATTTAGATCACTTGATCCAAGAGCAATTTTGTTGTAGTTAACTAAGAATAATAACTAAAGATATTAAAATTATATTAGAATATATTGGTAAGCTCGGTTAAGTGGTACGATTGTTGTCCATGATTTATAAATTAAATACCCAGATAAAGGAATAAATTACACTTTGGAGCGATTAACGCTTTAATTTAAATTTATCGTTACGGGTCGTCCAACTTTCTGAAATGGTAATAATGAAAATGTTGTTCAAATGTGCTTTACATTTCATTTTAAACATAATTTATAGGGTAACAATGTGGTGTTACTCCGTTTGATAAACTTAATTGATTGAATTAAGATTTTCGCGTCTTATTACGAATATATTGATGTACACGTGCATTGGCGTATATAGATAACCTATTAATTATGTTATACCTACGTACCTATAGATATAATATTTATGGTCAATGCAAAAAAAACTATTTAATGACGCCGGGAGAAGCATGATGTCATGTGGGTAAAATACTGAGCAAAATGAAGGCTCACTGTCTAGAGACTAATAAAATAAGACAAGATTGATACTTGATTGAGATGAATGACGTAATAAAAAGGCAACTTCTCCCCCTCAATACAGCCGAGCAATGTCTTAAACCAAGATCAACGCGCGAAACCCATAGAATATGCAGTATGATAATTGGATCGTTTCAGTCGAAGTTGAATTTAATTTCTCGTTAGAATAGAGCTTTGAGAATATTATAACTTGCGATTGCCACCAACCGAAATTTGCTTGATTTGGAGTTAGATGGGGTCCCCTAATATCTATTGCTTCATCAAGTCGATATTATTATAAGATTAATAAACCGCTACTTTAATATGTGTAATGTGACATACAAGTTCACTACTGACTACAACATGATCTTAAACTGTAATCGGTGCCTATAAACATTTGTGGTAGCCGCCGCTACCCACATGTTAGCAATTTGATTCTCACCGCAAGTAGAGCAACTGTCTCTCCAACGCAACTACAAAAATTATCTCCTAGTACTCTTACAGGCTCTATATCCAACTGAAATCCAGTTATACCGGTTAGTACCGTAGAGTGTAGATTCTCTACGATACTAACTACATTATTTTGAACATAATGAATTTTCAAAGAAGCTTGTTAAGTTACAAAACCGCGTGCCTAATGTATCTAATGACACATCTTTGCATGTACTAAAATTTACACTCTCAAAAGCGTATACGTACAATGAATAATGCAAAAGGGATAATGCTCGACGAAGTAGATTATGCTACATTTCAACATAATTAAGTTCATCAACAATATCACGTCGAATTAGTCTGAGACGGTCGGAGCAATCTAGCTCGCGGCGATGTGGCGTCGCGTCGTGTCGGTGCCGTTGACTTTATTGTGTTCACTGAACACTTCAGTGCGATCATTCAATTTCAGTGAGCAATAACACGCACGGTCAAATCACGTTATCCTCCTATAATATATTATATTTGCGAAGGTTCTCTTACAAATTTATTCTTTCACTCTTTTTTGTAGAATTCGAATTAGAATTCTCTCGAACTCAATTTTGGAATGAAGCAATTGGCAAGCCATTACCAAAAATAGATATCTACATTCCTGGGCATTTTATTTACCTAAATATTTGTATTTTAAGTATGAATTTGACATTGTATGTACTATTGGCACAGAATAACTAATAGTACTACCTATTGGTTACGTAAACAGTTGTATTATAATAATGTAGGTATAGTTCTAATAGTTATTCTACTTGAACTAAGGTTCACTCTCATAAGTTGCTAGCATTCATACGCGCCAGTAAACTCTCACTAGGCCTTGGTCAGTCTTAAAATCTGTCGTATGTTTGATTTTATTGAGTCACGATACGGTATCGTGACTGCAGTACCGTTCGAACCAATTTTGCATGATGTCAACCTTTTTTTCCTTACACTCACTACTAATTAAAATGGAAAATTTGAATAAGTATCTTAATTGAGTTTAACTTCGAAGAACATACATAGCCTTAACTGGCATATAGTAAGCTAAAGGACATTGGTTAAGTGATTTAACCCGGTTAAGCGAACGCCATTCCCTAGCCTCTATTTTCAATTTATACGCGTAATTATTCAAATTTTATGGGTACCTTGTAACAGAATTATCCTTGGAGGTTAATGGTCTGTTTGGTGAAGGTGCGTTTCGTCGAGATTGTAGGTTATATGGGTGAATGCGTCAATCAGTGCAACGCTAACTACATCATGCGAGTGCACAATGTGTACCTACCTACCTACGCGTTGTGTTCATATAGCCATTATTATTTTATCGATATAGGGTAACCATCCGTCCATTTATAGAGAGAGATATACGATATGTTTCTATATTATCGAGTCCATTTCTTATATTATAATAACTAATGCATTCTTAATAGGAAAGCATATAGAAAAAATATCAACTATTTCTAGGTTTGGTGAAGGTTGTCTAGTGAAACATTTTCTAAGGTGATAAAGTCGCTCATTATAATATTTTTGCAGCCTTTAACGAAGCACTTGTGAATTAGTCTAGCGATATACCTATTATGAATAAACTTGTTTAAAACATCATTTCCATCCACTTGTTCCCAAACAAGCATTGAGTATGAAAGCTACTCCTTGAAATACTTTTACAAGTGCTATAATTCACTTGGCACGTCTTACAGCAAGAATGTCTCCCCGGTCTTGTCGTTCCAGGGTTACACTTGTTAACTTTATCTAGCACAGCAGAGGATTAAAATATATATTAACTCTAATATCTACTGCTAAGATATTTGAAAATTGGTTTAATTGTATGGTACAATATTGTTAGTAGTTGTTGCTTAAATAAATTTCTTCAACATGATGAAAAGTGGTGGATACAACCCTAAAAACTCAAATTTTGAATACTTTCTTCTCTTTTTCGTATTGATAGCATTTTATTTTCGTATAAGTACTGAGTTATCTAAACCTACTATAATATGTCTCAAAACATACTGTATGTTTCTTTCTTTTCCTCTTTCATGGTAACTCTTAGAGAATATCCACCAATACTTCCAATGAATTCCATGTTTTAAAGGCTTTCATGGAATAGACTGTCAAGTGAATTCCCAACCGTGAGAGAAGAGTCTGCGCTAGAGCCTCGTCCGGTGTATCTAACAGGTGAGGTTGTCTTGGGCCTCGAAGATTATGATCCCTCAGACCTCAGATACCTAGTCGCTAATGAAATAGACCAGTGATGAATACGTTGAATTGATTTTAATATATCGTCAAAAGGGTAAGGTGAGGTAGGTATATTATAACCACTCGCTCCAGTTCGGGTCCTTCGTAATTGAGGTCTGGCTTTTATTGAGGCCACAGGATTAAGTGCGACCGTGAGCGTTATTGCCTTAACCATTCAGTACTTACTGGCAGGAGTGAACTCAAAAGTTAACTTGAGGTCTTTTTAAATTAACCAGTACGTACCTAAAAGCCGCCATTTCTGCCGTGTCTTTGATGTGCTGTCCTAAGGATTTTTCTTTGTTCTGTGGATGTGCTTATCTCTACAAACCGCTGGCGATATTGAATTTTGTAATTGATGTTCGTATGACAACCTGAACCAACGCGCAAAGGTTTATAGTGCTCTCCCAGGAACGGAGAGGTCTCATTTGTTAAGAATGATCACCTATCCTAAGACTGACTTGTCTAGTATTGCTTAACCTGGCAATGTAAAATAGAACTGAATGCGCTTCATCCCAAAATATACAGATGAAACGGAGATATGAATTAATTATGTATTCCCTTTTGTCTGGGCTGAAATCAGGAATAATAATCGATCACTTAGAACATGAGAGTGGCCTGGAGTATTTCATGAAGTAAAATAGGTTAGAATAACTATTCACATGCAGAAACCTTTCACGTCAGACAATACGTGCATGTATACAATGCAAATATAAACATGGGCTTGCTTGATTGATTATGTTTCAGTTCATTCAGTGAAAGAACAAAGACGATAGGTACATACATAAAGAGGTATTTATGAAATTCGGAGGGCTACCATGAAATTTCGAGCATGAAATTAGGATTTTTGGTCGGATTTTGGTTCGGGTGCTTTGGCCAAACGAAGTGTCACGGGCCGTTTTTAAGTCCGATTGCAGGACAAATACGTTCCCAAAACTTCGATTCACAACCTCGGATGTTTCATGGTATGTTAACAGTTTAAAATTAACCGACAAAGTTTATTACACCTAGTTATAGTCTTCGCAGAACATTGAACTAGAGCAGGAAGAACATGATCTTTTGTTAGAGAAGTCCCTAACAAAAGATCAAAGAAAAAAGGTAAAATAAAAGCTTATTGATTAATCGTCTCGGGGTTCAACGACAATCATCCACGTAAAAGCTAAGATACCTAAACCAAATGTGGAAAGGAGAAAAAAAATAGACGATCAGACTCCTCAAAAGGCAAGCTTTGGGTGAACTAGAATTGTGGATTAGGTAATAAAATGACCGAAACTTCTCTGATCATCGGTTAATTTAGGCTGAAAAAATCATTTTGTTACTCTTTCAAACGAATTTGACACATGAATAGATTATAGCCAGGCATAACACATAGGTTACTTTAATGCCTGGAATAGGCTCCAATGGAAACAGGCTCAGATTACGACGCGGGTGAAGCCGCGGGTAAAACATACTATCATATATACTTTTTTAGTCCGTAAAAGATAATATATTTTCCTTATCACGGTATTTATCATTTATATCATTTCCAGTACATTTCCAGAATGGGCGTCAATTAATTATTATTAACTTTACCCATAGCGTTGTGTGGGTGTACGCATTCACTGAATACGTTATGTTTGTTTCAGCTGTACAACTTCTTCAACGCATTGCTAAGTCATATGAAGGACACCAGTGGGCGCCCCTCATCCGAACGAACTTCGAGGACTACTTCCGTTTGTAAGTCACTTCACCTTGGCATTTCACAAATAAACGAGCACGCCCCTAATAGATTTTATCGTAATGATGACTCGCAACCTGTTTGGGATTTTGAAGGGTCTAAAGGTCTTAAGGTAGTGATAATTTAATGTATACCTACTACAAACTAACCATTCTCTTTCAATATAGTTCTTTCGATGGTAATCTGGAAGAAATCACAAACTGCGATAAGGACGGCCTTTGTAAAACTATTTTTGATGTGTTAGCGTATCCTTTGTTTGGTGTAAAGAGTATAGATCTATCATACATAACATAGAGAGCTACAAATCTCACTTACAAAACACTTAAAAATGCTTAAAGGTATTTTTAATGACAATCAAAGGACTAAAAGTATTTAAAAGGGTAGCGAGAAATGTAAATAAAATAGTAAAATAGTATATATTATTGTTATATTATTTGTATTTATAATAGCTGTCCCCGCGGCTTATTTAGCCTCTGTAGCATCCATTTATTTGAAATATGACCGTAATTTATTATAGTTTTCAAATAATGTAAGGCAATTTGCCCGATTTGGAAGGCAATTCGCCCATATAATGATTACTGCGCCAGTCTCCTGCGTAATAGCGTAATGATGTATTAGGTATAGCCTTGCTTGATAAATGTTATCCGCCACAAAAAAAATCGAACAGGTAAGTAGTTCCTGAAATTAGCGGGTTTAACCAAATAAACCCACAAATAAATTGTTCAGCGTTATAATATTAACATGAGAATTAAAAAAAACGGACACAAACAATACCTATAGTACAGAGGTACTAACTACACTATATTTCATTATTATAACTACATTCGCCAACTTATAAATTCACTGTGAAGAGGGTGCGTTTCACGTAGGCGTTGGGTAGGTGTACGTTTTATGTATCTATGGCTGTGGGGTGTGCAGGCAACTAACCGCAGACCATTGTAGACTCATCATTCTCAGCGCAGGTATTATGCCTAATTGTTGTTCCTCGTGTTGATTTAGGTAAGTACGTTTTACGAACTGTAATGTGTGCAATCACACACAATATAACTACACAATACTTGTACATAATACGTAAACAATCTAGAAAATACTGTACAACGCTATTTAGACCCAAAGTAACCATAGCTTAGCAGGCGTGGATTATGAGTTCTATTCTAGTTCTAAGATATATATTTAACCAGAATTAAACTCGGCGGTTAGACTGCGGCGCGGGCGGTCGCTGAGGTTGTGATAAAAGTAGCAGTAACAAAATAATAATTTTACACTTGTATACAGCGTAAAATCAGAAAATTCAGTGGATTGTTACAACGTAAACAACATAAAAATGAACATCGATATTCACTGAATCTCAGATGCCGATAACAAACTGTAGAACGTTGCAAACTCGAGACTCGTGTGCGACAAAGTCACCGTTCAACTTTTATACAAATCTGGAGTTTTCATAACCGGATGCCAACTTCAGAGAAATACTGATGGAACTATACGTGATAAAGTAACTTTGGATACATCATTTATTCTTCATTAGGTAGGTAAATATCCGGTTTGTTGTAACGTTGGCCAAAGGAATTTCTCATGCGATGATTTATAGTTATTAAATAATATAGGTGTAATTACAAATAAATATTACATCAATATAAATATAATAAAAATCGTAGCAAGGAAAAAAATAAGCAAAACATTAATTGCTACGTGATTTGGGAGCGATATCCATGCCAAAAATATATTTTATAGAATTGTTGTCTATTTATTTTGTCGGCTGGTTATTGTAAAGTAAATAAAAGTTCCCAAGAGTCATAAGCTTCACTATTATTATCATCGCACTATTACAGGTGAGGTGGATGACAAATTTAACTATTATGGATCATAACTTACCAAATTCGACAGTCCCTTTGATATTATCAACTATTCTTTTGATGTGATATTAGTAGAGAAGTATCAAAAATGAAATTACTTCATATGAGTTGGGATCGAGACTACAAAAGAAAAATAATTGACATATTCAGAGTTTAACGTGGACGAAGTCACAGGTGACACAGCTAGTTATTGGTACAATAAGTAAAAATTTATAGATCAAAAGGAATCTCTCTTCCATGCTGAAACAATTTCATTAAGCCTGACAAAGCGTATCGTACATTATTATGTCCTTTTTTTCTATTTCTCTCATTCTCGGCGACCTCGCTTTCCTTTTGTTGCTCAACGGGCTACAAACACGCAATACTGCGGTATCTTTACACATGTCGCAAACTTCCTACATAATTTAACTGGCTGCAGTGATGTTAGCCTCAAATGCAAACAAAACTAGGTCTCGGCTATTTTTGACTCGGTCTGACACAGATTTGTGATATCCATGACAAATTTGTTAGATGAGCAACAATATTCGGATGTCGATAATATTTCATACGTATATATTTATTTGAATTTATTCATGGATACAGTATATTTCGATGGCTCCATCGAATAGACATGCAAGAGTCATTACACGAATTTTTTTTTCGGTTTTTTGGTCCGTTACCCTTTACCCCAACACCCTTTGATTTTATTATAATTTTAGACCATAAATAAGGCTGTCTTTGCATTTGATTCCTTTTCCCACGGAAACAATATGTTCTTCTGTCACAAGAAGTATTTGTGAGTGAAAGCATACAGCATGAAATATTATGCTGTATGCTTGTTCGTTACCAGTCAAAATATTTAAACAAAATAAATATTTACATGGCGTTATGAATTTTACATTTTATTAACCTACCTGCAATGACACCCCAGATATTAAGCATTACACGTTTTTAATTTTCTCCTGTATAGTTGTCAATTTTTCAAGTGCACGAGTTTTTGATGGAGTCATCAATTTGTGATTATTATGATAATGCGACTATTTCGATTAATCAATTAATGGTAGGTACCCAATGCCCGAGAATAATGGATTCATACAATTCGCATTTCTTATGGTAGGTATTTTTTCCGGAGACCATTTCCAAGTTCCTAGTTAAATAGTCTAAAACTATTGTGGCATTTGGTTAAGTAAAGATGTTCTATTTCACGAAGGCGGTTTAGCTTTTAAAAATGAATTACTTGCAATGCAATTATTGTTCTACTAACTGCTCATGAATTTCTTTTGACATGACATGAACTTTCGCACACATGTCATGTGCGCGTATTTACAAGACACAGGTACTATTATTTATTTGTTCACCCGCCTGCGTGAGATAGAATATCTATACTTGGCTACTAGACTCACTGGCGCATTTTACATTTTAATACCATATAATGTAGTTTCTTGTGAGATTTGTTAATGTTTATTGCTACGCAGCCGGATATTATGTGCAATGTTTTGGCAATCGCATCGATACTAAACGTGCCCGGATATTCGGGGCGCTAGATACTCAAACAAATAGCTCGAAATATTCTACTAACGCTTTTCAAGGTTCAATGTTGAGAAAACCTTATTCAAATTGGAATACGATAAAAGGAATGCAATTTTCTCTTAAATCGTACAAATTCAGATGAACACGATATTATGAGTTCGATGTGACAGTACAACTTTTATCTTGTTGTTGTTGTTTATCTGATTCGTATAGGTACTTGGTATTACAAAGTGAAATGCTTTATTTGAATGAATGAAACTTGGCAAACCAGTTTGAAAGCTAACTGCAGTATTAAAATGCATTACATTACCAAAGCTTTTTATAAAATTTCTGAATATGTAAATTGCAAATATGCTGCCAATCGTGTCATTTGCTGTTGCTAGTGTCGCTACTCGTGTTTCGAAATCGTTGACGTTTGAATGAAACAGTGAATTGCTTTAAATGAAAATTAAATCCTCTTCCTGAATGAAATCTTTCACACAAAAATTTCATTAAAAACTGAAAATTGTTGGTACTTACACCTGGCATCGCGTGGGCATATCAGCAAGCAACACTTTTTAGGGCTCAAACTTGCTCTTCGATGCACACTTTTAATGTGTTATGAACGATCACCTATCCTAAGATAGACTTAGCAAGTACTAAACTACTCGGTTATCACTTAGCAACAAACATCTTCACAAACATAAACTAAGTAAGTAATTTATGCTAACTAAAATCTAGTGCAGAGCCATGACCGCACACGTTCATATACACTGTATGCAGTAGGTACTTGCTTGGTTTTTATATTGCGACAAACGTACAGGGTGATACATTCAGACAACTCCGTAATATATCGGCAGTAATAACGTCGTGCTCTGTTATTGCACTCTACATAAATGAAGTCTTTAAATTTTAGTCATAATGTAAAACAACACTGTAATAACTCTCAGAGCGGCTCGGGAAAAAGTTATGGTAAATGTTTGTACATAAATATGGTAACCGGAGCTTTCTGTTACCGTAAAGCATAGAATATTTAAACATTCCTCTTTATACTAATAAGGTGGCAAATAAGTATACAGACCTTATTATACCAAATCTTATTATACCAAATAAGTATACCGACAAAGAATGGAGACTAGTGGTGAATTGAGTTTGTTTACCTAAACAGTCAGAATAAATAAATTTTTACAATAAAGTGTTACGTAAGTTTTATTTTCTTTTGATTCTTCCGCCAAATACTCGACTACATACCCGAATTTACGCTTACAAAGCTTATCTTAATTTTATAGTGGAACAAGTATTTTCCGAGGAGTCGGACGAGGGTGGGGGCGTAGAAGAAACAGCTCCCCCAAAACCTTCGCGTGGCCCCGATATAGAATTTCCGCTGCAAAGAAAGGATATCGACTTGCTGATTGAGGCATTTAGAAAGAAAAAGGTAAGGTTAAATATACCTATTCTTGTTTTTACGAATGTTTATTGCGTGCAATCTGTGATAGTAGAGTTACGAAATATAAGAGGATTTTATGTAAGGACTTAGGCGGAGCGCAAAAGGTCAACGAAGATAGGCCACTTTGGCCATTGTCAATAAAGATTCTTGTCTTTATTGTATGATTTCAACAAATTTGAGTTTTTTGTCGTTGTTTTTAACATATAACTGACATAAGTATCCTATTTCTGCAGATTTTATTAAAGTGATTGAGTAGGTAGGTAACACAAAAGCTTAGGTACTTTTTACATCTTTGTCATTTATACTAATCTCACTAACATTAGTAGGATTATTAGGATTACACCATCCATAGGTATTGTAGACACACTTTCCATGCTGTAACACCTATACAGTCAATATACTCGTAAGTACGAGGGGTGAGACCCCATGCACCCTGTATGGGGTCTCACTAAAACCAGCCAAGCCTATCGCTCCTGCTAGCCTATATACTTGCTGACTGACTGACGAGGCTTTGGTGTAGGTTTTTCTCTCGGTGAAAAAATAGTAGGTACCTATATCCAAGGTTGCCAGATAATTGCATATTTGTGGGTAACGGATTACGGATACGTGTATTTTTCATTGTCTCTATGAAAGTAGGTGAACGAATAAAGTATTATTTAGTATTATTATCTGATTAAAACGGTTAGTTTTGGAAACCTAGAGTCTAAACTCCGTTCATTAAATGCCGACATCCAAACAAATTGATTGTGACATGTGTACCTATGCATGACATATTAATAATCTAAGCTATGCATAATAGACAGATTTAAATTATTAGCTCTATTATCTTCAGAATTTATTCCTATGATCTTTGTACTAGGTAATTAACATAATTTTCACATTTATAATATTCCTCATGCAGATAGCAAGTAAAACTAGGCCCTGGAGTAATAAAGATACTTCACAAGGGTAGGAAGGGCAATAAGTATAATAGTGGCACTGTGAATATACTGTGAAACAGATATGTAATAAGCTTGTAGATTATTACATCGATTATTGTTTTTGCAATTGCAAATGAGTTGCTTTTGAAAGACAACAACACACTCCTATACGAAATGATGAAATCGTGGTCACATTAGTTTTCAAATTCGTCTTAAAGATATCATTAATAAGAACGTTGATAAAACAGACAACATAATATTGTGCAATTTAGGCTAATACTCCATAACCATTACTTATATTTGGGATCGGTAGGTAGTAAACCCTTATCATTCCGTGCGAAATCGTGGCGTAATCTCTTAGTCTTCATTTACGACATCTATAAGAAACAATGGCTCGATCCGTCGAGAATACAAAAGTCTTGTGGTTTACGACGAGTAATAGACATCATTCCGTGGAGTTCAGTGTTATTTAGCGGAACTAGTACTTTTTATTTATTTGGGTCGTCATAACTTTTTCTTAAGTCAAGGTGTTCACAAAAACTGCTTTGAACGGACGAGGTACAGGCGCAGGCTTTCTCTGTCGGCATCTGGAGAGGGGTTGAAAAGCAGTCTCTCTAGAAGCCGAATTAAGAAAAGAAGACATAGAATAGCAGACCTACGGATCCACAGTGAACAATTTAAACGCCAATTATATTATCTGGCGTAAGTATATTTATTACGTACGAACGAAACTATTCGAATTGAGTTCTAGGGTGAATAGGACTAGAATGCAATCTGTCATAGAACATTGTGTTTGCGGTAAGACAATATCCTACTCACAGTCTCAAATCCAATGCCAGGTTTGGACGTCCGCGTTTTGTCAGACACGATATTGTTTCTTGTAGTTAAAAGCTGATTGTGACAGATGGTTGCAGCATTTGTGTAGTTGAAACGTGAAATGAAAGGAAATGCCAATTTTTTATCTATTTTCGTTTCTGTCCATGAGATGTCAATCAAAATGCTTTATGTACATGTGCACCTAATATTTATTTGTATATATTACGAGTACGTACGGGTTCATATTTTAGAATAGTTTACATGTTTACATATTTGTTGTTTACATTTTTATTTTCTTTGCGTTCAGTTTAGCAGAAATAATATCAAATTCTTAAAGTATATCTTCCTCTTTAGTAGTAGGTATATGAATAGCTTAGATTTGATACTTTCCTATATTATTATGAGGAAAGTTGAGTTCGTTCATTTGTTTAGCCTTTCGATCGTTTATGCTCGATGGGCGTTTCTTGAAGACATACGTATGAACCGGAACGATACAATCGTAAAACTAAAGTAACTGACACAGCTTTCATCATTATCAAGTAAAAATGTTAATAGGAAGGGTTTTTAAGCCTGACAACAGCTGGAGAAAATGGGCTTTTAAGGGGCGACCGTGCTTTAAAAATACAGGGTAAAATGTCCCTATCTGATCGATCGAGGACCATAAAATGATAAGAAAACCATAGACGAATACAAAGCCCACACGTGCTATGTCTTGTGGCTCTCTATATCTCATGACTCTTACGTCTATGAGTGACAAGACTGTGTAGCATATTCTGTCACTCACTTTGCCATCATCTTATTTGATTAAAACAGATGGTTAACCAACGTAGACTAGACAATCGATAAAACAATTTAATGTTTTAACCGATTACCTGCTGAAAATATCAAAGCGTAAATAAAAGTCTCGATCTCACAGAGTCGATTTTATACAGCTCAGTAACAATACTTCTATTTTAAAATGCCCCCGAACTAATTGGAGGGCATTGAAACAGTGCAGATTTATTTTAGTAACTTATATCGATCAAAGCATACTCTCTCTTCATTTGAGCGCCAGTCCCGGTTGCATCCTAAGCTTGTACTTTGGAACCCGAGGTTCGCTCTCGTATTGTTTATCTTGATTTGGCTCCCTTGGTTTTAACGGAACCGACTGCCGTCTGCCTGAGATGAGGTTGACTAGGACACCAAAGATATCACAAAAGATTTTGGTGATTTATCATGAATTTGAAATGGTATGATACAGTTTTCAATGTTAAAGAAAAACTCCATTGCTCAATGTTAAATTGGCTCCCAATCCTGTAAAAGAATTTGAAATTCCAATTCTAAGTAGTAGGTACAATAAATGCTCAGTAATTTAAACAGACAATATTTCTCTAGGATAACTCTACAACCGAGAGGCATTAATTACCGATATAGGAAGCCCTACTAATTTTAAATTCTGGTATTCATTGACCTTAAGATTCTAGCAGACATTAAAGAATTTTGTAATTCAAATGGTATTTGATTTCTACCACTCGCACCAATGCTGACGTAATCTAAAAACTAATTTATTTTCTAGCATCGCCTTCATCCGAAACACGTCGGGCAGATATTGAAAGAGGCCGCTCAAGTGCTGAAAAGAATGCCCAACATACACGTGGCGACCACTTCAATCTCAAGCCAGATAACTGTGTGCGGCGATTTGCACGGAAAGCTGGACGATTTGTTGGTTATATTTCATAAGGTATGATTTAATATTGTACCAATATTTATCTTAATGTTAAGTGACCATTGATATAAAACTTTTTTAATATTACATTCTATAGCTATTTATTTTGGTCTGCTGCTTTTCAGCAGCCATGCTTACGGGGAAACTGGGCGACCGTGCTAGTGGACCATGGCTGTTGAAAAGCAATCGAAACGTTGGGTTCAGTGTAAAACAATAACTCCAAATAAATCCAAAAATAGAATCTGTTAAAATAATAGTTTAATTTCAATATTTTTAATAAAATATGTTCAAAATGAAGTTTACACGAATATTACCATTCATGTAAACTTGCCACAAATTCATTACATAAACGCACTTCGCCTTATTGTGTATGTGTATGTTGATATTATAGCAGATGATAATGCCTATATAGAAGAATACTTCCGTATATTAAACTCATAATTAAAAATCATGAAACCAAAATAATGTTTGTATAATAAATTGCGTTAATAATGCTTTAACACGTTATTTGAAGACGGCGGGGCCCAGTAAGCTCATTTACGAATGTTTGAGAAGTAATGAACTGGATAAGCCGTAATAAATCGGCGGGTTTTAATGTATTTACACTACGCCTAGCTGCCTTCATTGATTTGTGGCCGGGTTGGCCGTATAAGCTAAAGGCATTATTCATTATTTTCTACATCACTTATAACTGTCTTTGAAATAAAAGGAATTTCAATGTATTAATTATTGTAACATATTTCTATTTCCATGATATTTTCAGTGAGTAGGTATAAAAAATTATTACCTACTTTTTAGGAATACGATAAGAAAAAGAAAGTTAAAGCAGACGTTGATCGCTTTAACATCGATTTGAACGAGGAATAAACAGGCTTTACAAAAGTTTAATTGTCCGAACGTGACAAAATGTAAATAGAACCTTCAGAATCTTTTTAAACGCATTTTTGTCGTTTAAAAAAGTAGTAAATACTCGAGTTACCCGAAGGATCTCACAGAAAACGATTTAAAATCAGCAACAAAAAAGCTTAAAACATTCCAAATCAACTTAACTTTTAAAAAAACATGATATAAATACACAAAACATTTTTTTGTATTTATTTTTTATAGAGAGTTTGGTACACAAAATAAATTGACAATGTCGACCTCGAGATACATCTTAGATACCTACTAGGCAAGAAGTTATAATCCAGCCCTTAATCCAAACTTAACTAACCTGTACAGCACTTGAGCACTTCTGGATTCAGTTTGACTCAACATAATATTGCACCAGCCTACATCAGTATAGCAATCAATGATGTTATTGACGATGGTACTTCTTCACTAAAATATGATAAAACAAAACATGAAATTATGTTACCCTTGTCCATTGTCCATTGAGGACCACATTGTTCAGTGTTTGCTCATTATACTTGTCCATAATAGTTCATTCAAAATAGGAAAGTAAATAGTCATAATAATACGATGTTAACGTAGCTCAAAAGTGTGACGAGTGACTGCTGACCTGAGAATAATAGATGTAAATGTCACTGAGCTCGTAGGTTAAACTAGCGAAACGAGGATAGGTGTCTAACGCCACATAAATTCTATTCGACTAGCGGAAATGAAACAGCTTTGATGGACATGCGAGATGCAACTAGGCATGAGTAACTTGCAACTCGTCATCAGTGCTTTGACTGCCAAAGCAATCGTGGTGAATTGCTCAACATCACCGAAAAAATTATAAAGAAATATATATGTATATTATCTTAGTACTTTAAATCAAACAGTCAACATAAATTGTACAATGAGCAAATGACCTGTATTCAACAAACTTAAATATTGATATTAAAAAGTACCGACTTAAACGTAAAGTTTTTAATAAATTAATTCTTAATCCTCAGCGATGAATCTTATTCGTTGCTTGATGTATCGCATGATAACGGAAGACGATTTTAGTGGTTCAGAAATTTCAAAAAATAGTATGAATTTACTTAGAATAAAATGTATATAGCATAAACATTACGATTTTATAATTCGAATGTTGCTAGTATATACATAGTATTTATGTTAGTATGCTTAGTTACTTTAGCTTGTCTGGACCTCAAATTGGCTAAAGGACTCTTCCTTCTCCTTCTAGGACTGCCGGTCTTTTCAAAGAGTCACTGAATTTTGCTTGCTTTTGTTGGTCATCTACCCCTATTTTTGTATCCGGTGGTAGTAGAATTACCAGAGCTTTTTACGAATAAGAGGTAGGAATATTTGCGTATGTTAACAAGTACCGATAATTACTTAACATCAAGCTAGGTACTCATGTGTTTGATTACCTTGACAGTATAAAAATTGTAGACATGGTATCTCTCGTGTTCCCTTGTTCAACAAAACGGCTTAATTATATAGGTCGTCGATAAACACAGAAGCTTTTAAACCTATATAAACATTATTGGCTTTTAGATATAAAACGGAACCGTAACGTTTTGTGTTGTTAGTAAACAAAAATCCAATTGATTTCTACCCTTTTACTGTTGATACAATGAAAAACTCGTCCTTTAGCCACAATGACAATGCGCATATCTATTATTTACACGATGTTTTTTCAATGAAAGCTTTACTTTGTTCCGACGCATCAAATTGTATTTAGATTAACTAAAAACGCACACCGATGTGGGTTGGTAGACACCGGGCTGTAAGGAGACCCATAAGCCATTTCCCTCACATCCTGGTTGATAGTGGGCCACTATGGCTTTCAGATTGCGCCCTCGGAAGTTCCTACCTTGTCCCTATCTTGTCTCGCCCTAAATTGGATTATGACGACATGTTTATATTATTAACACAGGTAGACACTCTTGTATGTATTCTTGTAAAGTTATTTTTTTTATACCGAATACAAGGTCTTTATTCTTTAATACTATTTTTCATGATTTTAACCACACGATCGATGCAGACTTAAATTAAATTAAGCGTAAGTGTTGCATGCGAAACAATACTTAGGAGAATTTATTTCCTAATTAATTAAAACTTGAACCTTGTTTATATCGACTTTTTAATTTTTGTGGTTAGTAAGTAGTTGCTGGAAATTTCTGTACTAACAGTTTTTGGCTGCTAATAAAATTTAGGTTATGATTGGTTTATATATATTCGCTTTGTTTGATTCTTTGATGATTGAGTAAGATGATAATTATAAAGTATACTAATAGAGAACAAGAGACAAGAAGGAGATTGAAAGGATATTCCTAGCCCTTTCAATCAAAGTAGTGACAGAAAAAGATATTCTTATTTAGATTTCGTGGTCCGCAACTAGAAGAGGATCAAGTGTATATTTCTTGAAGGGATCTTAAGGGAAACTAATTGTATCATTCCACGGCTGAATAAAACGAAGTTGAAATTATAAAATCCAGCATTAATCTAATTTGGTTTTCTTCTAAATACTCTGTATACTTAGATACAAACGATATAGCTACTTATCCATTCTACACATATGAGCGAACTCAACCGTATAACGGTATCAAGTATCCCAAAAAAAGTTACTCTTAGCTGAGTGTTATATTGTAACTTATGTGGGAAAAAAAGGCAGCTGACGCAATGTTTCTATAGTTTATAACACTTGTAAGCAGGAAAGTGTGTTGTATGTTTGCCATAATACCCTGGTAAGAAAAAGGGCCGTATATAAACCAGAACAAAAACTGGCGAAAGAAACATAAATGGTCTAGAAGTCAACAAACCCGCAGTTTGCGTACCTTTAGGCTTTGTGTGAACTTAAAGCAGGGATGTAAGCTTGTAGGAAAACAAATAAAATATCAAGTACAGGTTAGTACCAAATATTTTATTTAAGAAAGATGAAAAGAAGATTACCAAGTTTAAAAGTGAGTTTTGCGTCGGTTTTGTAGAGCGTACCTACCTACTCTCTATCGAATATCGGACTGTCTGTTGGATATCTTTATAGAGTAAATAAATAAAATTCGTCTGTGTTGTCCCACGGCTTCGACCGTAAGGAGGTTATCATTTTAAGGTACTTAATCAATTGCAATCGAACAGATAGCTGATTTTCGACGAACTAACAGACATACAGACATGAATTCCAAAACAAATGTGTGTGTGTTCAGTATCGTTCATTTAACCTAAACTAAGTTTGTTTTTAATATTTCTCTAATGTAGCTACAGTTGCGTTGTGCGATAGAGAGAACGCTCTACAAAACCAAAGCAAAGAGATATTAATCGGACTCTAACTTTTCTTCTTGAATAAGACGTGCCATATTAAAAGTCGGATACTGTACAAGATAGTTCGTTTTTTCCCATTCCGAATACAATATACAATTTCAATACTGCAAAAATATGTTCATATCATACGAGTATATCTTTATTTGCACGATAGTTTATGTAAAGGTAAGGGATGTTGACCCAACCAATACCACCGTTGAAAAATGTAAAAACTTGCCAGGTCAGACCTATTTCTGCTTATGTGAAAACCTTGCGGTGATTATGTCGCGGCGATTGTTAGTAAGGTTTCCGTATGTCAACGTAAATTGTGTAATATAGCAGAATAACATTTAGGTAACCTGACACAAATTGAATTTAATGTGCGCTTTAGTATAAAAGATGACTAAGCATTAGTGTAATTTGTTTAAAACAACATTATTTTTGTTTGTAGGGTCATGTGTACAATACATAGGTACATGAAGTCACCCTTGTTTTCTAATGGAGTACGCCAACCATTTTCCACTTGCTATGATCCTGACATACGCCTTTCACATTTTTTACTTTCATAATAACTTTTCTCACACATCCACGCAGGATGCCGGTGCTCTTGATCTGGCATTTCTTTAAAATATCTGTGAAATCTGTGAATTAATTAACATACGTAAACCTATGTCAACCTTTACAGGGCCATTCAACATCACTTCATCAAAGAATCCCTATCTCAACTTTTTCACTGTAATTTGTCATGCGTGATCGCTTTAAATGTAGAATTTGTTATTGTTCCGGTAAAATATGCTATCAACTACGAATTGCACTGAATTTAAGTAGTCACCATGATGACTACTAAAATTAAGAAAAAAATAGAGAAATCTAGTGCTTATTCTTTAGGTACGTAGGTATCTAAACTCAGGATACTAATAACGATAGCAGGTGCATATAAAATATTACTTATAATTATCGTTAACCTGTCCAATCAAGCTAAATTACTTATAATAGATTCATGTCTGTAGATTCATGGCTTCTAACTTAGAATATCACGGTCGTAAGTCGAATGATGAATCTTTATGCTGTCGCGACGTTTTTGCCAGTCACGGTGGCAAAATTTACTTGATAAAAAATTGCTCAGGCATGTAATTGCGCTCTAAGAACAGAATGAATGAAGTGTCTCCATGTATTAAAAATATCTGCACATTTCATAATAAAAGTAATATTTTTTTTATATTATGGTGTTAGAAAGTATGGTTTGTGTCTAGCGTCTTTGTAGTAAAAGTCAAAAGTAAAAGCTCACATAACAGAGTATTCTTCATAAGTTGATAATTAAACGGAACTTATAAAACTTAAAAGGTAGATATTAAAAATAATTATACTAACTAACGGGGCGCTATCCATGGGGCCCGTTTCCACTTTTTCAAACTTTTATACACACACTAAACAAAAATTTTGATATTCCGTATGAGATGTCTAACAATAATAAATCTACTTTTCTGAAGGCTTTTAATAAACCTCCCACTTAGTTTCATTTGTTCTCAGTAAGATTTTGAAATGTCACAGATTTTCAAAACTTAAGTAATTTTACTGAATCGGAACTCTAAAGCGAGTTCGTCAAAAACTCTTTTTTTTTTTTTTTTTTTTTTTTTTATATTTAGTCCGTCTATTGACTTAACCCCGCTGGATGGTAAGAAGCAAGGGCAAAGTCCAGAGGGTACGGGCCCCCATTCTAGACACAATTCGTCCCAAAACTCGATGGGGATTTTGTAATTTACTTACAAACATGTTGACTTATCGTAATTAGATTGTTTTGTTTGAGTAAGCCTAGTAGTGGAAATCGGGCTGCTATTTACTCCACTACATGTTTTTGTTTATTTAACTTATTTCTCGCGAATGATCATTAGGTGGATTGACGTCAAGAGGGCGACCGGTCGGTCCGTGAGCCACGACGGACGGTAAACATGGGAGGGAGCGGCGCACGCGTCATCTAATTGGTGCCACGGTGCCACCGTTGGTCGCTGCTTGATTGATAGACCGCCTGTTACGCCGGACGACCTCGTTAATTTACAGGCAATGTTTTCCTACTGTTATTTCCGTTGTATGGACAAACATTCGCTGATCCACTTAACAACTGTTAAAACATGAAGAAACTGTTGTCTTATCAGGAAAGGTTCATCACCAAAAATGTCGTACCTTTTTCATTTCATAATATTTTCATGAATACGTTTCTAGACTCAGCACTGAGTCTTAATCTGAAAACGTATTCAGGAATAAATAAATATCCCATGCCATCAATAGATTCTTTGAAGTGGAACCTGAAGAAGATCAGAATATTAAATAAAATCCAAAATTATTTGAGTTACACTCTTTAACCAGTCTATGATCATCTAGCTAGGAATAGCAATATCTTTTACTTACCTTATTTTATAAAAAAAATTCTCCTTTCCAAATGAAAATTCAATTCCAGTTTTTATTTATAAGATCATTTCAAGTGGGACCAAAAAATGACATTCCCTTTATCTGACGAACCACTATGAAATAAACTTTACTTCCAAACAAAACAATTTAATTCTTACGTTTATTAGAACACTCCAAGTTCAGATAAACCGAGTTGAATATCCAGTTAGGCGACTGTTCTTTGTTTATATCAGCTAAAAGTTCACTCATTTCTTCTAATCTCTACGTATAATGACATAACGTTATCCGTATCGTTCGCAGTTTTATGTTGACTATCATAATATAATAGGATGAGCGATTTTGATGTTATCACGTATTTATTAACTGTTATAAGGTCAACATAATAGTCTACGAACCATTTATTTTCACTACCCAAGCTGACAGTCTATTATCTAACTTAAGATACAACATTATATTAAAATCTGATGTTGTTAGACGAGTATACGTTCTACAGATACCAAACATGTTTGAGCCTCCTGGGACTGAAAAGGGATCGTTGTATTGAGTTTACATATTATACAAACAGGCAGTTTGTAAAAATACGAGGGTCGCGCATCAAAACAAATGTGATTTGTCATGATCCCAGTTAATCTCAACAAAAAATATACGACAAGTGAGTTATGATTTGACTGCCCTTTATCGCAGGTAGAGTTTCATAAATGTCGAGATAATCACCAATTAGATGTAATAAAATCAGTCGTGTGTTATGTGGCCGTGAGGAAATAAAATGGGGGTTATTAGAAGGATAAAGATTATATAACCAGCGGGGTATCGATTTATAGTCAACATACTGTGGAGGTGGCCTTCGCGTAGAGCAGCCTTGCAGATGTAGGGGTTCCATGTATACAAATGTATTTACAAAAAAAAGTATGAAAGTTAGTTTATCTGTTTTTCGAAACTCAGATTAGAAGCTGTTTAGTTTGCGTGTAGATTGTACCTACTATGAAATGTCTGAGAATAGAATATTATAATTCTGCTTCGTAATCGAATTTCTGATATTGCAGTCTAATTACAAAGGCATTTGTCGATGTATTGCACTGTACCTACATGATAAAATATTCTGGTTCGAGAAACTAGTTCTCTCATCAAACTGAAAGTATAAATCTAATATCTTGTAAACAAATCATGCGAATTCGATTACTAAGTTATTCTTAGTTTTGAGGCAAATATTTTCGTCTACCATGTTATTTATGTATGAGGCTCATGACACAAATTACTGAATGTTTTATAGTTATTTATTAGGTATAGTCTATTTAGGATATCAAAGTCGTTGAATGTAAAAGGTTAATATTGAAGACATTTAGTCTCGTTTAACGTATATTCCTACTAAGAGCTTTTAGAGTTCTGGCCTTGAGGTATCCTTCCTTACGGAATACAAGAGTTATTTACAAAATAATATACGTTAAGGATACACAGTTCATGTATTATTTAATGGTCACTACTTATCTCTGGGGTATAAACCAACGTCACCTGCTAGCCGATAAACCTGCTGATTGACGATTGTGACTTTGGCATAGGGTTTCCTTTTGAGGTTAGGACATCGAACCACAATCGTTTCCATAAAAGCCGTATAGGTAAGCTGAACCGAAAGAGAAACAGAAGAAAGAAGAGAATAAGAAGATGCTTTCTTATTTCATATAAAAATACATAAAGATTGTTTGTATGTTTTCATTTACTTTTCTAGTAACGAAAACGCGTGGGTATTCAAACATGATTCTATAGTATGTGTCCCCAGACGCCACATACGGTTCAAGGAATAATGTAGGCGAAGAATAGATGTTGACTTGACGAAAACATTTGCTAAGAACCTTAATGTTTCAAATAAAGAATATATCATAATGTTCATTACTGTAAGGAATTTAGATTTATCTATAATATTACCTTAGGGAAGGATGTAGGGTTTGAATCGGTGAGCAATAGCTTGGGATTGGTGGGTAAGATGGCCTGTTAGTGGCATAAACAGGACCAATACGACATAATTATACACACATCTCTAGTGTTTATTATAGATGTGTGTGGAACACAGAGGCAAGTAAATCCAATCTTCAGTAGAGGTTACTTCAGCTAGTGGAGTCTTGGCAAGTTGGTGTATGGAAACCATTCATGGTCGTAGCTGGTCGGGTGTTTTAGACGATCTGATTCCTACATAAATTATTTTCCAGTACCCACGACTAGGCACCATTTTAAGGAGGTAGGACACGACGGTATCTCCCGTCCGAAATGAGCTGTCCGACTGGGGTAGTACCTCCGCCCTACAGAACACCGCGGCCATAATAACCATCGAGTTGTGTTCCCGCCGGTAAGTAGGGTAGCCAGAGCTCACTGTACCCCTCCTCTTCCCATCCTTTCCTAGCCTCCCCACCCCATCCCAGCCCTCCCCCCTTCCATTCAGGGTAGGCAGCGCGTGTGTGACACCCTTAGTGTTGCACACGTTTATAGGCCACGGTGACCGCTTCCCATCAGGTGGGCCGTGTGCTTGTCTGCCACCTAAGTAGTATAAAAAAAAAAAAAAAAAAAAAACCATCCTTCATCGAATTAAAACACATATTTATAAAATAATATGTCAGTTTTCAATCTATTCATAGCGCTGTAACATGATAACGTTTTATTAAAAGTACCTATTTAATTAATTGAAAATAAAAATCGAAGACACATAAATATTTACTGTCATTCTTATGAATATGTTATTAAACTCGCTTGGTAAACATTATATATTAAGAAATGCATCAAAGTTTATTAGGTATAATTTGACGTGTTAAAGATTTATTTAAAAAGTACCAAAACTATAATTGCGACTATTAAAAGGCCCTTTTAAGTTGGAAAAAGTGCCGAACGTAAAATCTCTCACCAATTACGTGAAGGTGTCTGGAAAAAAACACAAGCCTTACTTAACACAGGTTATGAAATATGTATTAAATTTTGCTACTTATACAGAACGGGCTGCCATCTCCAGAGAACCCATACATATTCAACGGTGATTTCGTCGATCGTGGAAAGAAGGGTTTGGAAGTGTTCCTGCTGTTGCTATCTTGTATGTTGGCGTTCCCTGGAGGAGTGTTCTTGAATCGCGGCAACCATGAAGATCTCATTATGAATTCTAGGTTAGTCACACACGATCACACCTACTTTCTTTAAGTGTCTCTTTGTATTAGGATGAGGTAAACATAGGGTAAGCAGATTATATAGTGGAACTTATTGTTGAAGAATATTCTCGATTTAATAGATTAAAACCCATGTTTAGACATGTTCTATCGTTAATATTAAGCTCGAAAACTTGATCAATGAACAAAATAGGACTTTGTGATACGACGCATAAAATAATGTATTCTTTAGTTGCAACTTTTTGTATTGTTCTTTAATACAAAAAATAAGACGTCATGTCACATTCACACTTGAATGAATTGTATCTTCTTTCGTTAATCATTCATTGTCGAAACTATAACACATCAGATTTGTCTGCACGGTGTGTGCAGTGATCTGGTTCAATTGTATGCACAAGTCGTGACAGCAACTAATTAGTTGCCGGCAACAGTCGTAAACATTACCACAGAATAGTAGTACCTATTACTTGATGAATGCTTTTCAGCTTTAAGAACCTTTAGGAAGATAACTATTAAGCAGAAAATTAATTTTAAGCGAGGAACTATTTTTAATTACATGTGAAATCAGTAAGTATTTGGAGTCATTTAAGTGCAAAATATTAGTGACAAGGTACAAAGTTCAAGTAGTTAAACGTCTAATTATAAAAAAAAGATTCGGCAATTCCTAAGTTCATAAAATTGTATCTTTTTATCTTTTGTAACTATCGTAACTCAACCAATCCAATAAGAGCACTAATGTATTCATATGAGTATATCGATATAATAGTGAAATGAAATGTCGATATTTTTTGCTCCTTAGAGATGTCACGACCTTATTGCTCACGCTTTTGTACTAATAAAAAATACGTGGTAATGTTCAGTGAATTTTAGCACACTGTCAACGTTTAATACCAGGCTTTATTATAAAATGTTTTAATTGGATTTTATTTCATTTTGATGACTCAACACAAACCAAAATGGGTTTAGACTACTAAATACTGCAATATTGCATACAGAGGTTCTAGCATAGGCTTTCTTCTCGAGGTTGAGAGGGCAACTGGGAGTCGCTCCTGTTAAAACCGCGATAAATCAAGGCACGACGAGAAAGAGAATGCGAACCATGGGTTCCGAGGTGATGATGATGACTATAGTTGTTGTGTTTTATTATACTTTAAAAACACTATTTCTGTCCAGGTACGGTTTCATAAAAGAAGTCCATCAAAAATATCGGGTGAGTGAAAATAATATCCAATATAATAAATACACTTAGACTAAAGATAATATTTATTAAATATATTATGTTTTCTAAAACGGTAAAAATATGAGGCTCATTTTATTATATACAGCTGTTCAATACAAATCGGTGATCGTAAATCCGATTAAACGTGACGCGAACTGAAAACAAATTGAGGATATCGCGAATTCGCATCGGCATTTCGTGTATTTTTGCTCTTCTACAGAGCACACTATATTATGAAAAAGTGGCATTAGAGATAAGTTCTAGACCGTCTGAATGCCTATCCTAGATAAGCCAGATAGATTTAAGAGCTTTTAATTTTAGTACTTGTGCAGTTGAAATTTTAGTAATAATAGTTATAAAAGGTGGCAGTGAACGCTTACAGAAGATAAATTAGTTTTAGATATTACTCTTAGCTAAGTCTAGTTTTGGGTTATTTACGATGTATTTTTTAAAATTAAACCCATATTTAAACATTATATTAAAAGCTGCACGCTATCTCACGCACTTGTAGAATAGTGTCCTATTTCTGCTCCTGCGTTAATCGAGCAATTTACTCGAAATATCCTTTGTTATCAAAGTTATTGCCCAACATTTGCATAAAGTAAACATTAAGTGTGCAGTTTAGGTGTTAGATAGTTTCAGCACACTCCACTCCTCTATAGGAGTTAGCCAATCAGACATAATGGACCATTAATCAGGTATTTCTCGAGCTTCAAGCTTTTACATATACTCGTAGTACCTACAGGTACCTACATAAAATCAGATTGAAAGAAAAATTTACTGCATACCGTAGTTTTCCAAAGAGCTCCGGTATTTGTGTTTTACGTGCACACAAGTTATATGAAGCGGAAACTTAAACGCCCACTGCTGACGGTGAAAGTGAAGTTATAAATATCTACTTAAATAGGTATATTTGAAAAAAAAAACGAGTGTAATTTGCCACGTAGGTATCAAATACTTACCTATATTTAATTTGATTGCGTTGATTAAGATTGTTACAAAATAATGTTTTGTAGTCAAAGTTATTAATTATATACTAATCCAAAAACACCAATAAAAGATTTGATATGTCCCTCTGTATTTGAAATCAGGCCAATTTTAACAATATGATAATTCTTTTATTCGATTTAAACTTTCGCCACGAGACGACGACCCGACCCCCGGGGGACTTAATCGCGTTGAAAGAGACAAGGCAATCCTGTCACCTTATGACGGAGTGAATTACCCGTGACTACGATCGGCATAATTTAATCGAAAAATATATTTTTTCTTGTGATTAGTGGTTTTCCTACATGACTTTGATATGCGTTTGAAATGCTTTGTACTTTGCTTCACATTCCACATAAGAGCAAAGTATTTCATTATTATCACAATGTTTAATAGGATTAAACACAATTCGTGACTACGATCGGCATAAGTTAATTGAAACTTATATTTTTTCTTCTGATTAGTGGTTTTTCTACATGACTTTGATATGCGTTTGAAATGCTTTGTACTTTGCTTCACATTCCACATAAGAGCAAAGTATTTCATTATTATCACAATGTTTAATAGGATTAAACACAATTTTGAAGCACGATTAAAATTAAATGCAAGCGCAATAGCAATAATTATAAGATACGATAAGAATTACCAATCATCAAATAATCGGTATGGAACCAATGATCAAATACGTTTTCGTATGTACTTTCAGTCTCTTGAAATTAAATATCATACGGTAACTAACAGTATTATTATTGTGAAAAAATTTAATCTACTTTTGAACGAAAAAGTGAACATAGTAAATTAAAAAATAAGTAAAGCTATGATAGGTATACGTTACAATTAATTACGCCCAACACTTGATATACTTACTCCAAAGGTTTATTCATCAAATAAAATAAGAGTGATAAAGTGGCGGCATTACTTTCATTATCATTTATTATGTCGTAGAATTTTAGAACAATACCTACCCGACCCTTCTAGGCTTATATCGTCGTTTGATGTTACATTTTGTGATACCTAATGGCTACATACAACCACTATGTGGCTTACGCAGCACATTATGCCCGTGCCCTAATGTGCCTTGGGCACACTTCCCATTTAACATAATTTCAGGAAAATAATTCTCGACCTTAGCGTAAAGTATAAAAAATGGCTAAAGCTACATCAAAGCTTTTGAATACTACTTCAAATTAAACTTCTTATACTTAAAGCCTTTACAGTAAAGTGAGCCTTGTAATGAAACTGCTTAAGCCGAAAATCGTATCAAAGTGATCTTTTTTAGAAAATAGAAATAAAGGTTGATGTTAAAATGTAACTGTTTTAATACAGCATAACGCTGAGCGGATTCTGAAGCTGATTGAATGCGTGTACCGCTGGCTGCCCTTGGGAACTATCATCAACAACAGAGTATTTGTCGTACACGGAGGTATATCTGACACTACAGACCTAGATATGATACGAAGCCTTGAGCGTGATAAGGTATGTTTTATTTCCTCCATTTCATCAATTCACCATTCTTGTGAAAAATATGCTTGGAATTTTCACAAAAATTCTACTGCATTGTTCTCGAGCGAGCTTCATCCAGTAATTCTGAGTATCTATTGTATTTAGAATAATTTGATTTATGATATTGTATTTAGAAAAATTCTTAAGGGTATAAATAGATCGCACTATTAATAATATAATATCGAAACTTGAAAATAAAAACATTTGAAAATATTGAAATAATCTGAAATTATTTTCTCTTTTTTTTCGTTCACCCTTTTACAAAGAAAATATTTGTTTCAGTATGTGTCACTTCTGCGGCCTCCAGTGACTGAGGGCTCAGCTGCTGGTGCTGAAGTTGTAGACAAAGTGGAATGGAAACAGGTGAGTAACTACTACTCGATCAACCACGATTCTACCCAGAGGTTTTCGATCTTTCATTGCCGAATTCTTGGCACGGCAATATTTTGTTTTACAAAGAAAATGCGTCAACTCATTGCCAATTTATTTGATACAATGAATGATGAAGGCAAGACTGTGAAGCATATAAGAATACTTAATGGTGTGATTTGTTCTTTCATGTTCTACAGTAAATTAATAAATTATAGCCTACTATATTTTCAATAATTGTCTTAGAGTAATTTTATTGAGTTATTTGTTCAAACGAATTGTTAACTGCCCATGAGTGCTATGTGCTCATAAGACTTCCGAAAAAAATCGATTAAATAAA
This sequence comes from Lithosia quadra, assembly GCA_963576445.1. NCBI lineage: Eukaryota > Metazoa > Arthropoda > Insecta > Lepidoptera > Erebidae > Lithosia > Lithosia quadra. The sequence goes on along the minus strand of OY754878.1, from coordinate 10,094,491 downwards.
AACTTTTGTTTTAAAATCCTATTATCATCACGTTTTACGACACTATTGTAACTATACTGTAAAAAAATGGTTACGAATCAAAATAATTTATTATTTAAAATACACGTGGGAATCAGAGCCGTCGGTCTATCTAAATAGTGAAGCTCTTTCATTTGATATCCTTATTGTGGTAGTTGTGGAAAAATACGTAGGTAAGTCATTATTTTGGATTTAGGTACAATGATACAGAATAGATTAATTTGTATTGTCATCAGAACTAAAGATAATGTGCCTATTATCAGAAAAATCCATCCACAGGAAGGGGGTCAATGTTCAATTACTATATATTTGACCCAAACAACAGGTCAAGTTAAATAAAAGTGTTTAATAATAAAAACATAATACAAATTAACCATAGGCGAAATGTGGTTATGAGGATACCTATATAAAATTGTGGTTATTGTCGTTTTCTTATTTTCAGGATTTTTATGACAATTGGAATGATAAATTTAATTTAGTTAATTAGATTGTAACACCACACAGCGAGAATTATAGATTTCTCATAGCGGGTATGACGCTCATAATATAAGTAGGTATGTTGAGTCAATACCTACTACGGAGCAAGTACTAAGAAAACTGAGATTTTTGTGAAGTATTAGGTACTTAAAGCATTACTTAGCAAAAAACACATCTGAATAAGTTCGTAAGTATTTCAAAACCGAGCTAAATTAATGATGCCCATTTCTTATTTAGTTAATGAAAACGCAAAGGTCACTCTTTTCGGGTGTTAAGTATGGGATAAGGTTCTATTCAAGAGCCGTGGCTTTGGGGCGCTTAATTAATCTTTTATTAATATGAAAGCTAAGTACTGGACACGTTGGTTCTCATTAATTTTATTCAGCTTTTACTTGTTTATTTTCTGTGAATAATTCTAAGTGAAATTAACTTGCATAATTCATACTTTAATGAATGATGGAAGCAAAATCTTTGTTAGTACCTACAACAAAGGATTATGCGAAATAGGTACAATTGTATTTCAATTCTCAATTCAAGATTCCTCACCGGGATTCCTTTAATAAATATACCTAATGCTGTTACTAGATTTCTAATATTGTGTTAACTTTCGTTAGGGTTCCTAATATTATAATAAAAACGTTACATACCTAATATTCATTTCATAACTGATATTAGGTATAACCGTTAAGTTCGGGGATAATCTCAAATTTTGAGGACTAAACCTAAACGTATTAGTTGCTATGAGATGATTCGTAGACAACTAATAGCAACAAGACAACTATTGTATATTGTGACAACTATTCGTAGACAACTAAAATTCTGAATCATATGTGTACCTATGCGAAGTAGTCAATATTAAGTGATAACCTGATAATAATAAAATTAAATTATATTTATTAAGTGCTCGTTCACTAACTTTCTTTGACCGAAAAATCCCAATAAACATATCTATAAAGTTATTTTATTGCTATATTTCCCAGCGCATTTTTAGAGATTAGTTTATATCGAATAAAGTTCATTGAGTGGCTTTGTCTCCGATATTAGGTACACCAATGATCTTATCTTCGTTTTTTTCGGTTGAAAGCAATTTGAGCATCTACCATCCTTCGCGTAATACAATTTACCCGGGTCGGACCCCTACGGATTGACACAAGATAAACTCGACTACGTTTCTAACCGCTTTATGAAGTTTCCGTCCCAAAAGGATGGTTCTTCTAACAATTTGTCGTCTGCGTTAGACATTTTTTACAATTCAACTTCATTTGCAATATACTTTGTGTAACATTTGGAATTCATAACAGACAGGAACTTAATAATAATGTTAACAAGGAATGCAAAGGGTGACTTTTGATATCGTATGAAATCATTTGTTAACTTCCCGTTATGACGCCCTTTCCCTTCAGGGTAGGCAGCGCGTGAGTGTAGAAAATGTTTTTAGGTCTAAAATTAATTAGATATTGATCTTATGTTAGATAGAATATAATTTCGAACTAATTTTCACTTTACTTGCATCAATATTATACTAGATACAAGTGAACCACTCTAGTACAATAAACATGGTAATAATGACGGTGCTGAAATTACTCCATTCTAACGCAACCTTGCTTACTCATACTGGTACATATGTGCTCCTTTTATTCCCTTTACTGAAAGAAAACAAAATGGTGCGTGAATTTTGGCCGTGATGAAACGCTCGCTATTGTTATGCAAACAATTTGCAAAATACACTAATCATTTAATCACCTACCTCGTTAAAGAGAGGTTGCACGATCACTACACTGCTGAGTGATAACAAATTTTACAAGCTTTTGTGTTACTTTCAATAAACTCTTAATAAATAACCATTATTGAAAAGACGGAAACATTTAATGAAGTCACTTCCGTTCGCAGCGAAGCAGGAAACAAAATAATAAGAAAATAACTTGGAGTTTTTGCAAGCCGACGCAGATAAAGCTATTTATAGAAGGGAAACAAGAAAAACTAAATTGGGTCAATACCTACTATATATTTGCAAACTTTGGTAAATTAGAAAAGAATCGTGATAAAAATAATGCTTTGGGACCAATAAACTGCAAAAATCACGTTATTATGATGTTTTTTTGACCTTGCTACATTTAAGAAAGACGAACTGACCAATATATTTTCAGTTTAGGTATAATAGGTTTTTGTCGTTATTAATAACTGACTGTACCTACCTAATTATTAATAACCAACTCATAAAAGCAACAATAAAGTAGCTCAATAAGTTTAATAGTTTTCTTTTATCAACAAAATTCTATTATTATATTAGATTTTCGTAAAATATAATTTCAGTCTTAACTTGAAACCGTTGCGAATAGTGAAGATAAATTACTTTTTGTCTTCTAAATCATATTAGGTACTGTTCTTATGAAACAAAAGCCATTAAAGTCTTTGTTTAGAATCCACAAGAATATTAGGTTTGCAATATTTGTGTTTGCCTTTAGCTTGTTTGGTTTAAATCACTTTTGTCTGACTTGATGAAACGGAGATTTTTTTTTAGTTTATCAGATATATCAATATTTATTTGCACTATTTTTTTTTGTTTATTAGCTGCTAAGTACGTATTAATAATAGTTAAAGAAAAAAACACTTAAAAATTACATAAAACGAATCTAACACATAAAAATTGAATAATGTGAGAAAATGTTGGGATATTGAGAAATAAATAAAGTAAGTGTAAGTGATCGTCTCTTCATTCCAGCGTTAATTCCGGTTGCATCGTTTTATGGTGCATATTTTACTAGAATAAATTTTTGTAGAATAAAGTGAATCTGTATTTATCACTCTAGTATTTGTTAAGATTTATGTGTGTAGTTGGGTGTGGTGGTACCTGTGGGATTCCCGAGTTTCCTTCAAATTATTCACATTCATGTTCCTAATACTAAACCAATTGAGACCTGCTGTCTATATTGATATTAGGTAAGGTTTTATCTTCCAAAATAAAGTGGATGTACTTACTACGCAAATGGATCAACCTATTTGTTACACGCCCCAGTAGGTACTATTTAATTGTGCTCCATTGTGAATTTATTTGCATTTTGAAGCAATAAGCTGAATAGTACCTATTTATTTAATAAAGAATAATGTAACAGTATAATAAAAGAATACTACGTAATAACTTTAAAAATATTTAAAAGTTTCAAGCCAAAAGTTATAAAAGAAAACAAGTTCGATTTTGATAAAAGTTCTAAATTCTCAAAGTCTAAAACCTTAAACGTCTTCTATATTCACTATTAAAATGAACCCTACAGACTAAAATCTAATTGTCAAAGCAGACTTAGGAACATTTTCCATTGTAACAGTCAGTTATTATAAACTAAACTCAAACTATACTAGTATCTGTGACATACAAATTGTCAACAAGTTTATTGGGGTCACTCCTCCATCCTAACAGCATGTTACAGTGGTGCTTAGTGCAACTCGTAACAGCCGCATTTATACTAGATCTAATTACTTTACGGTACATCCGACACGATGCTGCGCTGTACTCAAATTCCACTCTGCTCCCGTGTGAAACAAGCAAAACTAATTCTGATAAATGCAAACAAACAACTTCTCAGCGTCACCAACTACACCGATGCGACGGAACCATTTGTTTAGAGCACCATGCAGTAGCAGTAATAACATACATAATTATGGCATTGCGCATTTAATTCAGTCCCAGTCCCAGCGTATACTATACAGTCTGTTAATTACTGTAATAAATACTCTTTTAGTTTTATTTTATCAATATATTGCTATAATATCTATAATGGTGACCATTATTCTTACCGTCTGGCAAGGTGAAGTCATATTGACGTGATTTATATGAAAAATAACTAAAAATTTTATCATCATAAAATAAAAACATTCAGAACTAACATACACGTCTACATAATAATAAGACTAAGTGCAATCCTTGTTGCAAATTTATCTAATTAAAAAGACTTTTAGTTAGATAAATTTCAATTTGTTTTCATATTATTCGTAACTGTACACACAACTCTGAGGAAATTGAATTGTATTTGTTTGATTCCAATATCAAAACAAAGTAGGTATCTCCTGATTCCACAGTTCGATGGTGTTATTAATAGCCTGTCATGCGAGTGTTACACATTTATAAAGTTTAGAATACATTTTATTATTTAAAGTAGAATTAAAACTGAACTGGCGAGATTCGACTATGTTGTTTCTCATAAGGTCTCTACTTTGTGTATAGTTTGGAAACATCCTTCAGTGAAGTTAATAAACTAGTGACTGTCTATCACCAAGCGGGCCATGGGCCTGAGGATTCGTCCAAAGTTAAAAACGTAAAACTTTGTTGGTCGACCAACAATGACGTTTGATAGAATTTTAAAAACCATTCAATATTCAAAAGTAGGTAACAGCTATTCCAGCTCATCGATATAAATAGTAACAAATTGACAGGTGGCACACATATTGACAATGGACGAGGCACAATAAACTCCGAAATAACTCAAATAAAACACACAGCAAATTTTAGACTAGAACAGTGTTCTATTTATGTGTCATGTGGCGTAAAACATTATTGCAGATTTTATAGAGTTGGCTTCAGTCAGAATGACACCTTCGTTAAGATGAGGAACGATCATATGCAGCTGATGAAATAGCAATGGCCAGTTTATTTTCACGATAAGTGATCGTTGCAGTTTTTTAAAACAACACCTCGAGTAGTCAGTTGGGAATAATCTTCATTTACTAAGTGAATGAAGATTATTCCCATCTGACTTTTCCAACTCAGTTGAGGTCGACCTTTAAGGCTAACTGTGAAACGTCAGTATTACAGTATTTTCCGTGAAGCGACTGCCCCATTGACGATATAGAACTTCTGTAGTTAGACCAGTTTGTTGGACCTGCAACCTATTCGGTTATTACTTAGTCGCAAGTTCAATTGATAAATACACTGGAAGTATGAAATCTAAAACTATACTGTGCGGATCTTGTGTCAACTAGAGTGTTTTTCCATATGTTTTGAGCACCTAATGTTTCTGTAATACAATACATGAAGACAGAATATGCTCTTAGTTTACTCAGAACCCATTAAAGTTATTCGTGCGATTTTTTTCTCTTTTTGTAGGTATAAATTCCCACAACGACGGTTTGAAAGGATATTTTATTACTGGTACACACATACACATTTTCCCATTATGCACATAGAGTCATGGGCAATGCTTTTTCGCATACCACTACACCGTCCATCGGTGTTAACAGTTTGCAAATTGTGCATGTTCAAAATATGCGAGAACTACTAAAATACCTAGTTTCAGGAAAAATATATTATCAAAGTGATCAAAATATTACATTCTGTAGTTTTTATTTCATACTATATAATATACAATCGGCGGTACTTAATGCATAAGAGCAACTGTTCGTATCACACATTTATAATAATCATATTACTTTTCAATTTATAATCACAGTTATTGATAACAGGCCAGTATTTCTAGTGTTCTAATACTGGAAACATCAGAGAACTTGTTCGTATAGAATAGTGTTACATATCACGGTTACATACCTATATTATAGTTATTAAAACTTCTTGTGTATTTTTGTCTTTGTTGTCGTGATGAAATACCTATTGCTTCGGATCTCTTTGTTGATTTTTCTCATTTTTTTTTGTAAATTCTTTTTTAAAGGTTCTCTTTGGTCTCAAATTTAAAAAAGAAATCACTTAGTCCTTTATCAATTAAATAAGTGAATACCAAGAATATTAAAAGTAATGGATACTGCAAGGCCATACATTGCAGTGTCTCCATCTAGTTGGTTGGGTTGCGTACCTTTCTTTGCGGTGACCATGTTTAATTGCAAGGTTGGGATATATGATGTAGTTTACGTCTATGCTCATGAAAATAAATGGTATAGTCTACGTTTCCATATTTACTAATGTTATAAAGAGAGGCCAAATTCATTGAAAAGGTTATTTTACTATAATATATTTAAAAGCTATTAAAGATGAAAACAGTAATTTTGTAACTTATTTATTTATTAATTGAGACTTACTTATGTAAGCATGTAATAACAAAATAAATTATTGACATTAAATGAAGGATTATGTATTTATTTATTTTATACATACAGTGTCATTACAGGCAAACCCAATGCGACAGAGTAGCAACAAAAGGGTGTTTCCTATAGTAGCGTCACATTAATAGGTAACATTTGACGTTTGTCAGTTTTATATTCATAATGAGGTGACCTGTTAAAAAAGGTCGATTAAAACGAATGAATCGATACGGACTTGAAAGATAATGTGAATTTTAAAAATCGTCAGGTGAATCCCTGTCCCATTATTATACTTTCTTTCGTAAATTTAAGGAACAAAATAAGACAAATACATGATCTATACTTATAATAAAACTGTAGAGAGGTCAATTCTGTTCTTTGCATATATAAATTTACAAAATAGCTATTGGGGGATGATTGGTGATCGATACTAATGCAAAAAATGCAAACAGTAAATTTTTTGTCTTTCTATCTGTCTGTATGTGAAGAATAATAAATTTATAATAATATTTTGAGTCAACCTGTATACAGTAAGTTTATACTACCGTGGTCTAAGTATGTACAGTCGTGAACAAATAAAAAAGTGTAGTGGTTTTTAGAAACGATAACTTAATACCTACTTGAGTAGGTATAGGTTATGTCTAGAAAGCAATAAATAATAAGCGTCAAAGTTGAAATTATATACTTAATATGACCAGCTTCCTAGCAATGGACGTAAAAAGTACTGAACGAATTTTTATTAGAAAGGTCTTACTTAGACTCAAAATTTATCGTATGTTTGCTTGCAATTGGTTAAGTACAACCGGAGATATGACCAAAAACGACCTAAAAACGAAGCGCGGGTGAAGCCATGGGTATATCAGCTTGTATAAAAAGTAGCCTATATGTTGCCCAGAAGTATGAACTATAATCGTATCAAGTTTGATCAAAATCCCTCCAGTAGTTTTTCATCCATGCGTGCACATACAGATAGACAGACAGAAAGACAAAAAAAATACTGATTGCATTTTTTGCATTAGTATCGATCACTAATTATTTCCCAATATGTAGTTATTTTTTAAATATATTCAACTAGCTGCTGCCCGCGGCTCCGCCCACGTGGATGTCGGTTATCGCAACCAAACATAGCCTATGTTCATTATCTAGGTCTAATCTACTCCTATACCAAGTTTCATCAAAATCAGTTTAGCGGTTCAGGCGTGAAAGCGTAACAGACAGACAGACCGAGTTACTTTCGCATTTATAATAATTTAGTATGGATGTATAGAATTGACCTCTCTACAGTTAATATTGTAATATATTATGATGGATATTGTAAACGTGCGGAAAGCATTTGACGTTTTGTGGGACTATGCTATGTATTTATTGCAATGCAGGAGCTTCTAGTAGGAGACTATCCCGCAAAATACGGATGGTTGGTCACCTTACGAATTTTTGGTAAACAGTGTTGCTTCTTTATTAAAATGGCTGTCACCCACAATCTAAGAAGCGAATATGTGTCAATTTTTTTATTAATTTCTATAAATATTACTCAATTAATAATAATTGATATGTACGGTGTTCTGTGAATTTTCATAAAGCTCAACTAGAATCAAAATGAAGCTCCGAAGAACTCAGCCTTTGCGTAAATTTGACTTTGACAGGTTTGGATTGGGAAATTTTAACGTATCATGGCAATTTTAGGCAGTGTGCGAGAGAGATGACCGCCGGCCGAGATTCAAAAATCCTGGAGACAACCGCTCGTTCGAAATGAAACGTCCAGCTAAGTACAAGGAAATTTCTAAGGTTCTTGGTGAATACACAGCGGGTTCTTTAGAATTTCAGAAGGTGTTAAATCAAATAATATGCTTAAAAATCCGATGATGTAAATTGAATTACCTTAAATAATTTAAAATGAACTATGCATGTCGTTTATCGATTTTTGGAATCTATTAAGGTTAAAGTACATTCACTGACTAACCAACGACTACAAACTAAAACTAAACTACGAGTGTAGGTATCTAGAGAGCCCAACCCAAAACAGTTTCCGAAGTATGGCAATATGGTAAGTCGATATGGTATTTCACCGGCAAAATCAAGAGAGATTTGATAGATGAAAATTCTACTAGCACAGCAGTCAGTAAGTAGTAATTGTGCAGCTGCGGTTCACTCAAGGGAAACCATCCATCACCGCTATGAAGTCACATTTTATACATAAGTTTCATACATTATGTTCCTTTGTTAGTTTGAATAATATATAGGTACATAAGATATTTTTTCCGATATGTTCGACAATCATTGTCATATTTCAGATAATTTATATGAAATCTTAATGAATTATACAGATAAAGTTTCCTCATGTATGCCTTCCTCTTTTTAATGAAAACTTGTTGGAAATTCAAGCCGTTCATACAGACAACTGACAGCCAGATGTAGCGAGGAGATTTTGTTTTAATTTCCAGAAATTTCCACCTGATTGATATTTGTTATATAGGTACCAGTAAACCCTAGCGTTACCGTGCCCAAGATCGCGTTGTATAAATTCGAACTTATATGATTTAATTTCTACTAGAAGCATAACATTGGACAGATGATGGTTTTACCAGAAATGTCCACCGGGGCGAAAGTCGTTCCGAGCATCTAGATTTACGTTGTACAAATTCAAACTTAGGTTTATGATTTAATTTAAATTACAAGTGAGAAACTAGACTGAACAGATGACGCAGTTGGTTAAGAACTTACCTCGCCAATTGCAATTATAATGTATTTATTGCCCACGTGTAATTTTGTTCCTGTTCCCGCTTTTAATAGGAACCTATTTTTATAATCTTAACAATAAGTTATTCTTTAAAACAGAAGAAAAATAATTTCATCTGCGTCACTCTTTTTCTTAAATTTGCTATTAAAATAACGAACAGAACTGTGCCAGCAACAAATTAGTATTTATATCTGCAATAACTGCTAGTTATTCTGGCTCTGATTATTTTTATTATTTGTCGTGTCTTATCAGTGAGTCCCCTTAATGTGAGCTACATTACAACTCGACGAACACCTCCATTAAATATTAAGTTTTCCATTCATGAGCGCGGTGCTATCGATTCCCTCGTCGTTATTATAATAGGCAGCAACCCGATTCACGACACCATATCAAGTGATAACATACTCGACGAATGAGCACACAGAACAAAGAAAAATCCTTTTTTAATGTTCTGTGAATGAGCACGACGTTAACAAAATACATGAACTTTTGATAGTCTTGTAAAAATGTAACCACAAAATAAAATCTAACCACTAAACTTGGTGTAACTTGTAGAGAAGAGATTTACTCAAACTTTTTTTATAGGTACATAACGCAATTAAAAGTTTTTGATTTCTCATAGACTGAGTATAATATCGTCTTGTAAATTTTTAGAAGAACACCATGTGCTTGTCTACCATCTGAGTAGTAAGTGGTATCTACTTATAATATAAAAAGGGACTTTATTTTTAAATTTAATAGTGATGCCATTAGGTAGCCAATTTATAAGTTTACAGCCAATCTTAAACACTTGACATTGTTTTAATGGCGTTCAAGTACAAATTTTCTAATTAAGAAAGTTATTCCAAACTGTTAAGTTGTTAAATAAATCTTTATATTGACTGAAACTTGCTTTTAGTAAGTTGCATTTAGGATTCAATTATCCTTTTTTAAATTTAATCATTCATTTCAATATCTATTGCCACAATCGATTGAATTAATGGGGACTTATTTAATTATGTATGACAGATAGAAGCAAGTGTGACACCCCTGGGGTTGCACACGTTCATCGATGACACAGTGAAAGGTTTACTATCAGGTGGGCCATGTGCTTGTCTGCCACCTAAGTGGTATAAAAAACGAGTAAACGAGAAGTACAAAGGACTCAACGCGGGTAAGTCACAAGCCACGCGTAAAATAATTGTGAAGAACATTTTATTTTATTTGAGATTAAAATGATTCACGTATTACTAATAAAGTCACGAAACCATTGCTCCAGGTTTAAGTGATCAACCTCACAAATGTCTTAGTCAGTGGTAATTGGGTTTTCGTGTCCCTTTCTCTCAGGTATTTAAGTCGACCGAGTGGAATTGATTAAAGGCTGTGGTTGACAAAATAGCCGTAGCAAGAGGTCGTCAGGTCGCATCCGCACATTTTGGCAACTTTATGGAGGCGTAAACCTTTCAATTTAGAGCGTACCTACTACGTGAAATTATTTCCATGTAGCTATAGTGCTATACCTAACCTTCATTCTTCTTAGTAATTTCATTGCCGAAACTACCTTATCAATTCTGAAACTGCACAACTCACCGAAGTATAGTCAGGAAATGTAATCGTATATATTTTAAGTTCTCCATAATATAAAAATGAATAGACTTAATAATAATTGTTACTAAGTTATTATTCTTCTTATGAAGGGATGTAACCTTCCATAATCTCTAGTAGTCCCTAGTAGTCCCTACTCGCTACTTAGGACTGATAGACTGTTCTGGATAGGTACCGTACTTATCCAGAACAGTCTATTTTAGTAGCGGGTAGGGACTGGAAGGACTTAGTCTTATCTCGATACATAACATTAACTACCTACTTATCTTTGTTGGATGGAAAATATTCGATTCGTTCTAAACGATACTCAGCGATGGTCTTCCGATAGATGAAAGGTTATTGAGAGTTATTACTTTGCACGTTAGTTATTACTAAATCATTCGATCTGTTGGCACTAGACTACTTGGAGTGAAAAAAAGTTATAAAAATAAATGTATCAGATCAGTACAGATGTAGTACGTTGCCACTTGAAACAAACTCCATAGCATATTTTCAGTTGGGTACATGTGTTGGAGTTATTAATAATGTTTAGTTTTGTAATATGATTAATGACTCGTCTTGCTTCATATAATTTCATGCTGCGTTCATTATTTTTTCTTGAAAATCGTGTAGTATTGAATTAGAAAAAACTACGTCGTGAGGTTAAGTACCAGTCTCAAGTACCTAATCATTCATGTTTAGTGTATTCTTAGTTCTTGGAAAATTTATTATTATAATCATCATCACAGCGTCAGTCCCTTGCAAAAAAAAAAAATAAGTAGGTTATGAGAATTACCAAATAGTAGCTTTTGAAATATTAAAAAATATTTAGCTATCATGCCTCGTATAATTCTTGCCATTAAAAGATTTCGCCAACACATCTTCCAAAAAAACAAAGACTTCTATGCATAATTGAAGTCTTTGGCACAAAAAGGTTTTCTCCGTTTCAAATTTTATAAAGGCTTCGTGGATTTATCTAAATCATGGTATACAAAGTACTTTTAATGGAATAAAGTACCTATCCAAAGTATTTTGTCATGGAATGAAATTTCTTACGAGCTTTGTTTTTGTCGAGTGGTTTTATGCTAATAATACTGAGTCTTGCTGTATTTTACAGAAGTAATTTACCAGTACTACACCCACATTTCATCAGCCGAATTTTTCATGCCACTCAATTTGCACTCAATAGAGGGCGAGCCTATTGTCGTCTAAATTTCATAACAGAAAAATTCAATGACACTTTATACAACCAGACCAAGCTTATTTTTTATCAGTTCCATTTTTATATAGTTTTTACTGTATAACGTAGTTAGCAACGCAAGTGTTTCTACATTTAAATTCTTAAATGATATGTTGACATTTTGGAATATAAATCAAAACTTAGCATTCGTGGGTAGTATTAGATATCAGATAATCATAAATCTGAATATTATGAACTAGATTGAATGTTATTTTCAGCTGTTAGCTACATATTACTAGTTACAGATTAAATGTCGCTTAAAATATTTTGCCACGCAAACGCCAAATGAGATTCAATTATTTATTTTTTCACCCTTAGGTGTGGAATTACATTTTCAAATAGAAATTGCGACCATCCTCGAAGTACAATTAGTTTATTAAATAAAAAATAAGTAAGTAGGTACCACCTTTGGTTGACGATCGGCCAAAAATTTTTAGCTACCTAGGTAAGCTTACACAAATTATTCACCAATTAGACGAGAACAACCTTCTTCTTAGAGTGAATCCTTAAAAGATTTTAAAAACTTTTTACCGAGAGAAGCCCTTCGCTTGCAATACCTTTTTTTAAATCATGCTTGCGGCACGTGGCAGATATTTGTTACAATCACGTGTTTTTATTTATTTTAGAAAGTGAAATGATCTTTATCCCATATACGAATAGTTTAATCAGTAAATGTCTAAAACAAAATCAAACAAATAGTGAATCACTCTAATACCTATACCTACGATTTTTACAAATTGCATGTTGTTAAACAGTTATGAAATTAATTTCTCTATTTACGATTTTCTCTTTCAAATTGACGTCCCTGAATTGTCTTAGTGACAATAGTGCTAAATGACGTTTAAGTGTTCTTTTGTTCAAAGGTATTTGACATCTTGTGGTCGGACCCACAATGCACTAGTGGGTGTGTCGCGAACGCTCTACGCGGCGCTGGTACTTACTTCGGCCCCGATGTCACAGCTTCGTTTCTGCAGAAAAACAAGCTTAGCTTCCTTATAAGAAGCCATGAGTGTAAGCCTGGTGGATATGAGCTGCTCCATAATGGAAATGTGAGTATGTTTCTTTGTGCCAACTAACTTTTGCCTGCTGCTACGCCTGTGTGAGTAAGTATTTTTTGGATATCGAATAGCTTAGGTGAGTCTCAAACTATCATTTCATATACCTATTATGTCTTTTAAGATTAACAATTATTACCTACAAGCAAGTAAGGCTTAGTGAGAGAAAAAAAGCAAACAATGTACCTACTTTCGCATCGGAAAATGTAATCGTAAAGGTATCGATCACAAGTAGTATTCATATTGACCCAACATTATCTGAGAAGTTGAACAATCTGCGAGCAGTCTATTGACATAAATGAATTCGTGCCATCCTATACTTTATAACGCCCATGAGATATACACTATTTGTTAGTTTCAGAACTCTGGCACATAAAATATATTCCCTATATTTTATGAAATATACTCAAGGGACCAGCCTTGTTTACGATATGTACGTGTCGTTTTATATGTGGTGTACTAACTATATTGATGTTTGGCCTGAGACTAGGATTTTCATTTCATAAGTCTATTTTTTCACAGCACTCTTATATTTTTTATTAGCTTGCGTCAAAATTACGCCACCTCGCCTGATGGTAAGCTAGAGGCCTTATTAATCAGAGTCACTATTGTAGATACAAATAATGCTATAATGATTCAGCGGTCTCGTCAGATGCTTTTTCACACCACGCGAAAAGGACGAAGGAAATACGTTTGTTGGTTAAGAATTTCAAGTTTTTATTTATGGCTAAAAAGCGGTGCCGAAAAATTAAAATGGTTTATTTATTTAACATGTAGGTAGTAGGAGGCCAATGTTACAGCTACAGATTTTACTAGAATAGAGGAAACTTAACTCCGTAAACTAAGTTATGATCTCATAGTTATTACAGAAAATTCAACATCTTGCTTTTCTGTCAAATCAACATTTAAAAAGCTAAGCAAAGTCGTAGGCGAAGAAACAATAGTACGGGTGTTCGAAATAGATTTATTTCTTACTGAGCACGGTAATTAAGCGTCAAGTTTACTTTTACGCATTAAGTACAGTTATGTTAAAAGGACTGGAAATTTGATATCTTATTTGATAATCTCATTCACGATATGAATTAGTACTACACAATATGATGGAAGGTAGCAGGTGCCATGTAAGTATTGAAATTTATATATGACGACGTTTCACATATTCATTATGAAATGATAGCCTACCTGAGACACAGCTGACGATTGCGTGGATTGAGCAATTAGCGTGGTAACTAAACGTGATTAGATCCTTAGAATAGTAATCCTAAACTGATACATCAGGCGCAGAATTGTGGGTGAGGTTGGCTTGGTCATGGAAGTTGTTAGCCGGCGCTGGTATTGTTTTTCCTATGATTGTGCAAAGTACTTTATTTACGAGTATGTGTATTACTTAAGGTGAGTATTCACTACCATTGTATGAATTTCAATGTAGTCTATTTGTACTACATCAAGTGGTGTCAACTTATCCAGTTGATATTATTATACTTGTGTGTGTGAGACATCGTTTAAGGCACACGTAGGTACTGCTGTATTCGAATGATCTGAGATGAATTACAATTTGTTATTTATATCTATTACAATATTGAAGTATAGGTATAGTATCTGTATATAGTAAAAACGATCCTATTCTTATATAGCTTGTACTATTCCAGGCCAGAAACTATCTTCGCGAACAATTTTGTCCAAATCTGTTCAAAGGTTTTGACGTGGTTGGAAACCAGTAAATTTCCATTTATCATTTTTACATTAAATAAATCGTATTTACAGTAGTAATTATGAAGATTATTCACTTTTGGTAACACTAAAGAAACATGCAACCTTCACTTTCTCCAAGTTTCCTCTCCTTCCTTCATCTTTATTAACGATAAAGCCTTTTATATACGGAACATCTGTCATGTACCCAGCACTTAACGGATGGGAATGCGATTATTATTACATATTTCAGTATGGCTTTCACTTACGACAAAATTGAAACGTTTTAGTGACATATTCATAGTAGATACCTATTATGCCGTGTCTTGCACGCGTTGGTCCATGAATTGTTAAATGCAGCTCTAAGATCTAGTCATTCGTTAAAAACATTATATAGGTATTTCTTGGGTCGATACAGCTTTGCAATAAGACTTCTGGCACGATTCCGATTGATTATATTATTTATCCTTTCACACAAAATTCTAAGCAAGCTTTTCTCGATTCGTTTAACCTTTTTTGCTATTTGCCATTGATCGGATTATGATGTAAGAACTAAGCCCACTG
Organism: Lithosia quadra; assembly: GCA_963576445.1. Classification (NCBI taxonomy): domain Eukaryota; kingdom Metazoa; phylum Arthropoda; class Insecta; order Lepidoptera; family Erebidae; genus Lithosia; species Lithosia quadra. The sequence continues at coordinate 10,079,124 of OY754878.1, read as the reverse complement.
TTGGTTTTTTTGAGAATAAGAATGATGTGATATCGTAAACCGAAACTTAATATATTTTTAGTACAGGTTTAATTTTTACTGTTATAAAATTGTAAATTAGATGTTTTTACTTGTTACCTAAATACTTGGAAATTTGGTTTAAATTAGTTAAATGAAACTTCTAATGAAAAATAAGGTTAGCTCTAACTGTCACCGCAGTAGATATCTACTCATAGGACACGCTTGCATAAAGTGGGGCCAACGGGTTACATATACTTACATTACATTATAATATTCTTAGAGGGTGTCTACGATTCGTGAGGTACACGTAACTAGAATTCTTGTTAAACTCACCAACTGTGAAATATTATTAAGTATTATATTAAACCACTTCATTGCAAGTCCGACACATCAAACATTATGCTGTGTCTATATTTTCTGCGACATACAGGGAGAATGGTAATTATTGATGTAAATATGTCAAAACCGCGTGATCCGCTTGCTGATTGCTGATACAGAACGACCCTGGCCAATGTTCTTTCAGATTAGGGTTTCTTTTAGTACAAATAAAAGGAAAGAGTTTGCATAATTGATTTTATAATAAAATTTGTACGATGGAGTGGATAGTCATTTACTAAGAAAATTGAATTGGTTTCATTATCGCCAAGATCATTTTCACAAACTTTTAGTAGGCATCGTCAAAAAATTTGGTAAACTCGTTTTAGTAGTGACAATTTTATTTAGGTAGCTGAAATCTTATTAACCTCAAGGGGTTTGGTACCTATTACCTCTGTATCAATACTCATGATCCGATCGAATTGCGACGCATTAAGGTATTAACATAAAAAATTCGCATTTTATAGTAATGTAAAGGAATTAATCAAATACCACACAATTCTAGGAAACCAAGGTTATTTTAGGCTGAAAATAATAATAGGCTTTTAGTACCGCCTGAATATTTTATACGGTTTATAAGAATCGCACAAAATTTACGTTGTGATCAGATAATATCACCAAATCGAAAAGTAAAAACTTTGGCAATCTTTTCCTCTTCTGTTTATAAACCGATTTTAATTTTTTATTTTTTTTATTTAGTAGTTTATTGACCTTTAGTGTTATCATTTTAAAAAATTGAAGAGATTTTATTTGCCCATGGGCAAACTTTTTCCTACAATTTTAAATAGGTAACGATTGTTGATAAATCAACCAATGGGTGAACACTTCTGTAATAAAATAGGCCGATTATGTCAAATGATTATAACATGATAAAAATAACCTAGTACGAGTATACCTACACAATCTTGAACTAAGCTTTAACTATTTACCAGTAGAAATGTTGTGGAAAATTCAACTAGATAGGTACTTATTTCGTTTAGTTTGGTCGACAACGAATTTTCCCCTAATAAGCTACTAAACTAAATTGGTTAATTTCCATTTGCATACTATAGCAGTTCCTACAATTTCATTGTCAATGTAGATGTATAAAAACAAATTGTTGCAATAATAAGACTAGCTAGCTAGCTAATGGGTGCTTTAAACATACGTGAAGCTATTTGAGTTACAGTACTGGGGCCATTCGGTAGCGGCAAGAAGTATGATTGGGAGAATTCGAATGATGACGTATCTTTGGGAGAATCGTTTTCTCGATTCATTTAGCCTTTTTTGCTATTTGCCATTGATCGGATTATGATGTAAGAACTAAGTGCCTACTGTTGGTTTTTTTGAGAATAAGAATAATATCAATTACTCGTATAATTTGTTTATAATGATGATCTCTATAGTTATAGCCTGGAAAGAATAAGCGTCACCATGAACCATACCTACATGTGTACTATGTGTAGTTTGTATTACAACATGCTAAGCCTAGTCTAGCCACAAAAATATTTTTTCGCTTCTTTCAGGTACCTACATACTAATTTATCACAACGTTTTAAAGGAATGTAGAGAATCTATTGTTACTGAAAATTTCCTTATTGAATACTTTGAATGCCAACTCAGCACCTTTAAGTTTCATCTGAGTTTTTTTCAGAACATACAAAAGCTACACTTGGGAATCCTACCCTAAAAGGCAATCAACCTTTACTTCATAAAAAAATGATAAATTATTCTGTCTTGACAGGTAATTACGATCTTCTCAGCCTCAAATTACTACGAGCTCGGCTCTAATAAAGGAGCTTACCTGAAACTCTGCGGTAATTCTTTGGAGCGGCAGTTTGTACAATACACGGCCGCTGTCTCGCGAACTCGCCGTCTTACATTCCGTCAGCGAGTCGGCTTGGTAGAGTCTTCAGCCATGAGAGAACTCCACAACCAGATCATGATGGTGCGAAGATCTTTGGAAGCAACTTTCCGGAGTATGGATTTGGATCAAAGCGGTATGTACCTACTCTTTAAACATTACATTTATTCGAATATAGTTAAGTAGTATATCAAAAGAAATGTAGCCAGTTAGGGTATCCTTCTGATCTAACCTTACATTACAGGGTAATGTGTTACATATTATTCTCTGTATTGTGTCATCATCATCATCTTCACGTTGTTCCCGGTGGCATCCGAGACTTCTCCTCTTTTAATTTACCTTATACAACTTTTAGAAGAGTGACTGCCATCTGACCTCCAATCTAGGTATGAAAGCCTGCGCTAGAACCTTCAAATAGTTGGTGTACCGATTTGCAGGTGAAATTGGCTTGGATTCATTGATGTAGGACTCTAAAAATACTACATCCTATGTACTTTTATTTATTCGCAGTAAACCATGAAATATAAAAACGCGTTTTTCTAGTTTTGCCCTTGGAGTTATAATTATATTGTTTGGACAACTTTCATTATTATAAGTTTTGACATGGGAATAAAATATTTGTAGGGTACATATCGATCAGCGATTGGTGTCAAGCGATGGAAGAAACAACACACTTGGGCCTTCCCTGGAGAATGCTTAAAGACAAACTCGTACGGACTGACCCGGATACTAGACGCGTCCGATACATGGATACATTTGATTTTTATGCTAGCGTAAGTATTTTATACAAATGCGCAATTAAATGTACCTACATATCTGTCGTTTCGCTTAGTTGGATTATTAGTTAGAGCAGGCAACCGTGCTTAATCAAAAATCTATGATGCTCTTTTTCTGATCTTGGTGACAAAAATGTATGATGACTCTATATTTGTACTCCTTCAACCAATTCCATAAACAAAAAGATTTGGATTTTACTTTTCATCGCAGATAGGGATTAAATATCCCGTAGTGGGTTATAAATATACGATTCAATCGGTATTAATCATCCACGTATTTCGGTTTCCCGGCGGGGTGCACGATAGCAATTTTATTTTCAATTTTCTTTTACCTCCAAACCGATAATTTATTGGTAGGTATCCATATTCTATAAAATCAGCTATAAACATTTTTTGGTGGTTATGAAACAATATCAGTATCTCGATATCAAAGAAAATTCAGTGAAATTAGCAAGTAGCGATTGTTTGCAGCTTTCCGTAGTTTAAAAAAATGCATAAGTATTATACTTGAACTGTAAAAATAAAAATATGGCTCATAAAATTTGTGTTATCGTGCAGACAGGTAACTTCAAGACTATGTGACTAGTCTTTAATACTGTAATTCTCAGGTGCAACCTGAGACGGCCTATGTGCTTGTGCCACTAGCGAGTGACAAAAATAGGGGAGTGATATAGAAAGATGCTGCGATTATAATAAATGATAGTTACTTAAAAAGATGTTCCACATTATCTTCTTCAAACTTCAAGAATACATATCAATGTAGATACCTACATAGTATATTAGTAGACATCGATTTTATAACAGTTATAAAATCGATGTCTACTAATAGTCAAAAGTATGGCAGAAACACTTGGTTCCTTAGTAACAAGGTAACCATTTATGTACGAGGGTGTTACATTTACGATCTAAATGTCACAATTTTAATGTAACTTTATCGTTTCCCTTTCAGAAAATTGGTCGTAAAACTGACTCCTCAAATGTCGTTGAAACATTGTATAAGAACAAGAGAAGCTTGGAAGCCATATTTAAAATTCTTGACAAGGATAACTCAGGTAAAGTACCTACCCATTAGGTTAAGACAAAAGAAATAAATCAAACCAACTACCTACTAATTCATAGTATACGAGTATGATGCAAATGTTCCAGGCATGAACAATTGAACAATAGCTATACTTTGGGTATTACATTGAAATATAAGACATTTTTATTCCGTTATTCTTAAATGGGCTATGGCCCACCAGAATTCATCATCTAGCCTGGTCGGAGTCACATCATCACCCCTTCCTTTTCAGAGCTAGCTTGCACTCTACATCGTTTAAAGAGAGCAACACTACATTGACGGAAGCATATTAATTATCAAAGTTACCAAAATTTTAATTTAATTTAAATCATTTCTATTATAGGTTTCATAACTCTGGAGGAATTCTCTGAAGCCTGTCAACTGATCGGCAAGTACATGCCCAATCCCATGACTCAAGAGCAATTAGTCGATATTTGTCGCTTGATGGATATCAATAAAGATGGACTAGTCGATTTGAACGAGTTCCTGGAAAGCTTCCGTCTTGCTGAAAAGAGTTTGCAATATGAGGACCAGGAATACGCTGATATACAAACCACTTGACAGGAACAAGACCGTCGTCCCAGTCGGACGGCGGTCGATAAAGATGAGACCGGTGTTGAAATAGAATTACTTAAACTGGAAGACGATGATAAACGTAAACAAGTAAACTGTAATAAAAATGGACAAGCTCACTTAATGGGTGAAAGCTTGACTGTACATGACACAGAGGATATCGAATTAATAGATTGTGAGGAGGCACGCAAGCGACCTGGCCTGCTTGAAAGCGATATGTAAAACCTTCACAACACATCTCACTGTATAAGGTTTATTGTTAGTGTTGCCAGATCCTTCAGGAAAATTCCTCACTTTAAACTCTTTCTAGCATAATTTATAAAGACCAGTGCAGCTTTAGCAGCTGTTTCTGTAACATTTTGATGGTCAATCTTATATTTTTATGTTTGTGTGGCTGTTTTTATTATTTAATTAGGGACATCTGGCAGCGCTAATAAATACTTTTGAAATGTCATACTTATCTTTTTTATCATGATTCACCAATACTAAGTTCGACCTACATTTTCTCTAATACTTAAGTAAGTATAGAATTCTTTAATGATTAACGTAAATACTGCAAACATTACATAGTTTGCTCCATTTTTATCACTTATATTTTAAAAATATGACTAAAATATTATTATAAAAGTAATTAGAAATACTTGAGAATTGATTACTAATATAATAGAAACTGTTGATTTTATTTATATTATAATTTATTGAAAATTTAATTATGCTTGTTATAAACTATTCGATTCCTGAGAAATGTTTGAAAATAATTTAAGTATTGTTCAACTATGAATGTGTTTGTCGCTAAATTTCTATAACATACTATTATAAATTGGTGCCAATGTAAAACAATGTCAAAAATAAAAGAAAAAATATATATTTAAGTGCATTATGAACTTTCATGATGCCGATAAGGATTAACGAATGGCAACAATGATACAGATGACACGACTACTATAATATTGCCTGTAGCCACAATCGAGCCAAGTTCTTACACAAGTATACACAATTCACTTCTTTTGTTAAGTTTTGCTTACTCTATACATGTATAATGTGAAATACCAAAAGATACCTTAAAAATTTGGCTAAGGCGTAGAAGGCCTTATTCTAAAAATGACAACAATCGCAAAAGAACAATTTACAAAAAATTTAAGAAATCAAGAATATTCCCATTACCATTTTTTTATAAATATTAACAAATTGAGAAAATTGAGAATCGTAAAAAATATGCTATTTTCATAATAAGTCGCACTCTGTTGTCATTTTGAGAATTAGGCCTTTCTAAAACGAAATTTTCAGCTAAGTAATAACAGTGGAAAAAATGTGTACCTACTTAATGTGTGCCGATCACGATTGTTGGCTTATAATTTACCATTAAATTCTATTATGTAGTGCAGTGTTGTTTATAACATCGTATTATAGTTTGCATCGAATCGATTGAATTAAATTTGATCTTATATTCAAATAAAAAGTTCCTTGATTAAAAAAAAAATCATCTCATAGAAACTACGATTAGATATTAATAGCCTATATTTTGTTATTAAAATTTAAATTAATAAATAATCTGTCTTTAGCGTGTTTCTAGTCATTAGTAGAGCATATACATATCTTTATACTCAATTATTAAGCATTCCAATCTTTACCAGAAACAACGCATTACATTATCGAATATCTTGTACATAGTCGACGTTAAAAGTAGCTCGTCTTATTGCTATCTCCCACCTAATAATTTTTGTGCACGAAAAAAAATTTAGGCTTATATCAGTGTCATAAACATTTAGAAAAAAAATATTTGCTCAAAGAATGCTCGCTACAATATTCAGTCTTGCCTGTAGAAGAATTAATTAATTCATTGTACGTAAACAATACCGAAAAGTCCAGCTAATCGATTTGCTTACGTTATGTAGAGCATTTTCTCTATCGTACTCGTAAATTGGGCTGATGACGGCTAGAGATATCAAACTGTAAACATACGCTTTGCGGTAGTGAAATAGTTTACAGAAATGAAGCAAATCCGTATTAGTTAAGTCGGGCACCATAGATAGGCAAGTATAAATTTCAATTAAATATGCTATTAGTAAATATATTATATACATCATTATACAGTTATCTAGTCAACGTCTTGCTTTTCCATCAAAAATTAATACAAATTAGATTGTAAATATAAAACAAGCAATATAGTAAAATATCTAGTTCACAATTTAGCCTTCAAATTTCTGACGTGCATATCGGTCGTTGTATAAGTACAGCTTTTTAAAATAGTAGATTGATGAAGAATGATGAAGATTTTGCAAATCGAATCTTAAATTAGGTATTATTACGCAAAGCTACTTTTGATATTGACTATTGCATACCTAACGTAGTTGGAGTGTACCAATATGAGTCTGATGAGACTTGTAATTTTCGACGGTCAGCAGTAGGCGGCCATATTTGCTAATCGAATTTTACCTTAATAATCTCTTTACATTTATTACTTACGTATACTACTTGTATCATTGTCGTATGGCCAAAATTAATAATTAATTGTAGACCATCATTTAAATACTTATTCGTTGTGCTAGTAAAATTGATGAAAAATAAGAGGTTGGTCGAGATTACTCACTGCTCTTGCTATCACTATCCATTTTCTTGTCTTAAATATCGGTCGAGTAATGTTATTCTGGGAATATAATTGCTTATAATATTCCAACAACAACATTAGAAATTATGCTAATTTGAAAAATCTCTAATTTCATATATATAATCTTCAAGATTTTTCTTTATGTAGGTAACCTTTAAATACTTTAGTAAATAAATTATCTTATTCAATCCATTTGGCACTAATGTGTATTTTAAGGTCCATTGGATAAACAAATTTGGGAACGATTCGTTGATATTACGATCGAACGGTGTCACGACTACGGGTAGACATCCGTCATTAAATATTAATCTTGGCCAACATAATATAACTGTATTAAAGCTCTTATATAAATAATGCGTACTAAACTGAATGTGAGTGACATAAATGTAAAATGTTTGTGCGATGTTATTTTCGGAGCCGCGTTTCAACTGTCGGTTCCCGTAATGTTTTGACCTACACAAGTCAGTATGCGCCTCAATTAATAAATTATTATGAAATAAAAATATATCGCTACCAAAATTTATGAACCTCTAAAACCTTATTTTATATCTTATTAAAATAAATAATAAATATTTACGAATATATTATAGCTAATATCCTGTATTTTTAATAATTGTCCATTAAATTGTGATATTGCTTTCAATTGTTTTATTCCCATTATATCCTTCAACAGTTAAATAAATCGATGACAAATCGATATATTAAGTAGGTATCCTACTAATTGGCCCGCGTCCCGGGTTCACAGTGTTCACACAGTAATAAATTCTATAACCTGATTGCAGCGCCATCTACCTACTGACGCGAAAATAAGAATAATTTTTAACGAATTTACGTATCAAAACGATAATTAGATTAGTTAGAAACGATAGATAATTAACGATATTGTGTCAAAAATTGACTTTTTTTAAAGTAAGGAGTTGACTGTTGAGTTCTTTTTATCTCTGGAATAGGTTCCCAAGGGAAGCGAAAACGGGAAAAGAATTCAACGCGGACGCAGTCGCGGGCAATAGCTAGTAGGTATAGGTACAATAAGTCTGATATATGTCATTGAACTTATTGATTGATACATAACTTATTCCTTAATAGAACACCACACTCTTAGGAACAATCTACTAATATGTAAATACATGATAATATCCATACCTATGTCTGTTTGTCTATAAATCCCTGTTTCCATGGGTCGCGCTGTATTTCAAGAACTCTGTGAATTATTAGAGCGGATTAATTAAGTAGGTCGTGTTCCTTCGAAATACTCATAACAAAATTTGATACCACAGCTAAGTATACATTTTTAATCAACTGTATCTGAAGCTTTGCAGTAGGTACACCTAAACTTCCCGGTCAAGGGGTGTAAAAGGTCACGAAAGCTATTACTGCAAATATCTGAATGGTGAATTAGGAATCACGGGCTAAAAATATAAAGAGGTACCTGTACTTACTTATTATTTTTAGTCCGCTGTTAGCTTTGTGAGTAGGTACGTAAATTATAAAAACCAACAACATCAAGTTTACTGAAATTTTATACTAACTATTTTGAGAGGAATGTTGGGGCTACGATTTTCAAAAAAAAAAGAATCGGTTTCGCCCGCGTCGAACCCATACCACAGAATAACTGATTATTAGGTTGTACTATGTACCCATACGTGTAACCGGAATCAATTCCCGTAATAAAAATTAGTGCATGTGCTATTCTAGACCATAACCATTTATCATAATCATAATAATAGTTTAACGCCCGTGGTGATGCACACGTCACGGCCATCTGAGCTCATCTCGTCTGCCACTTAAGTAGTTAAAGTAACTAAGTAACTTCGATAGGGCTCTGAAGATTCTGGCAGCCTCATACACCCAAGTAGGTATCTAGTCATCATTATCATCTTAGTGTTCCTGGTTGCGTCCAAGACTTTTAATCTATCCAGAGGACGTTTAATCCTTCAGTATACACCAAAGTTTGTTTATTCAATTTTTATGTCATAAATAGATACTGTCTTTCTATAAACTTTCTTATACACTTTTCAAATCTAATTAAAAGTAAAATATAACAAAGGACGGAGTCATTAGTTATTACGTCCATATTCTAGTAGCTACGTACCTAATAAAGGTACTTAATCGTAAACAAGAAGATTAATGAGACAATGTACTTGATAGATGTGCACTTATAACTTGAACCTTAAGTAAAATATACACAATTCGGCTTATTCTCATCTTAAGAAATTTATGAGATGTATATAACTATAGATACCTACTCTGAGACACTCTAGTAGTGATACCACCATGACTTTGAAATAGGTACATACTAGGTTATGAAGGCGTGGAATGTGGCGTGGAATGATCTCCTTGCTGTGATTTTCCCAAGGGATCACAATATGGAGTTCTTCAAAAAGGCCTTTAAAAAGTTTTGCAGGGCCGCGATCCAAAGCGCGAGTGAAACGTCCCTAAGTAGTGTTGCATATAAGTAATTATGTCCATTAGTCCACGGTAACAGAGCTCCCATCAGCGTGTGTTTGTCTACCATCTAAATGGCAATAAAACAGATATTACTGCTATTATATAATTTACCTATCCTGTGATATTTTTACTGTGATATTTAGGTACCGGTTATACCGACCTACATGGTAACCACTTTAACCAGTGATGGTATAAATAAAATTGTAATTATACCCTCATTGCAATATTGCAACTATTGCACATAAATTTAAAAGTAGGTAGGTACCATCTGGATAGACATTTTGTATAATATAACCCAATCAGAATAGGACAAAATTATAATCACATAGGTACGTACTGTAGGTACTGTGAAAGCTTTGTTTCCCGTTGGGTAGCATGGATAAACAAAAAAGGTTCTTTTTGGAGTCCGTTAAAGGTCAGTCAGCTGTCTTCGTAATTTAAAATGATGAAGGCGAACAATGTGTTTCCGTATGAAAATGAAACAATATCCGTCGAGAATTGTTTGCATAAAACAAAGCAGATGTCAACACTAATGGAATTACCTATTCTACAGAACTGAAACCGTCTTCTGTGATATTGTATGTTACTGTCACGAGGGAAATTCTTACAGTTTTTCAATTATTTCATTTTCCATGAAGGGTATGTCGTGAAAACGATTTTCAAGAATTTTACAAAATTCAAAATTAAAAAATAATAAGCAGTCGTATGATGCCAGACAAATAAGGATATTTTGATCCTTCAGATCAGTTGCTTGATTAGGTACCTACTTAATAAACAAGTTAGGTAGGTAGGAGGGTACCTACCTACTTTTAATTCGGAGCCAAGCTTTAAGCGGGGCGTGAAAAAGCATTTGATGAGGCCGTCAAGCTGAGAGCCACCATTTTGGCACTATCGGTGTTTGCAATGGTGACTCCCATTCCAGAGACTTTGCCTCAGCTTACCATCAGGCGAGGTGAAGTCATGTTGACGTGACCGACATAAAAAAAAAAAAAAAAAAAAAAAAGCTTCTTAGAACAACATTTGTCGGGTTAGCTAATCTCAAAATATTAGAGCCACACTATAAGCCATGCTACCATCTGTAAAATAATAGTTTAAATTAAACAATAATATACGTACAGCAATTATAAAAAAAGGATTTTGTACTTGAAGTAGAAATTACCTTTGCCCTCTAGTATTTTTAATCAGAATTAGTTTGACTTTATGGTTAGCTTTTAGTTGGTATTCTATCAATAGATGGCACTTTTCCGCAGTTAAGTGTAGTACAGTAAAAGTAAATAGTTCAAAGTAATTTGGACAGATGGCGTTATACTAAATTCAATTTTAGTACACAAATTTGCCAAAAGAGGCTATCAAGAACATCTTTACTCGTTTGTCCTTATAAAACAGAATAAGGTTTTTGCATCAAATTGGCCATAGGCGTTTCGCCAGTAATAATTTGATTAGCAATCATAATATTATTGCACTTGACGTTGAAGAAATGGCGGCGGTTCTGCTACAGAAGTAATTCATCAAGAGAAGCAGAAAGTAGGTACCAATCTGCCTACTTGAATGACTGTTTTATGATTTCAGAACCTATAAAAGCTACTGACATCTTAGCGTTGTTGCAAGCTGCATTCGGGGCTTTCCCTCTTAGAGGAAATCCTGTGCCTGAGCCTACTGGCCTGCAGGTGAGGTTAGCATGGGCCCAAACACAGAACAAAGAAAAATCCTCAGGACCAAAAGACCTTGATGGGGCCCTAAAACATCCCCATACCGTTAGCACTCTAGAAAACTGTAGGTAGTTAAGTACTTCTGTACCACGTAAGTACCTACTCCTTTTCCTCTTTAACATTGGTTTTATGCGACTTTTTTGGGAGGGACCTCTCAATCCCGAAAAGGAAGCCTGCGCCAGGGCCTCGTCTTGCAATCAGCGGATGTACTGCTTGTAGGTGGGTTTGACTTGGCTCCAAAGGTCTTGGTCGGGCCACATACTCGCCCCACCCCATACACGTTTTTCAGCACCTACTATGAAAAAAATAATTTGGACTTCATTTATGTCGTCGGTATACTACTTTAAAGCCAAAACCCAAAATCAAACCACAGGTCATCATCATAGATCCCTGTAGCGAAAATTTGCGGTCAAGACCGTTTACGTAAACGGTTATTTATGGATATAATTACCTGCTAAATATTTGGACCCGTCTTTAGTGGTCAACTAGTTATTAGGCACGGTATCCCGTCTTTCGCTATACCCAAAAATATCCAAAAAAGTATTTTAGCTGGACAAAGGTTCTGAGTAGTAACTTACTGAATGCGAGACATAATAGTTTAAAGCTATTAGGATAATTTATAGCCGTTTAATATCCAACGAACTCGCGGAGATTTGATTATCGATGTAGCTTTTTTTTCGAAAGAGCCACGGATCGCGTGTCGCGTGCTCCGATGTCTTTTTTTCGGTTTGAATTTCGGGGGTGTAACGCACAAAAAATATTATAACTGGCCACGGACTACCGGAATATAATTTTGACAATTTTATAAATTATACAGGCGTATCGGTTAATAATGGGTAGCTACGGGCATGTGTCTATTGTAAGATAGACAAGTAGCGCTCGGAGTCTTATTAACTTAGAATGAATATGGTACCTATGGACATAATAGTTTAATTAGGTAATCGAAACAGTAATTGGTTGTAATAAACGTTGTTGTTTGTCTGGCGCGTCTGAATCAGCTGCAAATACTTTTGCTAATAATAATTAAGAACCTACCTATTTTACTAAGATTATAATGATGGGAATAACAGAAACGGACGGTGGAAGCATCTGAATAAGTTGAAAATCTTCCGATGGCAATAGCTTCGTTTTTACCTAAGCTTCATAATATACCTATATATAGTGCTCTCGCACTTATAAGTTACCCTGTTAGGCAAGTTCTAGTGATTTTAATCACTAAAATTGTGATTAATACTTTACTGCTATCCTCGTTGAAGTGGCACTACTTACACACCAAACAAAGCGGAAATAGGTACCTACTTTTGCGCTATGCGAGCTTCACAAATGCAGATCTATACAATTTACTTTGATAATACATAATTTGATATAAACTTTTTGGTTTCAATTGATAATAATTATATCAGCAGAGATACAGATGTTGTAAAATATATGCTCAATGGTTTGCTGGAAGAGAAAGACTATAAAGCTCATTTTAAAAACAGTACATCATGACTACGTCTACATCATTCATAAAAGAATTGCCAGGCATAATGCCTTGCCTGTCATGATTTCTCAATTATTCTTGAAATTCCAAAAGTTCTTATGATGTTTCCAGCACGCAACATCCCTGGTATTGCAAGTTTTACAGCGACAGTACTCCTCCTCTTTTTCCCAGTCGTATCCAAAGCTTTCACCTCGGAGTCTGGGGTCCGCTTTACCAGTCTTAACTGCGGATTTGGCTGGACCTCGATATTTTCCGTGAAGCGACTGGCATCTGACCTTCACAACCCAATGGTGACGTTAGACGATATCGAAGCATTGCAGCTAGACCATTGTTGTTGCCTCCTCCTCCGCCACAGAGGCTACAGCGACAGTATCTATGGCCATTTAATGTAATAAAAATTATTGGTCGAATTCAACATACCTACTTAGGTACATGTAATTAAGTACCCATTAAAATATCAAAACTATCCCAGTTAAACATTATTCTTTAGTTCATTCAGAAAGCGTATCGAAATGACATCGGGTTGCTCACAGCGCGGGCGCAGTGTTGTGGCGGGGAAATTGCGCGGTCGCGCGCGCCTTCGATCTACCGCGAAATTTGAGCCGTCTGCCGCTGCAGCCTGCACTTTACAACACCTAGTCACGATACCGGATCGAACTGAGAGCGTTACATGAGCTTAAATGCTGATTAAAAATAAATAGTGCCGTAGATGTTATTTCAAACTTAATTTAGGTGTTTAATTTATTGTTTACTAGGTATGTCTTATTAGTTTTGTGTCACATGCACTGCAGCTGTATTACTAGAGTTGCAAAAATAACCTTTATAATGTCATGAATGATGTATTTGCTACCACTAATGGACAATGAACTCGCAATCGGTCTTTCTCCATCAGCAGTCTAATTACCTAATTATAACAGGACTGGTTTACAAAAGTCACACAAACACTACCTGCTTACCTACCTCAGAAGAGATGGTAATTCTAGATCTTAAATGCTCAATTCTGCTCACTAAAATTCTCAATTAAAATCTGTCTCAATTAGCTAAAGTTTTCTCTGACTCGAAGCCAACTAGAGAAGTGATCGACATACGACATTGTCCCCTAACATTAGACTCACAGGAATAACATTAAAGTTTAGGTTCTATTACTATTGCCTACTATTACTAGGAATGGATTTATAAAAGTTCCTAAAATTCTACTTGGAAAAAATGCTACGAACAATAATATTGTACGTTATACGTGTAAGTTTTTGTCATTTTTCTCACAATCAGATCAGGGATTCTTCTGCCGTGATCACGTTACGGGGCGCCCGCCGCACCCAGTAGCTATACCGCCCGAGCCGAGTATTTTTTTGTCTCATCTCTGACAGATCGAATTAAAATAAACGCTTCGATAAAGCGTCCTATAACATCATCCTGTATTTGGTTACGTGAGCGGCTGACGGCCAGTGGGAACGCCGTAGGTGGGAGCCTCACTATTTTTAAGTTGCTCTATTTTTTATGATTCAGATTGGGTATATATCAAAAACATTTTAATCGTTTTGATTGTCGGGGTTGGGTTGTATTGTTCAAGTTTAATTTTAGTTTAGATCAGATCAAACCTTATTCAATATCTGCTACACTTACGCTTTCATTTTATTGTAGGTGTTTCTTGACAATAAAGCCGCGATTGTATGTTTGCTTGTCTATTTCTAAATTCCCATGAGCTGGTCTATCTATATCTGTAAAATGTCACCAACTAGTATCATTAGAAGGCTTTATCCGAAATGATTTTGATGATTTCTTTGTCTCGGTGCTCGTGTGCTCATAATTCTTTTTGACCAAGCCATTTTGGTCAGCTTCCCAGTAGGTGGCGCCGCAGGCAACGGCTCATACTGAATAAACGAACAAGCATACGGCTGGTCTCATCATAATTTTTAGGGTCAGCAGCGCGAGTGTGACTCCCTTAGTTTGCACACGTCCATAGGCCACGGTGATCACTTCCCATCAGTTGGGCTGTCTGCCATCTAAGTGGCCTAAAAACAAAAATAAGTTACCTATGAATGCTTGGCCACAATACAGTACCCAATTAATTGCAAAACGCAGTGCTTTACTGCCTAAACGTAGACCACTGATTACCGTAGCTAGTCTTAGATACACATTGGACTACCATCTATCTATCTACCATCATACCATCTAGTTATCATGTATCGTTCACGGACAACTGACAAACGTTCATGTTCAAAGTTGTAACTACTAATGGGATTCTGGCGATAGGAGGTCTAAAATATTGGTATCCCAATCATTTATTTTATCAACTATAGTAAAATACTAGAACAAGTGGCGGAGACTTTTCCCCACTTTTCCCTAACAAACGGACCTACCTATTTATTACGACCAACTTGTCAGCTAAATATCTGTAGTAACTTTTCATGTCTATTTTTAAAGCCAACTAAAATTTTACTTTTAAACTTTATAGTTTGTACGTATTGAATTGTTACAAATATAATTGAATTAAATCCGAAGCGATCAAAAACCCGTGTGATGTTTTGTTCGCATAAAATTTATGTGAAAAACTACCGTTTCAGATTTACCATATTCTAATAATAAAGTTGTAACTTGTGTTGTTGTTTCAGTGATAAACAGTAAACTATACACATAAACAAGGATTCGCCCAACAGGTACATTGGATAACACAACAACGTTTCCACTCATGCGTAAAAGCTACTGAATTCAACGGAAAAAGGTTCGCCTTTTTTTCTATCGGACCGTTACGAATTGCCAGATGGTCTATTTTCTTGTTTCGACACATCCATAATAATTATGGTCGACACGTATGATATATGCTTCAATGAAAATTGGGAATTCAGTCGCAAAGAACCGAGAAAAGTAAACATTTTAGCTGTTTTTGTGTAGAGGATCATGATTGTATTGTTCTCGGCATTATATGTGTATATCTATTGTGTGATCTCATTATATGTGTTTGCAATTTAACGGACTCGAAACAAAAGCAAGAACGCGCACTGTTTTAGAAAACAAGAAACGTTTGGTTTTGTGTGACGTATGAATGTAGCCTTCTACAAACAACATAATATCATCCAAATCGAGTTATAGGTACCTACAAGACTATAATATTTTATTTTATGTTTGCTGCTTTGATAAGAAATGTAGGTTAGTTATAATATTAAACATTATTCAAAGCATTCTTTCGTGAATGCTTACATTATTAGTTAATATCTGGTACTGTTGAAAATACGGGATTGGATACCTAAGTAGGTAGGTAACTACATAAAATGCAACTAAGTCCTTTTGTCAAAATTACCACTGAATAATTACATTCTTGTTAGTTAAGTTAGGTGATTTTGAATGTCATTCCGCATCGTAATTGTACAAAAGCAATATTCCAATATCAGTCTTTGAACCTTATTATACAATTTAGTAGAATCCAAAAGGAAATGTGCTCGGTAATGTATAATACCGATGCGATGCCTTTACGTGTCATAATTTAAAATGCATGCACAAGTTACAACATCATTTCAAAAGTTCATCGTCGCTTAATAATACATGTCCAAAAATGAAAATACTAAAACAAAAGCAATTTCATCTTAATCGTACCGAATACTTGAGCGGAGGCAGAGCGATATCCACCTTATCGAGTTACCTAGGCTACTGGGCATCTCCGAAGAGATGGAACGAAACGATCTAAAATAAATCGTAGAACTACAATAATGAACTTTTTTGTGTTGATATAAAGCTTGATATTAAATAAGTCCCGAGTACGACTTAAAACAAAGAATGAACACATAATAATAGTCGCTTCGGTGATTTTATGGAAACGTGATATCGTGTTGGCCACTCACAAAAAGAATAAAGCGAAACTCGGACGAAATTGTTTTAATCGTCGGAAGCCACGCGGTACTCGTTCTTGCTTGGTAATTACAAAAAAATCTCTAATAAGTTCTGATTGTTCCATAGGTTTATAGAAATAATCCAAATGAAGAAAATAGCTTTTAAGTGAATCCGAAAAGAGATACGTTAGTAGATAAGTAAAAGAAGGTTAGCGGCAAGTGCTAATATTACTTGAACATTTACTTAGATAATCTCATCTCTCGCCATCAGTTGACCATCCATTCCTATCGGGTTACTGAGAGCATCTACAATATGAATGGGACTGAATTTTCGTGAGGTTAACTTTACTTTTCGAAAAATTTTTTTTTATCAATTACTAACTGCACCCTACCAATTGCAGACAAATGAGCCTACTCAGAAATTGCATGGTTTCTTGGATTTATACGTACCTACACAATTTCATTGGAAGCTAGATTCTTCTCAATTAATTGTAAAAGTTTCGACTATATTGATATTACTGAATAATTAAAGTAATAATTAAAAGTCCTGATAAAAAATATACCTTTATTTGCCAGCCATAGCTTGAGCATTCGAAAATTCACTCTCTTACTGTATGACCGCTATCTTTTTTTATCCAGTTCATCAATTGACTCTACTATGCTGAAAGCTATATCTAACAATACGTTCAGAATATACAGGCCACCATTCCATAATTATATTACCAATTAAAATGTTGGATTCTATGCCAGATGCTTTTTTCACACCCTGCCTAAAACCCCGGGATTGTAAGAAGAAGGAAACACGTGCTCTACCAATCTAATCCCGTGGTAGAGTCTCGTCTGTCAAACAACATATATACCAGGTTGCAGGTGAGGTTGGTCCCTTGTAGCTCTTTGGAAAGAAACAATACCTTCACATATTTATGATTACTTTGACTATTGTTATATAGGATATATTTCCTGAGTTAACCTTTGAAATTGCCAATATAATTTTTCTTATGAATTTATTATACCTACGGTGCTTAAAAACACCTAAAATATTGACATTACACTGTACTATAAAACCTGTTTGCTTAAACAAGACATTGTCTACGATTCGATGTATCAAACTTATTCATCTCGATTGTAATCGCTGACGTAAAAATAGTGACATGATACGATGGGACACCGTACGATTTGTTTGAACTAACTTGCGCATGAAAATATCGGTCGGAGTCAGCTACCGATGGTTTGCTGGCTTACCTACCGCCGCCGACGACCACAGAAAAAATCTCATCGCTATGTTTTAAGGCATCCGAATTCCTTTGAAGCAAATACGCGTGTGTAATCACACGTAACAATTTATTCAATTCGGCGCGAGTAAGACACGCAGCGAGCAACAAAGTTGATTTCGTTTTTAAGATTATTATGGAGGTATGTGAATATTATTTTACAGCATGGTTGGTGTGTTTCACGCGCCTTTAATCGTTCGATATTAATATAAGATTAAAGTGAGAGAAATACCTAGATACCTAAATAAGGAAAAAAGAAGGATGGAGAGAAGCAGAAGTTTTATCATGCAGTATTATAGAATAGCAAAATTAAGTTTTAATATAGGTAAGTATATCGCAAAAACTGGATTCTACGCAACTTAATTTTCATAGATACAGACATAGGTATCACTCACGTTTTTCTTCTTTCGGTGTAGGCAGTGATAATAACCCGTTATTGTTGCCTTTCTTACATATACCTGCTGGAGTAGGTGCTTCGGATTCTGACTAATCATTTTTCAAGATATCATGTTTCATGGTGTTTATTCTGTGAAGTCGATCCCGACTAACTTGTACATTTGCTTAATAGGTACATACATACCTATTCGTTCTACGTGCCAATACTACCTAGCATACCTTTACTTAAAAGCAACCTTTCCAAATTTACCCTTATAGCGCGCACCTACCTCCTACCTGAGGTTTCCGTGAAGCTCGGATCGCGTGTCGAATACAACGGTAGGTTTAATGGAGCCTGATAACTCCACTGTTAGGTTATTAAATTCTACAAAATCAGGTTTAGCTAATTCTAGCATTCGAATGTTTAAAGAAGTCTAAAACAGCACTCATGATTTCAATATGGCATAGAACATTTCATATTTTATGTAGGTACCTACCTATAACATTACAAGCTCTTTATATTTGCTCGATGTAAATCCGAGGTTAAAATGGTGGAATTCGAAAATTGTTTGCAGACATACCTACATGCTTTACAAATACAATAACGTTCAATATTGTGTGTTTGCTAACAACATTGGAGTCACTTCTTGTCAGTAGGTACAATGTCCATTTTCAAAGAACTGGCAAGCCACAGATGCTCTTCCACCTGGAACTTAATCACCTAAGAGCGGATTTCACTGATGAAATATGATGAAAATCAACCCAATAGTCCAAAAGTTGCGATTTTCAAAACACCGTCTCTAAGAAGCACAGTTTTTACGTATCACTTTATATCCTTTCACTTCAGTCATCACATGTAAGTACCTATTGAACAATAAAACCATTAAGATTATTCGTTGAAGAAAAGCTTCCGTAGTTTTAAATTCAACTTCTGAGCTACCGTCTTGCTTCGTACTTAGTGTCTTTGTTCGTTTTTCGAACGAGATAAGAAAGGAAAATAACTTCTACGAAAGTCGGTAATCACACGTAACTCTATAATTATTGTATCTTATTATGTTTTATTATTTCTGTCATTTATGCCACCATCCCAAAAAGACCTAAAGAATTGTCTGGTAACTTTCTTTTAATTTAAAAGCAAATGACAAACAGTTCACCGGAGGGAACAGAGCAGGTGACAATGACACAAAACCCTAATAGATTTGCAAGTCGACATCAAAAGGGTGGAAAACGTATGGTATTTTTTGCAAAGTTTCGGAAACCACAATAAAACCGCATGCCATTTAAACGGTGTCGCGTGGCGTCAGATTGCTTAAAACTTTTACCAAATTACGCATCGCCATTCAAAGCATTTTGGCACATGGCTTGCCAGCTTAATGATCCGGAAAACACTTCAATCGATATGCGATAATTATACATCTTTTTAGACTGAAAATTAAGTTAGTAATTGGTTTTTCGCTGACCAGTGCGGCAATGGAAGCAAGTTGAGTGATCAATGGGATGTTGGTCAACTGATAAAACATCCAAAATCTGCGTATCAATCACATTGAAAGTATTATTAGTTCAATTCCAACTTGAACCACGTGAGTAACAGTACAATAGATATTCTATGTTGGACCTTTAGTTTTCTTTTGCCAGAATAGATCATGTCAATGGTATTAGAAACATAGTTCCAATTCTATGTAATTTATCCACTTTTAATGTTAAGTAATCTTCGATCCTTTAGGATCATTGCTAACTAATCTAAAATTGCTCTAAAATGCTGACAATGCAGTGAAATATGTACCCGTTTTTTCCATTGCAAATCTATTGTCTTCATTATGTATATGTGTGTATATTATCGTTACCTTTATTATACTACTACTTTACCTACTGTCTCGAATCTACTACTACTTACATTTAAATATAGGGGGAATAATAAAATATACCTACCATATAATCTGTAGCAACAGCAGTCATTTTCGGTTTATTTCTTGTGTCTTCATCAGTTCCTTGTATCGAGTCTCCCATTTCGATTGTATCAGAACAAAACGGGTCTTCAGCGACGAGCAATTGATTTTATGATCAAAAATCAAAGCAACAAAAGCTATTTTACCTCGTGACATAATTATGATAGTTGCAGCGGTAGACTCAGTCTTCAAGTGTGATGTTGTTATCAAGTTCAAAATAAAGGACTGTTGTTTACCTATATATTTATGGTAGATACCAATAAATTGATCAAGATTACGGGTTAGAACAGGGACCAGAAGACAAGATGTCAATAAATGAATTCGACTGTATTTATAATAGTTGTTAACTTGTCACCCTTTAGTCCCTAATTACACCTCAATAATGCAGTCTTTTCGAAAATTTACAACTTGATTAGGTTATATCAGAAACTGCTTGGTTAAATGTTGTTTCTCAGACCAAAATGTATAGTACTGATTATTATCAGTACGTTGCCAAATGCTACTTAATTATAGAAATAACTCTAGAAACTTTATAACAGTGACAATTTGGAAATGTTCGACTTGCAATATTGTTTACCTATTAGCCAAAAGTTAGCCCCTTTTAGAGATCACAACACACTGTCTTAGTCTTTTACTGAGTGTTGTGATCTGTAAAAGGGGCTTACATTTGGCTATGATGCTTGGCAAAAGAAAAAAAGGACTAGGTAGGTACTTCATATAAATTGTTTTAGTTGTATTTGTTTATTTTTCAGGTTCTACGTAAATAACGACAACTCAACTTACTAATTAATAAAATACTTAACAGCTGTTCGTTAACTACAAAACCTTGCGAACGTTTGACTTCCGAGGTGATATTCACAGTGATGATTAAGGCATAAGTATGATGCCTATATATAGTTATATACCTATAATTGGTAAATAATGCCAAAATTTGAAAGTTTCCTACATAACATAAACATCCACATTTACGACTGTTTTAAGATAAATAAAATAACAACCTCATTTACGATGAATCGAATAGTAGCAAAAAAGTGATATAAGTTAAATCATGTCTTGGGTACGTATTAAGGGCTACATTATGGGTACAAACCTGAATCAGTGGGTGAGCAACCGATGCATCAATTGAGCACCGCAAGGGGCCTGCCGCGGCGCTGCGCTTGTGCACGTCACTCTCCCTTCAAACGAACAATGTTTACCTCGCCCTGTATCGATGTCCACTCACACAGAATATACAAAATCATCGACTGTCGACAATAAAATTTATGGCCAGTATTATTAAAAATATTACGCTTTTGAATAAGGAATTCTTTGTGGTGTCAAAATTTAAGTCTTATTTTGAAAACGAAAAGCACGAGACACTTGATCAAATAAACAGCTGATGCTCTGTTGTTTCGGAAATGGCTACTTGCATGTGTATAGATTTTGAAATGTGAAGTTTTTATTATAGATTTATAGATTTACTAGCTGTTGCCCGCGGCTCCGCCCGCGTGGATGTCGAAATCCGTTTCAAAAACTATCCTATCTCTCAAGTTGGATCGAACTGCACATGGTGTGCGAATTTTATTATAATCGGTTAAGTGGTTTAGGAGTCCATTGAGGACAAACATTGTGACACGAGATTTATATATATTAAGATATATTGGTAACATTTTAGGGTAAGCTTATTATGAGTTTTCTTGGTGATAATTTACGATCGACAATATAATAAAACACGAAGCACATCTCTCGAAACATTGAAGCGGTAATAAAGGTCAGTGATGCAGTTCGGAGAAGATGGCGCGCGGACGTCGCATTCCCGCGCTCCTTCACGGCGCGCATGCGCGAATCAACGCCGACACAACTCGATCTTAGATAAAAACCACTTATGACATGAACCATGCCTTTATTCCAACAAATTGATTTCGAACATAGAGCATCATATCAGCCTCCGATCTTGACTTAACGCTGCAGTAAAACAAAGTTATCATTTAAAAATTGACACGCAACTTCAAAATGTACCTCACTGCGCGCCAATGATTGATCGTGCAGTTTTATTCGATTACATCGCGTTGTAACGGCTTGTGGCCGAAAATTATTATCGGTATATTTAATTTATAGTTACACCAGAAAGCCCCAAATCGTAATAATTCCTAGGAGAACACGTTCAATTATTACGCTATCCAAGTCGGTGATCAAGATAACCGATTATTAATCGTCTCTAATTACTGCTGGTGTTAGCTCGACCTTTATCTGGACACCATTTACGTAAAACGAACAAAAAATCTCACAAAAAGTGTAAAGAAAGGTAGATTTGATGTTCCGCCGGTGACCACTTCACCTGTCCATTGTTTTCCTGCCGGCTGTTAAAAACAAAAGGGTTCAGATATCACAGTTTTGGAATATAATCGTCGTGAAAGCGATAAATTTTATTGGTAATAACTGCACTTGCGAAGCCCCAGATTATCGCAGTAATATGTAGGGCGAAGAATTTATTAGGGACATGTGATTTATTGAAAGGATATCCTTGTTTTAGTTAACATGTCGAAGTGTTAGCAGGTTGCTGGAGTTATTTCTTGGTTTCTTGTATTTGTTTTTACTTACTTATACATTTTTGGTATGGAAATTAGTTAGTGGAAATTAATTAGTAACAACCAGCTTTTTATAATAAATGTGGCAACTACACGTTTTAGCAAATACACCATAGTTAGTATGGTAGGTGTATGAAATGTATGGACATAATTTGGGACTACTTGTATCCCGCAGTTTTGTCCGTGACATACTTAGCCCGCGTGGTATGCATTTATCCCTTAATTTATTAGTTTTACAATATAATATATTATGGTAATTCGTACGATTTGTTAATTATGCATGATTACTGCTCCGCTCTTTTTAATAGTTGCGTAATGATACTAACAGCCAATAACATCCTCGATAAAAATGGGCCATCCAACACAAAAAGATTTTTTCAATTCGGCCAAGTCCTGAGAGTGTAGCGCGTTTATCCAAACCATAGACGAATAAATTATCATTGGACTATAATGCAAACAAACAAATTCTTCAAGTATAATATTAATATGATTATGGGACCCTAACAAGATTTTCGGGGCCCAATCCAATTTCACCTAAAAGTCGATGCACCTACTGATTAATGGGTGAGGCTCTAGTAAAAGTCAAAATTAACCAAATCACAGAGTTGTTTACATTTACTTTATAAACCGTTTAGCGCTTCTACTGTTACCGGTATTGTTGGATTGGAATTATCATGTAAGTATATTATACGCAAGCAGCATGCGAAGTCGGCCGCGGTCTCGACACGGGAACGGATGCAAACGTCAGAGCTGGGAGTCACGTCAATAAATCCCGGGTTCGCCGCCGGCGCGGGATTCGGGAGCCATCAATCATTATGGAGCACCGACGTCGCTGGAGGTACATAGAGTACTTTTAGTGTGTAGATTAAACCGCGTGAATATGTAATGTAATTTTTGGTGTATTTTATATTTGCTTGGGCAAATTATTAAGTACAGTACAGGTAGGCATCAAAGAGTTAATTAATGTAACTAATTACAAGACATTGTTGTCAAAAAATCTCGTGTAGGACGTGGACGGAACAGTTTAACCATTAAGACTTTTCAATAGTTTTTTATTATGGGTGGTGATCAAAAATTACAGAAAAACATAAATTAAGTGTATATACCCTACCTACTTAGTTCTTATTTATTACTCAATTAGTACCTATCATTAAACTGCCGAATTAGAGTTGAAACCCTCAGGGGATTATAATGGCAGATAAATAGTAGATATCTAAAGATATACCTATCCACATTTTAATTTTTTTGTAGAATTCTCAGTCACTCGCGCAATAAATGAATCAAAATGGCTTCAGCCGTTAAGTAGCTACAAGAGGAACATAGAGATGGAACATTATCACTTATTTTTGACTTACCGCAATCAGGTAACAAACAAGGACTTTCATCTTGGAGTATCTACATATAAAGCTATTCTGTGCCGCACTCTAACGACTTCTTATTAAAAGCTAAACGACGGTTAAGGATGTCGGACATAACGTTTGATACATTATAACTAGAGGCAAAATCATATTAAACCGTTTTGCTCGCACTTACTACGTAATTCACTTAATTTCACTTACGTCGCTACATTTGCGTAATATGGATCATTAGGCCTTATAAACATTACAAAATGATAAATGGCCAATATTTCAATTCAAAAATTGTTGGGAAGTAAGTAGCTGGATTGGATAAGTATTGGTGTCTGATCGAATTAGAGTTGATGTTGAGTTTTAAATCGAAGATACAATTAAAACATCTGTATAAGTATATTTAATTGCATTCCAGGACTTATAACACAAGCTAATTAAGCTATAGGCATGTACCTACTTTGAGTCTAGATAGCCCCGTGTAGAACGTTCCTGAATATTTATTATTTGTTTATTAACTGGGTCAGTTTTGAATTGACTTATCGAATATGTAGTTTTGATGATGTTACGTAGATACAATAATTTTTAACTTTACCGAATCAGTTGCAAATTTGTAATGAAATAAAATTTCAATGAAGGTGTTCAATGTTTATTTACGCATAAATATGCAGGTGTATCGCTATAACGTAAGACATTTTATTCTGTAAATAACGCGATTATTAATCATTAGTACTTAAAGAACAAAGTTAGCGCCAAGTTGAACGTAATTACGGTCAAGCGTGTTACTGTAAAGACCGCGATTTGTAAACCTGACACCAACAAAGGAAGGCTTTCGCATAATTTTGATGGATCTCAGGACAATATGTACCTACATGATTTCAGATGATAAGCCAGGATTTGCAGTACCCGAAATTGTATATTGAAACAATGAGTTAAAGTTCAAATTTGTTTGATAATGTTTAGGATGATTAATTAAACTTGTCTGAGTCATAATATTCTTTAAAAATATGGTAATAAGGTTTTGTTTTAGATAATGGATTAAGACGGGTCTGAGGTTGTGCA
Source organism: Lithosia quadra (assembly GCA_963576445.1). NCBI lineage: Eukaryota > Metazoa > Arthropoda > Insecta > Lepidoptera > Erebidae > Lithosia > Lithosia quadra. Next base: position 10,053,858 of record OY754878.1, on the reverse strand, counting down.
AAATCATTGCTCACCTGAATTACTCGCTCGCGGCTAGCCAGAGATTAAGAGAAACTTGCATTCACTTGTGTAGACAAAGAAATCTCATGCACAGGGCCAGAATTTCTATGTTCACTATAAATCAAGTAATTAAGAGAGCGTTGATTTATTCAGAAAGAATACTGTTTACAGTAGGTATTATATTGCAAAGTCCTTAATATTATAATTTGAATTTTCGTTCTTTAGGTATTATTTGATGATCTTTAATAGTTGATAAATTAGCGTGTGCTATATTATTTCGATGTTATTGTTGTGTAAGTAAAAATGCTTTATAGGTATACCTAATTAATCCATTTGATGAGTGGTTTACTATAAAAAATACGAAGCTACTCCATAGGCTTCCAAATATTTGAGTCTATAAATTAATATTAAAAAAAATGAAGACATAACTCAAGTTTCTCCATTTCCTTTCACTTGAAGCGTCAATATCATGCGTCCCTTCTATGGTCTGATTTGTTTGTTATTTTGTCCTACAGGCAGTTATTAGGAGGTCTTTGGCGGTGCGCTCTTACCCCGAGGCCAGCCTAACGCTCTTTTCTTGTACTTTATTATTGGCTGAACATTTTCAACATAATCATACACATTATCAAGATTTAGTTTTTGTGTTATGAAGGTGGACAGACATTCAATGTTGTTGTGCGTGTGCTTACCGCTACTTATTCATCCTAATAAACCACACACTGCTTTGAAAACTTTGGACAATTATTACCTAATGTGTTATTATCTTCTTCAGCAATCATTTCTGTTACGGCCCAACTGAGATGTCCATTGATTTTTGTTACAATGACTTATTATGCTCCTAACTAGTTACAGTGGATTCTCGTTAAATTCATCTTGATGCGACTTGGATTTTCCTATTAATAACGTACCTAATAATCCTCAGAACACCATAATACAATTAAAAATGTAGGAAACGTTTCAATTCTGTAGCAGGGTAACGTGGTAGTGAATTATTATGTAGTGTAGGAATATCCTACACTACATTACATACACTAGCTTGGAGTAGATATATTTTTTTAACATTCATTACGTGAATGAACAGTAGTATGGGTTTAAATAGTTTGATTTAGAAGAAACTAACATATGACGAAATTACCTACATTAAAAGTAGAGATCTAATACAAACATCAACCATTTTCGAGTGAGCGTTTGTTTTGACTTCTCACTGAGTCATATACCTAATATTACGTTGTTTTATATACCTACTTTAAGGAATATAAATATAATTGCTATGATTTCACAATTCTTTTTATTATTTTGTCCTGTTCTCAAACAGGTGATTAAATCACATTCTTTTGTACTAGCCTTGTGATTTTACTGTCAATAATAAATCTGAAATACTTCGTGTTATAAAATTATCCGTGTTTATTGTATTATTTATTCATGCATAGAGTCGGAGGTAGAAATTTATAGAATAAACGTTTAACGTTTAAATATTTGGACAAGGGTACAAGACATGAGGATTTCTGTTTACCATTTAGGTACGTTAATATTAAAATTGGTCGTAATTATTATACGGCATAGCAATTAATTCAATAGGGTAGTTTCTTGTGAAGTCTGTTTATTTATAACAATAGTGAAATATAAAAAAGTAGGTACCTACCTACGTTTAAGATTCATGTACTACTTACCGTACATACACTCTTTCCCTTGGGGTAGGTAGAGACAATATCTGACTACTTGCTACGGTCCTACCATACGCCTTTTGCATACTTTTTTTAGTCAAGGCGAAGAAATTAACTGAAAAATACATTTTATTACTTTTGCCACTTATTTCTCCGCTTCACTAATGTAGGTGAAATTTTAAAGTGTTTATGAATGGTTTTTACTATCTCAGAATTGTATAAAATTTTAACAGGTGACAAGATTAGTGTTCTATATCTAGAGTTTCGGTAGGATCAAACAAAGGTGCAACATTGACTAAGAAATTGTAGCAATGGTTGAGTAACCCCAACATTATACTGGCATAACAGATAGCCGCTATTGGCTTTTGAACTCGATGAGTGAGCCTTCAACATAACTTTAGATAGGGTTGCATCTTAGAAATTTTTAAATCTTAATACTTACGTATTTTGATAACAAGGATGGTTTGATGATTGTTTGTGAAGATTACATTGTTATTGTCGCTAACCTAACCTAACCCGTTAATATTTTGAACTGATTTCGTCGGTAACATTTATATTTACAAGAAGATATCTACTTATAGGTAGGATGTTGTGGGCTTGAATATTAATGTTAAGATAGAAAAAAACACATAGAATATTAAAGAATATCGTAGCACTAACTTTTAAAATTTGTCTATGATACGAGTACCTACCACGGTACTTATACTAAAACTGAAATTTGTAGGTAGGTATTGTTAAAACGATATACCAAAACCCTTAAAATGTCGACAACTGATCGAACATTCGTGCTATCGGTAATCGATATGATTAATAAAGTTGTAGTAAAGCTGCGCTCCATGACGCTGGTGGGGCCCAACTCTTGGCCGCGATCAGTTCACCTATTATCCTGTCGATACCGCGACTCGTGCGCACGAACATCGTTGAATTACACCTCTATTTACTGTCAAACTTAATTCCTTGCTCGTGTCTTTAGCTTCCATTGCCGTTTGAAAAATTTTCCGTGTCATTATCGTGCTTCTGACCTAGTGGTTAAATGTTATGAATAACTTTATCTTGGCTTTGTTGCAATATTCGTCTATTTCGTTTAAATCTTTTGGTTTAGCACATTTGGATCCAACCGCGATTAGCGCTGGATGGGAATGAGGATTAAAAAAGACAGTCAAATTTTGACACTGTAAGTTTGAAAACCGCCGTTCGTCTCACGACATGATGTCGCTGGCTTCATTCTCCAGTAGGTGTAGGGCACAGAGGGGTAGCGGAAATTTAGGTTGCCAATTCACTCACTTTACTATGGATGGAAATAAATATAAATTAGAGGCCAGTTATTCAAAAAACGGTTTTATTGCAAAAAGCCATGATCAATTAAGCAAAACTACTGTAGTGTGAATAAACTCATAAATAATATCGGTTAAAATAAACACGTTTCTCTCAACTTCTACCTATAACGTATCCATTTTGTTCGTGCAGATAAAATCGAAATAAGGTTGTGTTAAATAAGTCTGTGATGACGAGTGATTAGTTTGTGTTGCCTGTGATAATTTAGGATTAACGTCAGTCCGACGTTTGTATCGACCGCTTGTTAGTCCCACTTGTTATTGCGCGCACTCACCTACGAGCATTTGTATGGTCGATAATATGGAGTAAGAATCAACGAAATCATATTATTCTCTGTCTTAAATTAGTCATCATCATTACAGCGTTAGTTGAGTCACATTTAAGACTTGTATTTCCAAAGTGCGGGCAATTAGTACAATTTAGACAGTCATACTATATATTTTATTTCAATCTTAAATGAATGATGTAAGTACGTAAACAAGTAAGTAATATTAATCTTCATCACGTAAATTTTACCCAAAATTTTCTAGGAAAATAAAACTACTCGTTAGTATTATGAGAAACAGTATGGAGAAATATATTTTTTAGTTTCTAATCGAACGAATGCCATATTGCTCTTGAATTTAAGGAGTAAGTAGTAACATAAACTCATCATTACTACTCGAGACCTGGTGACTACTAACATGAACATCATAAACCTAACGACAACTAACACGTGGTGACCGTACCTACGCTTTATGGTCTCTTTGAAAAAACTTCAGAGACTATAAAATGTGTGCGGTATTTTTTCTGTAAGTATCTGTATAAGTTTTCAGTATGACGTAGGTTAAAAAATATAGCTAGCAAAATGTGGATGTAAATGTAGGGCCCTGCTTAGTCCTGCAGGTACAATACAGATAGAGTAAAAGAAGACTAAAATATACAATAGTTTAAGGAAAGCCGACTCCATGCTTATTATGCCTGTTGCGGACACTAACATATCGCTGACCATTTATTTACATTAGAAGCATTTCTTTATCAGTTTATCACTGATTGTCTCGAGGTCCCTATTGAAGAGTAGTATAGCTTATGTTGATTAATAGCCGATGACTAAATGTAAATATGATTGAGCTTTTGTTACACCACTCCGGGCCGTCTGCGCATGAGTTTGTTAGGCCACAAGCGGCCAATTGCACGAACCTATTTAGCGTCGAGATCTCTTGACAGGATAAAAAACTTTATTGATGAGCACCAAACTTGTAGAGCAATGAAAACATCATTTGTTGATTATAATGAATGGCTAAGTGTGTTTCTTTTCGAAGACTGATTCACTGGTGTATAAGAAACGTTCGTGTAGGCCATGCGTGCTTCTACTTAATGATGCATTTAGATAGTGGTGATTACTTTATATATCATATTGTATGATAAGTTCTTACTTTCATAATATCTATCATTTGAAGAATTGCATAACTTGCATAAATTCATGTTGCATAAAAAAGTGATAATCTGACTGATGCTTTTACTAGGTTGTAGGTACTAGCTATAGTTCCAGGGTTTCAGGGATTATCTTAGCGCTTAAATGTCGAATTGACTACCTATTATAAAATTCAAGAATATTTAGACGACAAATAAGCTTGGAAATAAACTGATTTCTCAACCAGTGCTCGAACAAAACATTTTAATTACATGAAGTAGGTAAACACGTTTGTAAATAGACTCCAAAAAAGTTCGCTGAGTTTCAGACTGTCGCGTCGTGGGCGTGAGGCCCATTTGGTTCTTTGTGTGCGTGAAAAAGCATTTGATGAGACTGTCAAGCTGAGGGCCGCCACTGTAGCGTGGTGGTGACCCCAGTCCTGAGACTTTGACCATTAGGCGAGGTAAAGTCATTTTGCGGTGTCCTATAAAACAAAAAAAAATACCTACCGACTTTTGTAACTTCCGTGTAAACTACCTATTTGAGTATTTGAATTAGTTATTTGAAGACGTAATTTTAGATATTAATTCCTTTGCCTTATTAAACTATTGAACAAAAACTCTCACCTTAGTACCGTAGACAATCCAGAAATATTCATGAATCCTGAGAAGCGGAATTCATTGCTAGCATTTGAGTTTCCGAATGGCGTTAGCTACACTCTAAATGCGTTCAATTGAATTTGTGTCTTCTAGGCCTAATAAATTAGCTCCAACGTACGAGTAGATATCGCATAGTTACTAACCATCGGCTGAGAGTAATCAAATGTAAATTTAATTATTATTAAAAAATGATTTCGAGGGGCGTCCCATAAATGGAACGATTCTAAGTTGAGCTGAATTGTGCTAAAAGCTGCGTTTTGTAAATTTATAAAAAACACATTGTTACTGACATACCACCATGAGATTCAAAAAATTCCGCGGTGACAAGATCATGAAAATGCAAGAAAGGAATGATAAAGTTTGGAACCCTTTGGGCGCGGACACACCGTATAAATATGAATTAGTAGGTCGACTTCATTCAAAGCTTGTACCACCGCTGTGCTATTGTATGCTAGCCCTATTAACTGCTTCAGAAGTTCATAGTATTTTTTGTAAAGTATTAAATGACATTTTTTGTTCGTGTGAGTTATAAGTGGGTTTCTTTGACTTATTGTGAATACTTGGACCTTCTTTAGGCGTTGATCGTATTATTGTAGTGTATTTTGACACATTACTTCTTATTGTTTAACATTTTTTGAGGTCGTAAATTATTTTTTAAAATGTCTTGGTGATATTTGACGAGGATCCAATGGCTGTGATATGGGATTAAGGTCAAGTTATGATTTATGTGATTCATATATTGTGTTCTGGCTTTGTATGTTCGTGTTATAGATTTTTTGTGAACTTTTGATATGGAATGTCAATTTAGGTTTAACTGTGATGAATTTATGGAGATGCATTTAATTTTAAGTTATAACGGGTAAAAAGAATCTTGGCTTAGTAGTACAGATATAATAAAATGCTTGAGTAGAAATATGTGTGACTACAATCTTTTAAAAAAAGGAAGGCTAACACATTCCAAGGTATCCAATCAAACAAATCTTTCATCAATCAAAACCTAGGTTATCAATATTTGCCAAGTAGATGCTATCTATTATAATATAATAATATACTTTTTTAAAATTCTCATTAAACGTCAATACGTAATGGTAATATAAACCTTCGGGGTTCGAAGGGGCCAACTTAAAACTGTAGATGGCCCGGGGTCAGCTGGGGTGCGAGGTATATACCCATTGGGTAACCTTACACCCCGGTTATTAAGACCCGAGACGGCATGCGGTCTTAGCCGGTTCGATCCCGACATAACCACCCCCATTGGGGGTGGTATCCATGGGGATTTCCGCACAAGGGGCCTTACACTCGCGCTGCCGACACTTCGGAGTCCGAGATCCGCTTACTGTTTCTGATCCGTTCGGCTTTCTAATAGCGACTGCCGTTTGACCTTCCAGCCCCTAGAGGAAAGCCTGCGCCAGAGCATTGTCCGTTATTTAGTAGGTACATCGATCAGCTGGTTTGCTTCAAGGATGTTGGTAAGGTCCTCTCCACCCAACTACAAATAAAACCAATCTAAGTAAAACTTAGGTTTCTCTAAACTAGTACGATGAACTAAACTGAGCGTCACAAAAAGTACAACCGCAATGGCGGGATGTTGTGTAAAGCGTAGTGTAGACAGGTGACAATGGCGCGGTGCGGCTTTGAAGGTGTCGCGCGTTACGCGTGTGGTAACCAATTGACGAGCCTCGGCTACACAATGGAGGCGCACAGTAGCACGCTTCCGTGTGCCAGGACTTGGAACATACAGAATAGACGGACTGTATGTTTTGATGTACTAGTACTAGTCTGCTGTTTTAAACCGTATTTCATTTTAAAATGAAATCAGGGATAAATGTCTTTAGTATTTCCTAACCTACATAAAAATGGACATGAAAACTTAAGGCAAATGAGATGAAGCTAGCTATTAAGTCGTAACTTTGACAGTTAATAATGTAAATAGTGTGTATAATAATGAACAAGAAAGTGGCAAAAGGTAGATAGGGAAAGATATTAGTTGGTAAATTCACATTTTAAAATCTGTCAAATCATATCAAAATCTTTGGTATACTTTAATGGTTTTCATTCAAGTCATACTACTTATATGAAAAGATAGTTATCCCACTTTGTCTCCTATCCACCACACGGTACTTTGACAAAAAAAGTTTTGTAGAGTCGCTGCGTACGCTGGGTGCCCTAGGCAACGAAATGTAGTAACGCCTCTTTCCTTTTATATGGGGCAGATGTCGCTACTTCCAACTAATTCTCTGTCAAGGTGAAAGTGGCCCGTGTTTTATTTATGTTACTTGTAGGAAAAAATCGTACAATATTGATTTTTACAACACACTGTGGAACAGCACAAATAAACCACAGGAGGTGCCTTCGCTGGTGCGGACACGTTTTGAGGCAACCTTTATGCTACGTCGCGTCGGTAATAAATATCTAGCCATGCCGTCCTGTAATTTAGGTACCTACGCTATTCCGTTTAGTACGCTGAGCTGATGAAATGAAATGGTTGGTGGTTGGGTGGGTGTATTCACTGTCTCTAGGTGATTGGAATGGTGGCTCTTTAAAACTGTGAGGATTAAAGCCTCTATAAAAACCACTCCGACAGTGTAGTACCCAATGAACGGGTTTACGTCGGGGACGACGGCAGTCTGATTACCAACCCCGAGGATGAAGTTAACAAAGTCGAATATCTTCTTGCTTGAAATCGTAATAATGATCACAAAAATATATGAAATGTATACTTATACAACTATTAATAAAACAGTAAGATATAAATACATTTCTAAACGGTAGCTCTATATTGTAAGTCTATGTTCCGTTGTTATTGCGACATAATGGCCTGTGGCAAGCTGCACATAAGCCACGGTAAACAATTAGCATAATTTTAAAATCATCTTTTCCTTTGAACGAGGGTCTTGCCGCCGCCGACGGACACCGATACAACTATTTTAACTTTGTTTTTGTGATACATTGAAGTATATTGTACTACTTATATCATAGTCAACCGATTTTATGCAGTGTTGCTGGATATATGGGGCCCTACCAAGAATTTCAGTCTAAACTACTCTTGCTTAAGGATTAAGGATGAACGAGATGAAAGCGCAGGCTTTACTTTCGATAGACGGCCGTCATTAACTTAAAAAATCATCAGTATCTGGAATGGTGGTCCATATCATCTCAAAGTCAAAGGAAATGAGGATAGATGTCCCCGGGTTCCAAAATTGCTTGGGATGCAACCGGGATTGGTACTAGGATGAAGAAGCAGACTTTATAGTGAATAGTAATCACATAATAATAAAATGAATAGATATACGCGTAATGTAACTGTACCGAAATGCTAATGTTTCTTATGTGCTAATTCGTACTAAACGAATTTTCTGTCAAGTTAGAAAGATTTGTACTAGTGAAATCTAGCTTTGAAATAGGAAAACTGTTGAAGTTTGTTCGTTCGTACATAATAATCACTTGACCTGACTGGCCTATTATTAAGAAATCTTGACTTAATTACGGTAAGTAGAGATATAGGTACCCAATGAGTAAACACACAAAATAAGTAAGTAATGAAAAAAAGAAACGATCTTCAGAAGCATTAAAAAGTACATAATATTAGGTAAGTATGAGCATGTGCTTCCTTAGACTCGAACACATAAAATGTTTAGCGAGTGGCACCATTTACGTTATGTACCGGGCCCCTAATGCTCAGTCATTGGCGAGCTTCACTGCGCATTCCCCTTCCGAAGCAATTAACCGTTTATTGCCGCCCCTATTGGTTGTACTCAAGCTTTCAATGGCACGTACTTACACCGCAGGTAAGAAAATATTCTTTAGTTGTACATAGTTGTATGTACTAGGGTTAATATTGAATATTATTTTGTTGTGAATAGTTGAATTGTTGGTCGTAAGTGTTTTTAATTAATAGATTTAGATACTGTTTCACTAGTAAAAGCGCCACGTTTACCTAGTTGGTGATAACTGGTTATACTGGTAGTTACTTATAAGGATTCGAATGGTTTGATTTTAGATACACTTATGCACATATCGTAAGACTCAAGAATAGGTTTCCCTTCCCATCTTCCTATCTTCCCATCAGGTGGGCCGTGTGCTTGTCTGCCTCCTAAGTAGTATAAAAAAGGTGCAGAAACATATATACAGGGTGAATTTTTCAAAAGGGATTGGTTGGCCAAATCCGAAACTATTAGGAATAGCGAAAAATGGTCAAAGGAGTCACGAGCCCGATTTTGATGAAACTTAAAACCTCATCATTAGATTTTTGAAAAACCAATAAACCTAGCTGAGAATCGAACCCGTTGATTTTGAAAAAAAAAACACATCCTTTATTATTACACCATACGATAGTGTCGCTGTTAAGGAACAAATTCTGCGAAGTAATGATATACGGCAAATTTAAGGAAAATTTGGAATTTAATAAAATTCATGTTTCATGTACCTATTTGTTTCGTTCGAAATCCGAGAAAAGATCGTAATTATTCCGTGTTTTAAATTATACTTGCTTGATGTTTTTTTTTAAACAAGATGGAGCTCCAGTCCATAATAGCCGTAAAAAAGATTTTGATTCAGCAGTTTGACGATAATTTTATTGCAAGGCATGGTCCTGTGCCTTGGCCAGCGAGATCCGTGGATCCTACTCCCTTAGATTACTTTCTCTGGGGGTATGTCAAAAACGAAATTTACAAAGACACATAATATGATACAGAGATACAGATGACTTGAAACGTTCTTTGGAGAATATTCTAAACGGAATCAATAACATTGTATTATTGAATGCAGTACGATCCTTGAGGTCTCGAATCCAGCTATGTATTGAAAACAATGGTCTAAGTACTATGTTGAACAATTAATCAGTTAATGTAAGAAAAATAAAATGTGTTTTGTTAAAGATGAGCTCTTTCCTTTAGTTTACGGTATGTCACTACTTCCCAGAATAAGAACCTTAATAGCAACACTATCGTATGGTGAAATAATATAGGGTGTGTTTTTTTTTGGATTTGGCCATCCAAGCCCTTTTGAAAAATTCATCCTGTATATATTGGGTCCGTGCCTATATATACCTAACTCGGCTGTTATAGAACCACTTGTGACCACACAGGTAATGATACATTTTGGAGAGTGTTCGCTGGAATCACACAACTTAATACCTTCAAGTCCTTTACGCTAATTAACAATCAGACGCACGCCACCGCTGCATGGTGGATACTCTACTTCTACTCCAACAAGCCTCAAGAGAATCACAGTATGACGATTGTTCCCACCAGCTCACGGTTTTACCGAATGTAATGGTATTTACCTACTAAATCGTTTTAGTTCAACCAATCTAATTTTATCGGCAAAATATTTCAATATAATATTTTTTTCAAGACATTATTAAACAATACGTAATTGGTAAATTGGTAAAACCCAACAGCTTTAGGTATTTGAACACCTCTGTCAACAAGTTATATAAGTCAATAACTAATACCAACTAGGTATACATGTTAATCAATGTTCCAACAATATACGATCATAATAACATCTTTATATATAAAATGCCAGTGTATATTCATAATTCTACTCTTATTACTTACTTCATTTGAGCACCAAGCTCCCAGTCAGATACAAAGCTCGCACTTCTAAGGCCGGGGTCCGCTTTCTTGTCGCTCCTTTTAATGGTTTGTTTTGATTATTATGAGAACGACTGTCATCAGAGCTCCGAATCTTGAGAGAAAGCCTACACTAGGACCTCGTCTGTCAGTTGCAGCGACTTACTGGTGAGGTTGGCCGGGGGCCCGGAGATCTTGATAGAGCCCAACACATACAATCTATATTCCTATCTTTCTCCCTAGATTCTATTTGTGAAACCGTAGTTTGTGCAATTTTTTTGATTCTACGATTGCCTCAATAACGGAGCGATGTGGTTGAAAAGCGACAAAGCCTTTCAATAAAAAATATAGTCGTTTTCAATTCACATTTAATTCAATAGTAATATTCTGAGCAATTAACTCTTTGTAGTCTAAAATAATTAATATGTAATTAAACAAACCGTTCATTTTAATATCTCCAACGGAATGAAACATATTTTCACATGTTAAAACAATGGCTACCGACAGTTGCTTCGTATTTGCTTATCTGGTACATCAATAAATGCCTTTCTTTGAGCCGTCCAACAACGTTATATACAATTTTAATTTCTGTATCCGTCCAATACGTTTGGAACTCCGAACACCCTTAATTTTGTTAAGAATTGTAATTATTATACGACATATTGTGGATCTTTCTACGTTGGACGACAATTTTCCTAAAATAATGTATGTAGAATGTCTCTAAGTATTAGATATGGGTGGCGATGGTCACGGGGTGATCACCATGCCTTTCTGTTAATGGGATTTTAATTGCATCGAGGCAAACACTCCGCCCTTGCGCTAAGCTGTGCATACGATTAATGACTTTATACGTATTTATTCGAATGTTGTAAAATTGAATCTTTTAATAATTTCACATTTGCCCGCGATATCACCTGCGTGCGTATGATATGATTAGATACTAGTTTTTATGAGGGATTTCCTTTTTTCTTTCTTTTTTTTTGTCAACTACGAGACACCTCTAATGTTATAATTTCTAATCATTTACGGGCTTCATGCACAGCGAAGTATGGTTACTGTTAATTACAATGCCATATTTCGCTGAACGGGTAGTCAGAGCTGTATTCAGTTTCACATTTTACTACGCAATAATATAACTTCACTAAGTATTACTTATTGCATTGTCGTAATGATAATTTGTTAACGTAATAATATTGAGTGCTTATAAATCAATCAAAAGAAAGGATCAAACGCTTAACCAGTTCGACTGTTTTGGTCAAGGATAAGGCTTTTTAAATATTAACACACCTGTCTATGCATATTGTTTTGGTCAGATTCTTTTTAGTGAAGTCGAACCCTTCAAATTATGTGCCTTGGGTCGTAATGTTTTAAAATTTTAACAGTTGGACATCAAGAGTATCGCAAGGTGCGCGTTTGAATATGATTAGCAGCTTGTCAAAAGTGAGTTAGGGTTGTAATGTATTCAAATGTAATCAAAAGGGTTGAACACGTATAAATTTCCAGGATAATTTAAAGTTCCAAATATGAGTCAGTTTCGTGTTAAAATAATTTGTGAATGTGAATCAATTAGCTAGTACGGTCTAGCTGTTAATTTTATTACACTAAGATTTGAAATTGATAACAACGATATTAATACAATTTTATGTTAAAATATATCGACGTAATTTAATAAAAGTTATGAACTACTAATTAGCTAGGTACTTAATAAAAAATAGATTTTAGTGTTGGAACTCAGTGGTTGGAACTCAACCAAGATCTATGGGCCCAAGTGAACCTTACCTGAAATCCGTTACGTTTGCTGATTGACTGAACTTGAATCAGGAAAGTCATTACCCATGTAAAATTATGAATGAGTCGCAAAGGACCCGGGGCTCCAAAGTAGTGTGAATGATTACTTATCTATCTGTATAAAAAATTATGATAAAATACCAATAAATAAAAGGTTGCACATTTGACTCCGTCTTATAAATGTCTGTTACAGGAGAGATAAGAAACAACATCTCTTGGTATAAACTGACAGCAGCTAAGCTGCTGGAGCTAAGATACTAAACTTATGATCGAATCTGCTTTGTAACCCGGAGTTCAATTGGTCTGTAGTGTACCTAATAGTTTTTTTGCTGTATATTAGTAAGACACAATTTGCATCACAATATTCGTCTAAATGAGGATGATAGCAGTCATACCAACAATCATACCTACAGTCATCATAAAAATGACATCAATAAAAAAGATACGAATTCGTAACTAATTATATAAACCGATATTAATGACAAACACAAACAATTTACAATACTTATTAGCATAAGTTTAAGTGTTTCAAGATCGATGAAAAGGCCGATGTCGATATATGATGTAGATAGTGATAAGCCACCCTAACAAGTACAAATGTTCTTCACGGGGGTGCTAAATCGTCCACACGACTTATTAACATATCAGTTTTACATTGTTTTGCATAATTACTTGTCTTGTTACTAAATGAGCCCTCATTTGAATCTCGTGCTGAAAGAACGCATTCGGAATTTCTATATAAAAAAGTTGTTTATGTATTTTGGAGTCACATAAAGCCCTTTTTTGGATACCTTTTTAAAGACAAGTTGAACTTATGTAACAATTTACTTGAGAAGTTATACCTACCTTACCTATGTAAGGAAGAAAAAAGAAATGTCATACCTACAACCAAAACCAAAAGAGGTATTCCTCTATCGATGACAGACCTATGTAATTGTATAATTTGCATAATATAGTAATCTACCATTTCAGCATAGATGGTTTGACGACCCGAAAAAGGTACCTAACTGTGATAGTGAATGTGGTGTGAAAGATTGGGTGTTGTAGTGATTATTGGAAGAAGTATATGTCGAGGAGTGGAGTGCAATAGGCTATATGACTGGATATATTATAGACGCACGGACGTAGAAATCAAAACTAATATTTTTCAAGCATCATTTTATATTGTACCTACCTAATTGGTGAATTAAGTATGCAATGTTTAAAATTGACAGACTTGAGACTGGATATCTTTTAGAAAACTGTAATTTAGGAATCTTGTAGCATTGCTTAAGTGAACTTGTTACTACTGTTAAAGAACGCAATCATAAATGTACCACTTCAAACAAAAATGAAAACGAGTGTCACACAATTGTGTCGTCGCACATTGTGACCTGCACAATCAGTTTAACACGACCGTGTGCACTGCGCAAGTGCACAATGTTCGTGTTTCCTCATCAGATAGCACCAGTCAATTGTTCGAAGTGCACTTCGTTGTACTCGCCTGTAAAAACATTGTCTGAAGGGTAATTTTCCTATGACGATCATGTGATCTACGAATTAGATCAGTAAGGCTACCTTGAAACGTTTAACCGAGGTTGCGGATCGAAATTTCGGGCAATTAGTACCATGAAAATATAAAATAATATATTTAGCAATTTTTATGAGCTATAATAAATATCCTAGAACATTATACACAGAAGCACTATCTCAACTCAAAGTGAACTTAGCGGACCTAGCTTGTGTTATGAGTTGGATACGTTTATTTTTAATAAATACCTACATTATCATTTATAGAAACAGCCAGACCAATGCAAATATACATAATCATGCATACAATAATTTGCACTGAGCGGAAGTCGAACCCGTGACCTCGGATTTAGCAATTGAACCACCGAAAGTCCAGCCGAAAGAAATAACTTCATAGCTGACATAGAGCATAGACTACATTTCGGTCATGTTTCATGCTTACCTATTTGAAGTTTCGGATGTAATAGTAACCCTTCTGTTTTGTTTGACACGCAACGTGGTACCTGTCGTACCTATTAATGTTGTATGTTGCAGTCAATCCATAATTTATGTGAGCATGCTCAATTAACAGAATGAGGCTTATTCGCTAAATTAAGAACGTATAGCAATATATTTTATATGCAGTTGGTTTAATGTCAGTTCTAGAAATAGATGACATTATCTTCCGTAGATCTTAAGTATTATGTATATTAGTTTGTCAACTAGTTTGTCAATACAAGTCAGTGTGCAAAATGTCTTTTAATTTCAAAGTTCAGGGTTTCGTCTAAGTTCTCTTGTTAAATTAAATTAAATTTTGGTGTTCAATAAATATGTATAGGCAGGTAATATCTATTATTATTATACTCGTAGTAAATTGATTTCAAATTCGTTATGGTTGGCTAAAAATTCATGTCGTTTGTTAGTAGAGAAAAGAAACGTGTCGATAATCTGAAAGACTGATGAGGTAAACTTCGGTAAGCGTATAGATAAACGACGATATTTCGAACTCACATCACATATTCGCGATAAACCTCACAAAATTGCAAAAACGAAAGGAGTCACAAGCATGCATAAGTTATTTATTATGCTTCATAAGTAGTCCTACCCTTCCCCTACAGTTTTTAAAACGTAGCAAATTAATAGCTATAAAGCTCCATCATATGCAAATAGTGATACCCCTTGGCTTAGCCTATCTAGCACATCAGAGCTCCCATCGTACGTCTTGTTTAAAATTCGTTCCAACAGAGTCTGATATGCAAATGGCGGGCGACATTCGAATACAAAAAGCTCGAGCGCGGTGGCAGCGAGTAAATCAATCGATCAACGACGGATATACTCGTAGGAATACGTCTTCATTGTGTTCATTAGCGTCGACGGGGAGCGCGGACCGGCCGCACCTGTCTCTCGAATGGGACATTACGCAAAAAGCACACAAAATTAAACACCCCTGCCGTGTAGTAAAATTATCTTTGACTATTATTTTACTTATTTTACTATAATTTTATAATGTTAGTAGGTAGATTGTAATCGACGACATATTTTTTACGTCAGTCATGACACCGATAAAACCTATACATCGGTTTATCACGAGTATGAGTGTACATTTATAATTTCTTTTCGTTGCATTACATTACAACAACATAAACTTTAACTTAAAGCTTTCGCCGTGAGCACCATACGAAATGGTTTGATATAATACTAACATACCTACCTCATGAAATAGGTTACTGATGCTTCCATCATTTAAAAAAAAAAATTGTTAACATTACATTCATAGACTAAAGTGTACCGTAGCCGAAGGCTGGCTTTGGCCAGTGAATATAATAATAACTTCGTTACACTAAAATGGATCTCCAAGCTTTACCCTATACATTAGGTAAGACGTGATAACGCAATTTTGGTTCGACATGATTACAAATACTACTTTCAATACTAAAATCCGTCTTTAATATTTTCAAAACAACTGATTGAAATCCAAAGTCTATTTCAATTAAAATCCAAATGCACTCACATTATGTACATACACGACTTCACAAAAGTCTAAATTAATTTTTCGCTAAGTTAAGTTCGATTCAGTGGCATTTTAGTTGAAATGATATACCTACTCGTACGTTATAGTACAAGGTCGTGATGGCTAATATTTATGGCTAACGTATAATTAGGCGAGATGTTTTATAGATAAATTAATTTTGCTTGGCAATGACTTCAACAGAAGTCTTATGCGTGCGTTTGTCTTTTCAGTTTTATTAATTTCAGTTTTTTTTTCAGCACCTGCTGTTTGATTTTATTTTAGTGAATTTAATTTATTACATTCATAATGCCTTCATTCTTTGTACCTGAACAGCAAAAATGAACAAAATTGGTACAAAATAATTTTACGATGGAGACCGATTACCTACTTGCATCGGTCTCCATCGTATAATATTTTGTACCAATTCATTCTGAACAATAACAATGTTAGTTAATATTAAGTACACCAGTGAATCAATAACTGTTTATATTGGATTTCGAAGCAACGTGCACAATGTTTTTGATTGACTCCTGACTGAGTCGATATTCAGTCATGTATAAGTCACAACTAGAAACTAGAGTCTAGAAAAGGCACCTAACATTGAACATTATCATTATAGAAAGTCAAGAAGACCGTCAAAATTATAAGGTATATTTTAATGATAGGCGTTAAATCATTATCTACATAATTAACAGAAAGGACATGCATTCACCGAAGTTTTTCCACGGCTACAATAACTAGATAGTTTGTACTTTAAAGGTCTATAAAAAACACAATGGCTTTCGTTTGAAAGCCGTTACCAGCTATTATGGCATTTAACACCCTAATTACCGATCAAATGCAGTAACCACAAAAGCTTCATCTCGTATCGTATTTTCAACTTTTGTGTCGTAAAATTCTTGACGTAAAACTTGGTTGTATTTAAAAGTATTTTAATTTACTTTGGGTGCCAACTAGCTTTGCGGTTTAATGAACAGTAAGATGTTCAGTTATTTTAGAACCTTTTAAAGATTTCGTGGTGGGTATATCTG
Source organism: Lithosia quadra (assembly GCA_963576445.1). Taxonomy (NCBI): domain Eukaryota; kingdom Metazoa; phylum Arthropoda; class Insecta; order Lepidoptera; family Erebidae; genus Lithosia; species Lithosia quadra. The sequence goes on along the minus strand of OY754878.1, from coordinate 10,036,913 downwards.
TGTAATCTTGGATATTCTATACAGCGCTATTAGAATCTTAGTAAGGATTGCGTACTTAGCATGGGGTTTTAGAATGCGAATAAACATACTCGTACCTACCTACTTAGATATTCGTACTTCATCTTTTTTGGTAAACGCATAAATAGATATTATACGTAGAAACATTCAGATCTATGAAAATATACCGTCGTTTCCGGTTAGCATATAAACTTCTGTGATATTCGTTACGAGTAGTTGGAACCCAAAAATCCGACCTCTAACGACAGATGATCAGATGGCAGTCGCTTCATAGCAAATATCGTAGTTCAGCCGTTTCGTAGTTACAGTTACGGCCGACCCCAATTGAATTGGGCTTGGGGATGATGATATAGACATCAGTATTGTATCATACTATTAGGTTTATTAACATAATTATATGTATGTATAATTAAATATTTTGTCCCGTGTACTCCTATAAAGCATTAACTCAATTGCTACAAAACTTTGTAGGTACAGTTGTTATTGGTACTTACGTCACGTCAAGGTTTCTAATGGGCATTACAAGGCATACCAAGTGTTAGTTAGTTGAAATTAAAAACTAAAATTGTACTTGCGCAGATACTTGTGAACGTGCGTCAAGCAATTGTATGATGTAGGTAGTTTCTGTCAGAAATTATCTAATCACATATTCAAATTGAGTATGAGGCTTAAGTGTCAACTTTCTTCTAGCGTTTGGGGGTTACTTTGGCTTCTACGGGAGTGAATACTGGGTAGTCACTATCGTAAAAGAGCTTTGGATTTGGATGCAACCGATGTGGATGCAATGGAGGTGGATGCAATGTGGATTTGCGTTTGGATGACGAAGAAAAATAGGTATAAGTAAAAAACTATTTGATACATCCAACACGATTAAGCATTGAAAATTTATGGGAATATCTTGACACTTTACTTTCAAAGAAAGATGAGATAAGTATGTTGCACACTGGGCGGCAGTATTCAGCTATTGTTGTGATATGACATATGCCTATATGATACATAGATTATAACAAAAAATTTGATACATAACAATGAATGTATGATACAGAAAGAGAGGTGCAAAAATAACACAAATTTCTGAATTACCATGTCTTAGTATGATAATAACTGTTTTGAATATTATACTCGTTTAATTGTGGGACTGTTATTTTGAAAAACATGCAGTAGATACACAACAGGGCAGCAGAAGTAATAATTACTATAGGTACTACCAACGTGGGATCAGCTATCTTGAAATGGAGTACTTATCGGGTATTGAAGTATCGCTATTGTGTGAAATGTTTCCGTACGCCAACATTAAGTGTGAGGGACAAAGGGCAAATATTTCTTATATTATTATCCATTGTAATATTTTCATTACACTCGCATCATTAGCCTGTTTTATTTCGTTTAAACCAGAAAACCACAAACCACCAGCTACTTTCATGTGTTTTGTTGTGATTTTTATAGTGTACGACAGTCAGTCATTTGTTCTCTGAAATTCCCAGGCTGAACATTCGCAAGCTGTTCCGTTTCAACCTTGATTTTTTATCGTGGTCACTAATGATAGGTTATAGTTTTAAATAATTAATGTACTTAAATGTTTTAAATGTCACGCAAAGAAACCACCAGATGGTAAGTGTTCACGGGGACTCATGAGCGCAGAGTGGAAAATTCTCACCATTTTTCTTCAAAAGTGAAATTGTTAAGACAAAGAAAATACCTCTGGTACTTATTACGATTTAAAATCAATTTAATATGAGAAAGTGGTAGTTCCCAGATTGAGCTAATTCCTGAAAGAAGCATGGTTCTACTATTGTATACAGTTATTGATAATAAAGGGCACTCAATATGTTAAGAAAAAGATCTAATAGGCGTCATGACATTCAAACTCCATCAAGTCATAGCATGACTTGGTGAAAGTGACTTATTCTTTATATGAAGCGAATGCCATGATGAATATAAAATAAAGTACCAAAATGTTAGAACAACTGAATAACTTCAAAATTTCCCTGCAAAGATTATGAATGTACGAAGCAGATGACCTTATATCTCAGCAGACGAGGGTAAAAGAATTATTATTATACGTAAACCTGTTAGTTAGTGTTACAGCTCTGAGGGGTGAAAGTCTACTAGATCATGTTCACCGCAGAGCAAAAATACGGAGATATCATTAAGTCATTCTCAATCATTATCTCAATCTCGTAAAAAGTACTCAGAGAAACAGAATTAAACATAAGCTTCGGCAAAACATAAGCCGGAAGAAGCAACGTGTAGCCACTTTCTTGCACGATTGAGGTGTAAAAGCACATCGATCCGAACGATTCTGCTTTGATTTGTAAAATTCTCATTTAAAGTTGATTACAGGTGGCGGGTGGTAAAAGGTTATATTTGATGTTAGGATAAGTAAGAATATACAATCGTCAACAAGACACCAATACAACCCTAGTTTAGACAAACTGTAGAGACAGTTGAAAGTTGAGTAAAATTGTTCAAGAAAGTTTGAGACACTTCGTATGCAACTAGCTATTTTGTTTCATACAATTTGAGAGTATATTTTCGTCGGAACAAATTAACTGCTTTTAGGTAAACGGTGTCTAAAAAGTTTAGGATCGTAAAATTCAACCTCAACGACACCAAACCACGGTTGTTTAGAAAATAAACCTTATTAAGGCGCGTTATCGCACCATAGCTGCGTGTAGCGTATTTACGACGATATATAAGCCTTAAATCGGAGCACAAGCGGGTAAGCCATAAACGTAGTCAACCGTCCATTTTCCCGCTATCACGACTACAGGCAGTGGACACGCAGACCTGTACAATTTTCAACAAAAGGAACAGCGTAACTATATATCTGAGTTTTATGAAAAACAACTTTAGAATCTACTGCATAGGGTTGGTTTGTAAATGATGTTGTTGTAGTAGTTATGAAAGTTTGTTTGTATGGTAGTTTATTAGCATAACGACCCGCGTGCCCCTTAACGCCGCATGCTTGGTCATGGTGCCCCCCGACGCTGGTCGCAATTTCCACGGCGGAGACTTTCGTGAAAAGTGGTGCGGCGTTACCTACGTTTTATTTTAATGAATATAACAAAGGACGTAATAGTACAGAAATTAAACGATTTTGTGCTTGTATATACCGACCTTTTTCATTTCTGATGTTACTTTATAGTGGGTGCTGTTAGTTTTTCTTGCATATAATAGATGTTAATTTAATTAAGAATAATTTAATAGTTTTTACTAATATATTTTGTGATACGCCTATGAATTTTTTAAACTATAAGTTAACTATCATCAATGTAATGTAATAATGTATTGGCGATTCAGCGTGAAGGAGTACTAATTTCACACAAATACACACACACGCACCCTCAACACGTCAATCACACCTACAAACACACGTGCCAATGCACAATTTTTTCGTATTATTAATGGGATAGAAAACATTATTACATAGAGGTACGTACAATTTTCAATACATAAATCAATTTTTTTATAGAATAACTATATCATACACTAACGGACAGTAAAACATCAACGTCTACTTAAGTAAGATATCATCAAAAATGTTTTACTTATACATTCTGTCTTAGCATATCACCCCAAAAACACATACATCAACTCCGTGTCGCAGGACTAAAACTTGCTTTTCACGTAAATCCAATTTGTGTGGTTCGTCCAAAAGGGCGAGTTGTGCCTGGCTGTAATTATTCACGTGTTATGACATCTCATTTGCATATAATCGGTGAGCCAGTCCCCGATGCGTGAGGTAACACAGAGGCGAACGTAGGCCATTCACACGAACGCCACCGCCTATCTTGATCGACGCCAGCCTATGAAAAAGCTGCCACTAATTAAAAAATAAACTGTGCCTAAGATCGTACGTAAATATATATGGAAGCAACCGGAAGAGATTTGCTTTCACGTATTTCTATTAGTTACGAAACGCAAATGAATGTTGGTAATTATATAGAAAACTTAGAGAACAGGTAGGTACGTTCGATAGCCATCAAAGTGGTTCGTTAAATATGTGGCGTTCAATTACTTTTGTTGTTTTTTTTTTCACTGAAGTAATTCTGTTCATCTAGAGGCTATATGTAAAATATCGTAATTAGTAGTACAATACAACTCTTTGTTTGTATTTTCTGAAATGACTACATACAGAGTAAATCCGAAACTATGAAAAACAGCGAAAAATGTTCAAGGAGTTTCGATGCCAATTTTAATAAAAACTGAAACTGCATCATTGCATTTAAAAAAATCTAGCCTAGTCTAGTCCTAGCCAGACATCGCACCCATTATATCCACGCCACGCCCAGTTGAAAATTTGGTATACATACACATCTATTTTAATCACATCTTAAACGATGCTAAAATAAATAGGGCACGTTGAGATGACGGACGAAAATCATCACTTATAAATGTTAATTTAGGTTTCCAAATACCATTCCAATTTCATATGTCATTAAGATACAGAAATACCGTAACAAAGTTAGCAAAAATAGTCATTCGCTAATTTGACAATGTGTAATACAATATTTTATACATAAAACACATTTTAAACTACGGTCGTTTCTTAAGTTTACCACAAGTTCTAGAATAAAAACGCGAACACAAATCGTACAGTTAAAGTTATAGTGTAAGATGTAAATGATGAAACGAGAAGCAATTTCCTGAGGCAGCACAATAGCGAGCAATTGGAAAGCGTTGTGTGATGTGTGTGTGAGCGGAGTACTTGCGTATTTGCATGACCTGCATCGTTTAAGGCATATCTATGCATATCGCCAGCCCATTGTGGCCAGTGCGGACCGCGAAGCGAGCAAAATCGCCTCCTTTATTTGCGAAATGGAGTACAGACAGATACAATGGTGTTATATTTAAAGTGGATCTGGGTTGTATTTGACAATATCTCTTCCGGCTGTTTCTAGGGTCTCTTATTCATAATTTGACGTAGGAATGACTGGAATGTGAACGTATTAACATGATTTGTGCAAGTTTATTTTGAATTCTGTAATGTATTCGAAGAGCTTGCTTATTTGAAGTTAAGTTCATAACGACTTAAAAATAAATAAATTTGACAGGACCTGAAAAAATTGGCATAAGAAAGAGTAGCGTGGAGATTAGTACTCTATCGAAAAGAGATCTTAAGTTTAGTGAGAGAGAGAGAGAGAGAGAGAGAATAGTAAATTACCTGTTGACACGAGATATCTTTTTTAATCTGGTTAAAACTATTATTACCGATTCGTGGTGACGGTAACAGTGGCGAGATTTTTTTTAATCTACTGATCTAATTATACTGGCTTTGCTAAATTTGAATCGATATATTCTAAGTTATAGCCCACAGCGACCAAAACAGATGTAAATCTTTAAATCTCTTCGTGTGAAACGCTCAATTGTTAGCACGAATTTAATTAATTTCTGTTTTTTAGTGAGCCACAACTTTGAATCAGTCGGTACGAGAGTCACAATGAAACTAGTTTAACGGATTATATCTGACTTATTTTACTCTAAGTTTTATTTCTACATGATTCGATATCCTACCACCGTTTCTATTAACTGTAAAGCCTTTTTGTTATTAAAGAAAAAGCGATTAACAGCATTTAAAAAGCGTGGAACACATCTAATTGTGTTTGCTCTTAATCCGAAATGATGACACAAATCCAATGGCCTGGTTTGACTTTTTTATTTAACTATGATTACACTAAAATAGTATTCGTATAGAGATTTTAAAAATATCAATTATTTCTGATAACACTGATTTCATGCTTTTTACCCGACTGCCGAAGAAAGGAGGGTAATGTTTTTCGAGACTATGTATGTATGTATGTATGTATATCCATTTCTTTGTCACGGCCTACAGCCTAAACGGCTTGACGGATTTTGACATGCGAGGTATCATTTTATTCGTCATGATTGTGTGACTATACTGGGTATATTAAAATTTATAGAAAATCAAAATGGCGGATTTTTGGCAGCAAAATGAAAATCTTGAAAATTTGTCTTGCACGCTCTACACTTTTTTTTCTTTTCAGTTTTTAGGCAGTCGGGTTTGTGAATTTTTAAATTTGTGTTTTTTATTATTATTATTGCTTATCGTCTCTCATAATTTCATTTCCAAATAACTGTAGGTATTATTTGGAAATAAACGAGGTAAGCATCACTAGCGCTGTTACATACTAATATTCTTTTGATATATATAATCTTGACTATTATTAATTGGAACTCTAGTAATATGCATTAAGTATCATTTTTATATTTATGTTTGTTTTATTTTTATTTGTAGTGTAAACATAAAAAAAATTGAACTTAAAATATTATAAAAAAACACTTTATCATTATGGCTGCGTCTGTAGAAGACTACTAATGGTAGATTTATTTACGTTTCAGTACAATAAATAAGTCTAGGAAAGTTTGCATATTAGTGAACGAGACCATTATATCTGTACTGCATAGATATTTATATCAGTACCTAGTATATGCATTTTCTTCTTCTCTTAAAATAATTGTAAAGCTGGCATGCGTTGTGGTAGTGCTTAGTAGGTACTATTATATTATATTCTGTGGTAGTGCTATGCTAAATATAATAGGTCACTTGCTTGCTTTAACAATGAATTTTCATATACCTAAATATATATTCTAGCTCTACATAGAACTTATTAATTACCGGGTATAACAATGAGTCAATAGATTTTGACAAGGTGTACTTACAATGATATAATCCTACTAATATAATGGATGTAGAGTTTATATAGTTAGGATGGATGTGTGGAGATGTATGTGTGTATGGATATTTGTTCGGATCTGTGTGAAATTAGGTAGAATAGATAAGGAACGTAAGAGAATAAGCATTAAATAGCATACAAGCTACTTTTTATTTCGGAATATGTTATTGTGGGTCGCGGTCACATAATTATATTCTGTACTTAATTGAAAAAAAAATCATAAATTGATGAGGTTGTGAACCTCAAACATTAAAAAAGGAACCGATTTGAAAGAATAAAAGGCACTGAAAAGTGAAAAATAACGTCATAACTTTAATTCAAAATACAAAAAATAATGGTAGGTATAACTTTTCTTTTCCTTTTTAAGTCGGTTGAAATTAAACAACCGATATTATCATCTGAACCTTACAAAATCCACTACTGAACATAGCGTTGCGTTGGTGGTAACAAGATAATTTCAAATGGAAAAATCATTACGCAGTTTATTCTTAAGTGTACTGTAGACTGAACATGTTCTAACTTTCTGGTTAAAACAACGTCTCATGTCAGTGGAGAGCGTATGTGAAATGACGATTAAGAACAGTTGTAAGTAGCTTTTGTTTGATCGCGGACGAGATAACCGGACTATTATGCTAACTTTGCTGCTATTCAAACGGTACATGGTTAAACGCTGTACACCATATTGCTGTATTATACAGCAATATGGTGTACAGCGTTTGACTGGTATTTGAGTTTTTGTGTAGCTCCTGTTCCTTTTTAATGGAAAATGACACTGGCAGAGGCGAAGATTTGCTGGAGAGATAGCATGGCACTCTCTCCTATTGGCTGATGTCGGTACTCTCGGAGTACCTACCAACATGAACTTTGGGAAGTTATTAAGTTTACTTGATTGGGAGTATGATAAACGCAGATCACTACAGGAGCGTTACTTTTACCTGAGACAGTAGTACAATCGGATACGATTGGGACGTACGTTAGAATGAACTTAAGTACTTCTGACTATTTTAATTTTATATAGGATAAAAGATTTCACGATATTTCATACATTGAGTGGATAAGCCTTACCCCTTATTGTATTTATACAAACATACCGAAGTAATCCTTGGAAAACAACCCACAGTAACGTACTTATATTATATTACAATTATAAGTACTGTTATGTATGCCTAATAGCTGCGATAACATAGCGAGCTAGTTTAAATAGAATTAGGACCTTCACTTTAGGTAGCTGATGTATGTAGGGGTACGGTTTCTGTAATCTAAGTAATTACTTTCGGTTCTTCTGCGAGTTAATATATTATGTACGAGTATATCAATCCATACATTGTGAAAACTAAAACTCAAATTGACCTCATTTAAAACAAATTATGGGAAATTAGAAGATCGTTGTCGAGATAAAGCCGTATGCAAACATTGGATGTGCACATGTCCGCCGCTACGTAAGACACATGTACTCGGAGAACAATGAGTTTCTCTCCCCCAATCTACTACGGATTTCACAAAACCTTCCGTTGCCTCCATTATAATTTTTTGGACTTTAATTTAACTACCAATCCATTGTCAGTTTTCGGTTCTCACCATCATTTAATTACCTAACCGTTTCGTTATTAGCGGCTCATAATTAAATTGAAAGGATAATAAGAGGTTATCAGACGTCTTTCTCAATAATAGATAATATCCGATAATGTAACATTTCAACTATTTACGAGTGATATATCGACAAGGTGGAACCTAGTTACGGTCCGAAATTTCCCTAGTACATTCCCATGGAGGGGCTGGGAACGTATAATTAGATAGAAGCATACAGCAATTGATTTCCGTTATTAAATTTAGTAATTCTACATGAATGTGGTCGACGCGAACAGCGTTGTAATGGAGGGATACATAAAAGAATATTTACATAGTGGTTTGGGCGTCAGTTGTGGGGTTCTTTTCGGTTAATGTATGTAAATGGGAAGCAATTAGACGAGTTAAAACACGGGGTAGGCAGTCTAGGCAAGTGCGCCTCGCGCCCCTTCCGTCCAGTCGCCATATGTTGGTGGGCGGGCGGCGAAATATAGCGTGTTGTTAAAGTTTTAGTTCGTTTTATTTTCTAGCGACACAAAAAAACATTTTAATTGTAATAAAGCATCTAAGAAATAGGTTGGTGAAAATGTTTGCTGATGACCTAGGTTTTCTGTATACGTTATATATATATAATCAATACATTATATAAAACTCAAAGTCCTGACTGACTGATTGACCTAGAGACAACGCACAGCCTAAACCGCTGGTCGTAGAGACTTGAAATTTGATGGGTGTGTTCGTTTTGATGCGTAGAGGTGTACTAAGAAAGGATTTTTAAAAATTCAAACCCTAAAGCCCTAAAAAGGGTCCAAAAAGGTACTTTTGTTGGAACTCAATAACGGCTGAACGGATTTTCATGATCTATGATTTGTTGGATTTGTCTTCGCTGCGAATAGCATATAAGAAAATTAAAAAGATATGATTAATTCATGAAATAAAGAAATAATAAGAAAATTAGATGTTCGCAGACGTTTTTAACGCCATCTATAATTGTTGTCATGGCAACAGGAACTAAAAGTGACTCAGTCTAAATTTTAATCCTTTGTTTCTTTTTGCTTAAAGGAAAAGAGGATATATTTATTTTTAGGGTTCTGTGCCTCAATAGGAAAACACGAAACCCTTATATTTAGGATCTCATCGTTATCCGTCTGTCTGTCTGTCAAGACCCCTTCTTAGGAACACGTAGAGGCATCTATTGAATTAAATCAAAGGAATGTTGCGGATAAGCATTACACAAAGCATAATATCCAAACTGTGGTCTCACTATCGACTCACTTACCATCCCCAGGCCTGCGCTCATGGAGGACGGAGGTCGTTGAGTGGCCTTTTGCCACGTGAGTGAGTCACCTGCACCGCAACCGGAGATTTTTGTGCGGAAAGCCCCATGGATCTCTCCCCTCCGTAGTAAGGACGTAATATCGGACTTGACTGACCAAAATCGCATTCCGTCTTGGATCTAAAGGGTAGGTGGCCCATGACCCTGGGCTATCCAAGACTCACTGATGGGCATGGCTGTTTTGGTGAGTTCCTGCATTGTGTAGGCCGGGGGCTGACGCCCAAATGCCACCGTTGCCGGGGCTACTCCGTGGACACTTCGCCGCTTCACACATTGGCAGAGTGTCCAGAGTAAATAGAGTGGCGTCATATCCTTGAAGCAGACGTCGGTGTAGGGAGCCTCATGCTCTGGCTCTGGTGCCGACCATGGTCAACATAGAGTGTATGTGGAACGTGACCGCTTTTTTGCGAGGCGGTAATGAGCGCAGAAACAGCAGCGGAAAAGCTACTGGAGATATCTAGCACTGCCGGCACTTGCCGTTGAAGGAACACCGGGCGGCGTAGTTCGCAGAACTATTTCCGTTCTCCATGATTGCTGGTCTAGGGTGACAGTCGGGGCTAACCATCACCCTAGCAGAAGCAGGCCCAGGGTGCCAGGGCGTAATGTTTCCATGCGTGCTTTTTTATAGATAAGGTCGAGGTTTCTGGGATATCCTTTCTAGGACACAACGGATCCCGGGTCACATAGGCCGATTGACGAAAGACCGTGCGATTTTAGTCAGTAGGAGTCCGACATACTAACCTCTCCGTTGCCGCGATAGCTCCGTTGAGGTGAAGCCCGACGGGGTTTTCGCACGGAGAAAAAGAAAGGGTACTTCCTTTTGGGCTAGAATCCAGATATTTTGCAGAAAGTAAAATCTTATGGCAAAGGTAAAGGTAACAGTTTGAGAAAGCGTAAATATTACCCACATCACCAAAAAAAATCTACCTATCTGTCCGTCAGTAGGTACCTGTCTGTCAGTCAAGACAAGAAGAACTGCAGCAAAGCTAAGTTCGTTCCTCAACCCAGTGTTGTACGGAACCGGGACGGTTTTTATTATTATACACACGGATTATTGTACTCTTTCTTTATTTTCAACTTTTTGAATGTCAAATCAGGCTGTCAAAATGTCAATGTCTGCATAACAAGATTTTAATAATAAAAACCGATAAAACCAGATTTTCGGAAATAAATAATGTTTAACTAATTTGAAATAGTGCATCGAATGTGAAAGTGCAATGCAACTATGGTAAAAGGGTTTATCAAAGGGCCTCTTCCGAGTCACACGGGATACATACGCGGGCGGATCAACAGTTCATAAGATCAACAATCAATATTTCAACGCTTGGCCAGAGCAGCTATCTAATCCCGATAAAATCTCCATAAAAGGACAATGATGGTAGACAGACTGGCTTTGACCTTGAAGGGTTTGATAGGACTCGAGCTGAAATAAATACGTTTAGCTGCAACCACTGTTTGCCAAGGAATAGACACATTGAAAGTTAGTACGGGTAACCTCTCAGTTTAAAAAAGACTTGGTGACGATAGTCAACATTCACGCAGGCGGAGCCGCGCGCGGGTAAGCTAGTATATATATATAACGTTAATATATATAATATATATATATATAACGACATGTTTTATGGTTTTGATATTAATTTAAATAGTTAGAAAGTACTTATTAAATATCAAACTTGTTTTCATTTAATGTGGACTTGAAATAAATGCAGGTTAATCGTACTACTATTAGGTATAAATCCGATAGGTGGGCGCCGCGGGCAAAAGTTAGTAAAATTAGAACGTCCTCAAAAATCAGTGCATATTGGCGTTTCAGGTGCCATAAAATGCCTCCACATGGCTATCAAGTAGTATCTTTTTACGTGGCATGGCATAAGCCAAACCAAAGTTTACCGTGCGAAGTACAAAATTATAGTAGATGAGTAGATGTCTATTACTACACCTGAACAATCTCTATTAATTAATATAGATCACCAATCTAATTGTTTTCATCAAAATATTTATGAATATTAAAGCAAAACTTATACAAATATGTAAACGGGAATTAACGAGATCATGGTATAGGTATATACATACCTTTGGAATGCCTGACGTTTCGACCAGGTGTAACACCGGCCGTGGTCACACGCTGACTGTCTCAGCCGCGCACGCCCTCCGTCAAGTCGTCGAGTCCGTGAGGTAGCCGGTTGTTCATCTACCCGCACATTTTCGACATTTTTTACATTATTTTTTCTCCAGGTACCGTCACATACCACACTCACAAGGGTCCCTATTATCTGAGCAAACGGCTCGGTGTCTATCCGACCGCGCAGAAAAGCGAGGTAGCAAGTTTTTTATCACTGGATTCCATGTCGCAGATAACTTGAAACCGTCTTCCCGATTGAAATTCTTGTACTTCTTGATTTCAATCGCTTCACGTACCTACAGCTCTTGAATAGAAGTGACGTTCGGTGGAGAGGACTTACGTGTTGTGGAATTCAATCCAGTGATTCGTGCCTGCTTCTAAAAGGTGTTCTGCAATTGCTGATATATATACCATGATCGCGTTAATTCCCGTTTACATATTAGTATTAATCATGGAACGCGAAAGTCTAAAAGTTAAAACTTATACAAGTTTACAAATGGAACTCAATGATGATATTATTTAAAACATGAACAGATATACATGACATATAGATGGACTGTTTGCATTTAGGTAGATATGCGCATAAAATAATAAGTTGAAAGAAGGCACCATGTCATGTCCATCTCAAATATTGTGACGAGATGGCGATGAGGAAGAGATTAGTGGCAAGTATATTAAAATCAGTATCGACAATAAGTTGCCACTGTGCAAATTCAATTGTATACATACTGTAAGACACTTACTACATAATATCTAAAGATATTTAACGAACAAACGTATTTTATGAGGAGGTATTTCAAATAAGGATTCATACGTGAATAATTTACTATCCATACTTGATTAATTAATTGGGTACCTATTATGTTAAACGAATATTAAACGTATAGTTTAGTAGTATTCGTATTCGACTACTTGAATATTGATCACATTTGTAACCATTTGCGTCCTGCTAGGTATCTGATTAAAAATTAGTGAATCGGTGTGACCTAGGAGAAAAATTAAATGTTTAGGTCTAACTCTTAAAGTAGGTATATGTGGTTCAATAAATATTCAGGATAATGTTGAATGTGAAGTAAAAATGAACTCTAAAAGTGCTTTTGTTCACAATATTGTTAGGTATGGTTACTTTTCTAAGAATCTTATTCCAACAATATGTTGACCTTGAAAATCGCTTTCAAAATGAATATAAAATAATGAAGCCCACATAGCTAAATTTGCAACATGTCTAAGTCACGAAAAAATAAGGATAGGTGAAATTTAACTGATCTAGCGTAATAAAAAATGTCTGATATTGGTGTAAGCAAAATTTTTAATACATTATTACAAGCAGAAGGCTTTATTCTCAAAATGACAACGGAGTCGCAAAAGGGCTAATTTTCAAATAGCCGATTCTCTAAAAGCCTAATTCGCAAAATGTCCAGTTATTTATCTCAAAAGGCCTATTCTACAAATGGCTGATTTTCCGAATGACCGATTCTGATTCTCTGAATGCGTAATTATTAAAATGGCACATTTTCTAAAATTTGAAATATTCTTAATTTCTTGTTATGTTCATTTTGTCTTTTTTGAATATTTAAGTAAGTAATATTATTTAGAATTGCTGTAAGCAATTAATATAAAGTACAACAAAAATATTATCTATTGAACTTTTTGTTCATAGTTACGTTGAATTGCTATACAACGACAGCAACTGTTTGGATTGGATTCAGCAACTGAAATAATCGTGTCGTGACATATTTTATGTTCACTCGATTGAAAGTTATCTTCAAGACATGTCTATCGAGGTTATTCAGAACTAAATTTTCTTCATTTATTTAATTGGATGTTCTTATTAACAAGTTCCTAAGTTTATTATATACAGATTTTGTTATAGGTACTAGCAGTACGCCCTCGCTTCGCTTCTGAAGAATGAATCTTCCATCGTAATTTACGCGTACCTACTATGTCCATTGAGGATAATGTACCTACCTTTCAAATTGAAAACCTTACAAAATTCGGTCTCTCACTTTTCGGAATCCTGTTCTAATCAGATTTTTATAGAGACAGTAAAAAGTATGTTTGTCATTTTAACATAGTTTTCTGGATTACATAGTATTTATATTTATCATATCTTTACAAGTATTAAGTATAGTGCAATATTTAATTAACCATCAAATTGTTTTGTCTTATCAGTGCGTAATAAGTTTTCTTGCTGCCTTTTTGAAATTTTCCCACTTTCAACGCAGTAGTTCAGGACGCCGCATTTCGTTCGCTATAGCACAGAACTATTTTGCTATTGATTTTGTGTATTCTCCTTCAATTTAATGTTAGTCGTATTTCTGGCTTTCGATGTACCTAAGTATCTGTTACTTATAAATGTGGTCTAACATTAGAAGTAAGTATCTAATACTTTCCAAGGGGACTTTACGTCATATGAAAATGAAATTAAGAAAGTCGTAATGCGCACTTGTACATTTCGGCGCATTACGATTTATTTGTCTCCTCGATTTACTAAGACTGCTGCGTATGCAGAGATAAGGATGGCTCTACCACTATATAAGGAATTACATAAAGATGTTGTCCTCGTTGGTTTAAAATATATTTATTAAAGACTTTTAGTTTTTTAAGAAACTGTCTATATCAGGTAAATATTTGCGTGCTGAATGGTAAAGTACAGTTCAAAGTACTGGTGTCAACTTAATTGACACCAGTACTTTGAACTGTACCATTCAGTATAATGCAAAAGAAATGAGACACGTGATGCGAATGACTAATCTGAGTGAGGGCGCACTGCGCGTTTCTTTGTGTAGTGAATGTGATCGATTTTAAATATTAGTTCTACGTACGTATCTACATCGCAGCATTACAACAAGTATTGTATTTAGCTATTATTTTTTCATTTTTTTCTTGGAGAAAACAGTGTTATTCAGAGATTTGTAGTTAAAGAGTCAAATCAAATTAAATCAAATTCATTTTATTGCGAAACTTTCGGAGGGGTCGGCAGCGCGAGTGTGATGCCCCTGGTGTTGCACGCGTCCCTAGGCCACGGTGACCGCTTCCCATCAGGTGGGCCGTATGCTTGTCTGCCACCTAAGTGGTATAAAAAAAAACACGCTTCAATGGGGAGATGACCTTTATTGTCCTTTGTCACCCTGTGTTATCAACCTGGGTGGATGATGGGAAGGGAAATTATTTCTTCCCAAGGATCACCTGGAGCACGGAATGCGAATTCAAATCTGTGTGAAAAACTCAACTGTAACTTTATAGTTATTTATTATTGACTAATTATTCACGAAAAAGTGTTGGGTTTAATAATTAATATAAGAAAATTAATAACAAAATAACAATAAATGTAATATTTTAAGCTCTTAGTAGGTATATATTTTAAGGGTAGTAATTAGGCATTATGTGACGTCAACAGTAGGTATATTTTGTCTAGAGTCGTCTTTGTTTTAGTGTTGAATAGCGCATTGTAGAGCGTATAGCGCGGGGAGGGGCTTGTGACGCGCCGCCCCGCGCGCATGCTCGCCCATTGGGCGGACGACACGCGACTCTACCAGCGCACCTCGGTATAGAGACCAACTCTTTATTTTGCAATCCTGATGAACAAACATTGAGATATATCTAGTTTATTAGCAATTTAATGACATTTTACTTCCAGTAAAATTTAATGACACTTGGCTTTTAAAAGTGTTTCTTATTTTGTAATTAGATAATTTCGTTTGAACATCTTCCAACGTTGAGTAGTTTTAAGATAAAGTATTGCTATTAATGATAGAAATATTTTTACTGTTTTGATTGCGGGGGATATATTATTTAATTTAAGTGTCAGTACTGTCGCTATCTTAATTTGGATGTGTGAAATGTGTTTTTATATATTTTTATGGCTATTTAAATTTCATAAGATACTTAATAAATTTTATTTTCTTATGATAGCAAACATGCTTCGTTGCTCCCGTGATTTAAATTTTCCGCTTTACGATCGTTAGCTTCGGGGTTTAATAAAATTTCTCATGTTTATAGATAGTAGAAACATGAAAACATGAATATTAGACTTTATCCTTAGGCGTTCAGGACCAAAAACTACTGATTGTATTCAAGTATCAAATATCAACGCATCAAGTTGAAATATACCAAATGCTCTGATCTGCAACACCTTTGAAGCTGTAAAAAACCCGAACTTCGAAGACTATGCAATCAAAAGATTCAGCCGTTTATGTAGGTAACAAACGAAATATAGGGTACCTGATGAAATTTACCAAGAAGCAAGGCTTAGGTATAGCACCAGTAAAGGGAAAGGTTCGAAAACCGTGAATATATGTTACCCATATCACAAAAATATTATTATCTAAATGTCTCTCTGTCAAGACCTGTTTCTCAGGAACACGTAGAGGTATCAAGTTAAAAATAAAATATTTGTTTTGAAAATATGGGCAAGTACAATACAAAGTTTATCAATGCAAAATACTCAAGTCTAAAACGTTTCGACACTGTGGAAGAATGAAACTTCTAAGGTAATGCAGTAGGTATGGGGTTCTTCAAGTAGGGCATTAGGGGGTTTTTAAAGGGTCGGCAGCGCGAGTGTTACGCCCCTGATGATACACACGTCTATTGGCACGGTGACTGCTTCCCATCAGGTGGGCCATGAGCTTGTCTGACACCTAAGTGGTATAAAAAAACGCAATCAATATGTTTTGCGGTTTATGAAGCATATTTAGACACCTAATCGCAAAGGAAGTCCATAAACCATAAAGAGCCGTTTTATTAGGCACCCGTTGATCAATGGATCATGATAATTTGCAGAAACTAAAATCTCATAGCACAAGTAAGTGAATGTCCCAGTCAATTCAATTATTTTAAAGCGTGCTTTAAAATAGAGATTCGATATTTCTGAACGACCCGATATAAAATAGCCGAGCAGAAATCGAGCGAAATGGAAAATGCACCTTTTGTTCCGCAGGTACAATCTAAGATCATATGTCAACCTCTTTGGGTGGTCCAAAACAGATAGCACAAATATTTTGAACACATTATAATGTTAATATGCCCTGTCTGTGCTGACGCCGCGGCTTTGTCGCCCTAGACCACGACGAATGTCACACTGTTTAGTAAACAACACCCATTTTATCCAGACCCTCGTCATCTGCATGTATGTAAGTATTGTTAACAAGAGATGAAGATCTAATAAGGTTGGTCGTAAAGATGCGCACGCGATGTCTTGAATCCTGATTCTGTATGTGCTGTGGGTGATGATTCTTTAGTCCTTTGTATCTGGCACTATTGTTTGACTCGGGTGCTAATGCAAAAGACACATAGGTAATGAAAAGGCTAAATGAATGTTTTTTGCTGGTGACCACCAAAGGACTTCAGAAGCAGGAAGATTTTATTTAAATACGCTTTTTGAAATATAGTTTGAACAAAAAAAGTGGTCCGGTAGCACCAGTTTGAGATTATGATTGTGTGAAACCATAATTGACTTGATTACCAGGTCTTGCAAAGTGTTATTAAGTTTTTATTATTGACTATATTAAAATCGTAGATGCTCCAAGGTTAGTCGGAGTGCGAGGAAAATACCTTATTGGATAACCTAATACCCTAGTAATTGAAACCCGAGACGGCATGCGTTTTAGTTGATTTGATGCCGACACACCCCTCCTCGATGTCCGACGGGGCTTGTATCCGTGGGTATTCCGCAAGAAAAAGAGGTTGTTATAGCTCACAAAGATTTTGTGAGCATGGTTTGCGGGGGTGAGGGCTAACCCATTTCGATCATTGTCGATCTATCCACCCGCGAAGAGGCAACGTCCACATGTACCTGAATGTCGCTCAATCGAGAGTACTACGTGTAGGTGCCCGCTTGATTTCAGGCTCACTCGGCAGAGTGCATAGTAGGTATGTCACCCACCTTGGGGTTTAGTGAGTATATCCGTCCAGTTGCCCCATTATCGGACACGCCGTGTGTTACAGCATTCCCTACGCATACAAAAAATAGCTTCAAAGGTCTTGGTGAACCACTATACACCTTACTTAAATAGCTGTATAATCTCCAGTTAAATAACTAAATCGATTAGCAATATCAACTTGGTATCAGATGTTTATAAAAAATTAAAATACTTATTCACATATTTTCATACTATAAACCGAGATAATCCTATCACTGAAGTATCTACAATAAAAAGGCTTCTCTCAATAAAAGATCTCAAACCATAATCACAAAAGTGAATGATCCTATAAGCTACTTAAATCATTATACTGTCACACATCACCTTACGTAAGCTTCAAGAGGATTCTAGCGTAGCTATAAATATCAAACCCAATTACCCACCCCATTACTTCCACATCAAATTACAACATAAGCACATAATGATAAAAAAAGAATAACACTAAAGTAACGGCTTAATCGCAACTGGCTTGTACACATTCGATACAAACACCTTCGGGACAGATAAAAGTGTTACCAACACATAAATAAATATATTCATTAGACTACACCCACACCATATCGACGCACTAAATCCTCCTTGTCGGCCTCTGTCTAAGGAGGCTGTACGAGAAATGAAAAAGAAAAAAGAGCCATACTTGGTAGGTACTTTAAATGAAGGTGTTTGTAAGTTGGGTTTAAAACCAGTGGACAAATTTTTGATGGCGGTTTTTTATACAAAGATATACACTTAAGAGGATATGGACTTTCGTATAGGTACTTAGGCTTCTTGTTTTTTATGGCGTCAATTAATGAGTTAATAGTTCTCTAGTGGGTAAGATTCCACTACTATCTGATGCCCGCGGTTTTGCTCACGCGGATGTCGGTTATCGTTTTTTGGCCATACCTCCGGTTATACTTCACCTAAGATCAATCACATATAATCAAATGTACAGCAGATTTTAAGTCTAACCTAGACCTTTCTAATAGAAAAAAAAATGGATCTAAATTCGTTCCGTAGTTTTTACGTACATCGCGAACAAACTGACAAACAGACAAGAATCCAAAAAAAATCTTGCATTCAGAATTGTTCAAAAGACAGGAAGTTTTTTTTCCTATCTCCAATGTATCTACTACTTTGCAATTTTATAATAGTACTAGCTTTTGCCCGCGGCTTCGCCTGCGTGGATGTCGGTTATCGCGACCAAACATAGCCTATGTCTCGAGGTCTAATCTAATCTACCCCTATACCAAATTTCATCAAAATCGGTTCAGCGGTTCAGGCGTGAAAGCGTAACAAACAGACTGACAGAGTTACTTTCGCATTTACATATAATATTAAGTATGGATATGGATAGATGATGACTATCACAAAGAGGCATGTAGATACAATTGTATCTACTGATATAATGTACCAATTACATTATTTAATAGGTGTTATGTATGATACCTAGTGCAGTTAATTAGGTATCTACCTATTATTTAATTATGTACTTATCGTTTTTTTGTGTACGAATTATAGAAACGATTGGAGGTAGGTACAGTCAATATGTAACGAACAATGATTGTGTGACAGTTCCGGGGGTGAGGTGGAAATGGTGGAAGAGTGATAAATGCTTTATTGAATTTTTGGCACCTATGTTTAATGTCATTAGTTAAAATATACAATTTAAATAACTTATAAACTTGATAGGTACTACGTTTATATACCATTCTACACCTACTTGAAAAAAAAAAGAATAAGTAATATCTCTGAAAACATTGAGAAATCAGATCTTCCTCTTCATCGAGCAATGCTTCTGCTTCTTCAATGGCTAATATATATTTTCCTAGCAATTTTTTTCTGTCTATTATTTGGCTTCGGCTACAGCGTTGTCTGTTATCCCACATAAGTCCTCAAATAGTATCTACAGGTGGAAGGGCACAGTGGACAAGAGAGCAAATGTGACATGGACTGCGATAAAAGTTGTGTTATTGTAAAGTACATTGCGATTTAAAGAAGATAAAACTGAGTAAGTTAAATTCTGCTGCATTAAATTTTATATTAACTCTGTCTATACACTGGTGTCATATAGTTTATTAAGGACATAGGTTATAGCATAATATAGGTAGGTAGTTGAATTACGACCGTGTTTGAAACTTTAAACGTTTTTTAATTTGCGGTCTAATCGCGCCTTATATTATTTTTTAACTGTAATAATTTACTGGTATCATATATAATCATTATTTCATGGTTTTTCTTCTTCTCTCTATTTATAGGTATTTCTATCTAAGTATCTATAATTAAACAAATATTTTCAAAAATATTAAAATTTCTATTGGATAACATTGTAGTTAATAACACCGATTTGAGATATTGGTTGAGTTCACTCACCGTAACGGTTGAGTGATATAGCTGCCTTCGTAACCTAAACATATTCAAACTTGCTTTTTATACGTCATAACACCCACAGACTTGGTTTTAAATGTGATTCATCAATCTCTATTTACATTTTAGTTTTTACATTGCCCACTCTACATTTACTTTACATTAGGTACTCATAAAAGAGCGCATTTGTGCAGTCAGTACCTATGTAGGTACAGGAAAATAGCTAAGAAACGAACTACATAGTTTTACCATGCTTAACTCAAAATATTAAATGAGGTTATTAAATAAAAAAATCAGAATTTTTGATTAAAATAAAAAATTTACATGGCGTGGTTTCAACACAAGTTATATATAGTACAAGAAGCTGTTTCTGCATGATGTAGACCTCCTAGATTTATGTACAAAACACCGGGTAAAATGTACAAAATCATGCCAATTCTGAGACAATCAAATTTTGACCACAAATGGACTTACCTATGTTGTTTTGCCCCGCCGAGTATTCCTAGTATTCTAGTACATAAAATATTATTTAATTCTAAAGCGAGGATTAATTGAACGTTTTAACATTCATAACATAATTTTATAAATGTCTGTTTTTATTTTTAACCAAATAGGTACCTGCGTATCTACAAAAAATCAAAACAATGGACGACTTTGACATAAGTTATTAAATAAAAAGAAAATCAATTTAATTGTCACGAATGGATTTAAGAGTGCTTTCACATGGAATCATTTTAACCGCGCGAGTTGCGTTGCACTAAAAAGTAGCGCGGGAACACAGTGCTACGAGCTGTTCGCTCTTTCGTAGTCGCATCGCTTCGAAGTCGCAAGCGATTAGACGGCGAAAGTCACATCCTACCAGTGTAGCTTCAAAGAATCGCTTTGAGGTGAAAAGTGGAATTGTTTGTCGATATGTCACGTGTAACAAATAATGTCAGCCCCACACATTTCAAACTTTTGAGCAATTTGTTTCGAAGTAATTCCACTGCTAAAATATAACTTTGTCAAGAGACCCAGTGGGCTCGACAATGTCACATTATATAGGAATAACGTCAGTGGAAAAGTGTAGTGACATTAGATATTTGTCGACATGTCACATGTAAGAAATAATGTGACTCCCAAACATTTCGGACTTATGCGAATTCGCTATGAAGCGATTCTACTAGTAGAATATCAATTTGTCTACAGGCCCAGAGTTGCGAGTGAATGTATGTCCCAAATTACATACGCCATAAGCATGTTTTAGATAAAAATTGAAAATTAAAAAAAATGAAACTAGTTACGTCATATCAAACAAGTAACTGGACATTTCTTTCAAATCGAGTTCGTAACGTGTTCGACAAATATTGTGTGAGATTAGTACAGTGCCTATGTCGTGCGTTGAAGGATCTGTTCGAATCCTATATAATTTATGTCACACACGTTAAGAATTCGGTTCGAAAAAAATCCGTGTTTGGCCCACAGTTGTAATGTGAAGTGTTCCGCTTACAGCATTATTATGGTGCGACTGAAACGCCTTTATATGAAAACACTCTTAAGCTACCTACACAATGGTAGCATCATAACGCCAGTTGCGTTGCGGTAACCGACTTTAATACTTTCCCTATAATTATATGTCACGCAAAAAATGCGACAGTGATACAAACCCTACACTGTAATCTAGCAGACTATTATAATATCCATTGAAGTGAGTAATGTATTTTTGCAATAAAATATTCAGTATTAATTAGGTGTACAAGTGATATTTTTACTTTCTTTTTCAAGAAAAAAGTAATAGACCTAACTATTGTATACCTATTTAATACTTTTTTCATGTTCAATGTCTATACCTACTTATCTATAATTTTATACGTTCTGTGGAACCATTATGTTTTTGGAACTTCCAATCATCTAAGCCCCAAAATAATCATAGCTTGTACCTAATAGCAGATAGATTACGAATTGTTTATTCATCGTTTTTTTTTGTAAATATAAACAAATTATACCTAGGTACATAGAATCACCCGAACTATACCAAAAAGATATAGAAGAGGTATATTGATTGATATTAATAGGTATTTGTACAAAGTGGGCATCGAACCGGCGACCTCTGAGGTGGCAGCCGAATAGCAAGTCGAACGCTCTAACATAGCAAAACAATCATCATTAACGTACCTTTGAACTGCCTCATATTACACCCAGGTTGCACACGCATGTCACAATTACGTAGGTACCTACTTAACGTGACAGGCACAGTACTGAGCCAGCTCAGCTCAGCTGAGCTCAATTCAGCTTTCATAGGCTGACGTTGGGCAGTTCAAAGGAATGGAAATTCCTTTGAATTCCGAAAATATAATGATAGGTATTTTTTTTTCTATGTAGGTACCTAAAAATTCTCTCCCTCCCTGGAAAAAAATAACTGTAATAGCTTACATTATAATTAAGATTCTAGAGTAAATACGATTAAGTTTAGAATATTATTATTGCCTACGCTACGAGTACAACTTAATTGGAAATTTGTATCATCTTTAAGCAGAAACTGTTATAACGGATGCTAAGCATAGTCAACTAGAACTGAACTTAATTAAAACCTAATCGGTGTATTATCGACGTCTCTGTTGTATAGTGTAAAACTGCGTAAGCTAGAATGAGAGAGGTATACATTAACACCTTCTATATGAAGAAATGTTTAAACATCACCTGTGCTCACTACCGTAATTCTACCGAGCGGTAGAGCACCTGTCCCTTTCATACAGTTCATGCTTAAGCTGAACCGAACGAGTGCGAGTAGGAGTAGTTTCATTTGGTCGTCAGCGAAAAAGGTCGTATACGCACTGCCATAATAAAATAATCTCGTCATTATAGTCACGTCGTTAAGAGATATATTGTTTTAGTATTGTTATATTTGAATTTCAAAATCTAAGAACGGGACGGAAGGTTGCGTTGCAATCGAACGCTTTTGTAATTTTGACGCGTTCGGAAATCGAATTAAGAAGGTTAGAGAGAGAGGTGCGCGGAGGTTCTAGTCAGTAGAGGTAGTTTTTTGTTATTGTTTGGCGGTGGAGATTTTTTCTGAGGCGTGCAAATGGGAGTAGGCGCGCGAGTGGGCGCGCCGGTTCGACAAGCGCGCTCTTCAGTGTTCTGGCTGAGCTTCAAGCGAACGCGTGCGAGACGAGTGCCGCCCGTGGCATAGGTGCTTCAGACCTGTTATCAGACACATAGTTGATAGACCTGGCGTACTGTTGATCATAACGGTGGACTTTTTTGTGAACTTTGATTGGTGCCGCATGCTAGCGTTGCAGAGAGCTCGTTATCAGAAGGTGGCTCGACCATGTTGATATCGGCGGGCAGTGGCCCCACGCCCGAGTTTTCCCCCGTTTCGTGCTGCGCCTCTTGGAAGATGGAGCCAGCGCCCCCAGTGCCTGCAGCCATCACCCAGTCCCTCAACATATCACCCAATGGTAAGTTTGGCTTTATGTCTCTATATTTTGTCTAATGGATTTGTTATCCATTAGACAAACCATTAATGCCAGCTCCCAGCTCCTACCCCATGGATTTTAACACCTTATCATTGAAGATGTAATCAGCTTTTTTAATGTTTTGAAGTTTGTTTGTGTTATTAAAAAAGAGTATACTTAATGAATATTAATGAAATTAGGAACCAGTTATGCTTAACATAATATCTATAAAATTAATAATGCATAATGCAATAGTACGTTATGAGTATAATTTTATTATGCATAATGCTTCCCTTGACCTACGAATCAATGAACAGGCACATTTTTAGTGTATAATATCATTAAACGTTCCCTACATTTTTGGAAACGGTCATTCTAAAATAAAGTAAGTATTGTTTTGTAAGATAATGATAAAAATGTCAATATACCTAACAAAAAGTAAATTATTATTATGCTGCTTCTAACCTAATATTTACTTACATACTGAAATAAACATCATAAAAATTACCTTTGTATAAGTACTCGTAATACGAAAATAATATTCATACTTAGCTACTTCTATTTTTCATAAGTTTTTACAGTTTGTAGGTATCTGGAATAGCTTCATTAATTTTCTTGTGAAAGGTTTAAAACCTCTCCTTTCATCCTTTTATAATTGCCCAATGAGTTTTCTGACAAGCGTAATAGGTTGGTAATTATGATAAAATATTCCTTTAGATTGCTATTTGATTTTTATTGAACTGTTGATAACACAATTAAACATCAATGTGGCAACTTACTATTGAAATTTTAAAGCAATAGGTATATCCCGGATCCAGGAACTGTCCAGGGGGTTCAGTTAGTCAGAGTAGGTATATTCTCTCTATAAAGGGATTGGTGATGGGTTCAAGTTCCTTAGATGTTGTCTTTTTCTAATTAAAAAAAAAGTATTTATAACTACTCTTATATTTACCTAATATTATAAACCCTGAACACGGTGTTCTTGTAAATTTATGCGATGTAATAAAGAGAAAGCAAGAAAGAAAGAAACATTTATTTAAGACACAACAATAGAGAATCACTAAATATTGTTTTATTATTATTGGATTCAAGGGCTCAACTTCTTGATTGCAAATGTGATACCTTACCGTTGCAAACTACCGATCATAATACTAGCTGTATACCGCGGTTCCGCCTACGAAAAGTACAAATACGGGCAAGTAAACCCACAGGAACCTATGCCCGGTAGGTATATAGAGGGCTATATGCGTTAAATGTAGAGCCGTTCCGCCGCCGGTCGCCTGACCGCCTGTGAGAGCAATAAACAACCATTATAAACTTTTGCATTTATTAGTAAGATTCTAGGATCCCTAAGTAAGCATAATACCTTAAGGTTCTACAATTCATAAAAACTATTTTTTTGAATAGCTACGTATATTAATAATAATTTTATCAAAATACTTTAATTTAAGAAATTATATTAAAGCACAGAATACATTAAATCTATCTAGATTATTATAATATTGTAAAATAGTTAGGTATGTATACATAGGAGATATTTCGATGTCGGTTTTTCAGACTTAAAATTGGTTAAGTAGAATCGGAAATGTGAGCAAAAACGATATCCGACTTCCGCGCGGGTGGAGCCACGGGTATCAGCTAATATTTTATAAGGTATACGTACGGTCTAATTAGAGAAGGCTTCAAGTAACATCAGGCCGTAGCATCAAATGATTTTGTATTGAGGTTCTACGGTTGAGGTTTTAATATTCCTCAAACTCAAGTTTTCTTTTCTAGTTCATCATCCCACTGGAATAGCTGTGACTGCGACTTCACTTTTTTTTAAATATTTAAGGATTTAAATTTATAAGGTTTTAATTGTGGTGCGTGGAACCCTAGTTATTATTTTTCTGAAACAAAAGTAGCTTATGTTACGCTTTATAATAAATATTTGCCAACAAAAGTCGCCGTCCTTCAAAATCATCAAAGTCCTTCTATAGATTCATATTCCACCAGACAAAGTTACACAGACAGACAAAAGTTCAAATAATGCTTACTCCGGTTTTAAAAAGCATTTTCTTTATCACATAATATTTGACTGAGAGTTTGATATCATTATAGTGTTGTAGAAACGATTTATGTTTATAAAATAATAAAGCGATAGCTCCGATTTTAACTGCTAAAAAGGTAGTGAGAAAGTAATAGAGATAATGCTCTTTTTGAATATTGAAGAACTGTAAATAGACAAAAAAAACAGCCCACTGAGTTTTGACGTTTTGTAAGTGCCGCATTGAATGGTCAATATTTTGACTTTGACTCTGCAAAACCGAAGTAAGAAGATCTTAGTCGAATTATTTGGATTATCGAGAGCTGTGCAATCTGTACATATTTTATCATGCTACAATTATAGACTTGGCAAAGCTACAGGTAAGACTGTTAGGTAATATAAAAAACTACAAAAGACTGTTTATTTGATCAATCATCATACAAAAATTACCTACTAATTCTATTGTCATAAAACCACTAGTATTCAAAACCTTAAATCGAAAGCTGGTAAATAGCTTCATCATAAGTATACAGAAATAATCACAGAACATGGATTTTTCTTTGTTCTGTGGAAATAATGATAGAAACTTGTGACTTGTATTTATTGTAGGCGGCTGCCATTTAATTTTGGATGTAAAAAGTGGCTGACTGAAATTGATACTTACTTCACACTTTTGTGAACGCTACTTGGCCTTTTGACTCGGTTTGAGTACAAAGACGAGCCTTGAAGATTGTCGTCCATTCAAATTGACCAGCGGTATAAAGTCTCTAATTCATCAAAGACGTTATATACTTGCTTTAATATCATTAGGTACCTACCCACAGTCACTATGGGTATTAGCTTAACCAGTTATGGACCACTAAGTATTTTTGATAAAAAGAAAATAAACCGACTTCAAAAGTATATCGGTGCATATAATCTACAACGGATATAGAACTGAATATACTGTATACACCTGCAAACCCATTTCCCATACAGGCGTGATGTTATGTTATGAAAACAATGCCTAAACATAACGATATTAGTAATCGTGGACTATTTGCTGACATTTATCGTCTGTCTCTCCGATACTTGTCATCAGTTCTATGATAATTTGAATGGAGCCATTTAGAAATAAATGTTCGCCTAAGCAAAAACCATAATGGTGTTCTGTCCTCGTGATTCTTTCATTAGGGTCTTCGGTTGAACCCTAAGAAGGAACTCCTCAGGAAAAAAATGTTTATCCACATTTTAAAACCCATAATATGTAGGGTTCTAGGATAGTACTTTATAGAATGTCCTTTTTATTTTCTCTTTTATTTTCCCTACGTATAGTTATATCACCTCCGTCGCTAGCGGGGGCGGTTATATTGGACTAGAACCGACTAAAATTGCACACCGTCTCAGGTCTTTAAATACCGGGGTGTAAGTTGACTCAAAAGGCATTGCTCTCGCACCCAGAATTATTGTTTATTTATTTGCCTATCGTCGTATTCTGAAGAGGAAGACGCGCATCGTATCGTCTTCATGCCTATTCCATAAAATTCTAATCGCCTCCGCGCCTTATCTGTGCCACGCCTGCACCACGCCCGTTTCTCGCTTGTCCCTTATCCATATGTCTTTTCTATATAATTCACGCCCATGACTATACTTGATTATGTCATTTATTCGGTAGTAAGTATTCATTCCACGTGCTCAATCCACCGCCGCATACCTGCATCAACCATCGTCACTACATGTGTCGTTACTGATACATATACCTATAAAATTTACATACATACCTTTATTAGTGTTAATCAGGTTCGATCACTGCTATTAACCCACGCAATGGAATACGATAAAGATATTTGGTCGATTAGACCAGGTGTCAGTAGTAATATAATTGAGGATCGATGTGAATTGCCTTTACATATATATCACAGGTGTTCAATGCAGACGGTATCTTTATCTATAGGTCATGTCCTACGGTGTGACTTTATGTCATAGCCTTGGCATATACCCGCGGTTATTACGGTTTTCGCATTTTTGACTATATCTCCGGTTCTACTCAACTGATTGTGATCAAGTCTTTTTTTAATATCTACAATGTACAAACACAGCTAATTTACAATTTTGTAATAGTATATAAGTCACCCATATTTAAGACATTTGTTTGTCTCCAGTTAGTAAGTACGTAGTGGTCAGTGATGAGCCATGTTCTATAAAACTCACCTGTACGCTAGCATCAGGTGTTCGCACAATGGTGCATTAGTTCACTGCTAGATACGCCAAGATTCCTTTGAAGTGTGCCAAATAAACGACAACATTACGATTGCGCATCTCGATGGCCAATCATTTTATGTTCAGGACTCTCATTATGTTTCCATGATTTTATTCATTCATAGACCTGCCTGCGATCAAATTCATTTACTGCGCTGATTAGGTGCCTACTTTCTCTTTCTAATATAATATCATACCTATTGTATGAGGTGCCGGTAACTGATATCGATACCTGATTCAAATAATGACACATGGAACTGAATTTATATAATTGATTTTTTTTATATTTAGTCCGCTGGATTAACTGTACCCCGTCTGATGGTAAGCTGAGGTGGAGTCCAAAAACTAATAGTCACCATACCCAAGAGATGCCTCTAGTCAGGATTCACCTTTGAAACAAAAAAATCAATATCAAAATCGGCTCATCAGTTCGCTACGATGATGCTACGAACAGATTATACACACATAGACAGGTCAGGGTTTAAAAGAAAGCAGATGGCGCAAATATAGTTTTAAGAAATGGTTTCCATGAATTTTCGGGAAAAGTATTATGTTACTCTAGGAATCAATTAGGCAATTACGAGGGCAATCGATAAGAGCGTCGACGAATGGACATGGAATGAAAAAAGTAGAATGTCAAAATGCTGTAGTAATATTTTTAGACACAAAAGCCCGATATTCTTAGGCTCTGTTTGAGAAAAATATGGATAAGCCAGGGAATGTATGAAGGAATAAAAGACAAAATAATTATGTCTAGTAATTTTCTACTGATGAAATTGGAATGGATAAAATTATGAAAGCGATGTAAATTATGAGAACCATGTATCAATTGAAAGAATATTAATATTATTATGATTTATTTAAATCGCTAATGAAATAAATACAGCTACTCGTTTAATTCCATTGGTATCTCAAGGTCTATTGTAATATACCTAGCATAGTCTGCGTAAAGTCCACAGAGTTCAACATTGGGCACTGTGATGGTGGGTAAATTAGATATTCGCTATTCAGACCAATCACTATTCGTGGCATATCTTCAGGAATATTAGACAATTATCCTATTTTATATGGATTATACATGTTGTTTTCATACTAATCGTAAACTTCATAGGTATTACAAGGGAAATATACATAAACTCTACATATTTTTTTTTAGAATAACTATACTTACTATAAATGCCGTCAAAAATATGTTTTTTTTTGTTTGTTTATATAATATTTTCATTTCTTTAATCATACATCCGTTTGCAATAAAACGTTAATAACCAAATAATATTGGTTGATTTGATCACTTGCTAGAACAACTCTTGGACTTAGATTTAAAATTCTGTTGCTAATACGAGTATGTATATACTTACTGTTGTCCGATTAGGATATGAGATTACAAAATATAATTTAAAAAATTCAGCCTCTATTTTACCATTCACAATATACGGGTGTAGTTGGACATCACGTCATTTGTCATCACTGAAGCCAGCTGCTGCGATGAGTGAGCGAAAAGTGGCAACCATCGCGCAACATAGTCGGCATTGTATTGCTGATCGAACTAATTAATCGATAGATCGGTGGATAGATTACCCGGTAGCGTTTCCGGTGAAGGTTGCTCAATATTCACCCGTCCGATTTGTACGCGATACAGCGTTTGAAACGTTTTGATTGACGATATAGCAAATAATTGGACAAACAGAATTGGTTACCCGTTTAGAGCGCAGCATGAAGAAAAACTTAATTACAAAAAAGTTTATAATGTGCACGTAGTTCGGACGTGTAATTACTTAGAATATATCACATAAGTGCCCATCAACGGTGGAGCAAATAATTAAGTATTTACTTATTTTTTAAATTGCTTCTGATTGTAGGCGCGACTGCTCATTTCAATATACCTTTTTTAGTGTTTTGTCGAAGTGAGTTATTGTTTGAGTGGTTGAATCGCAATGCAACTACCTAAAACAACACGGTGTATACAAAATCAGAATTGTTGCGGGGCAAGGCGGTATGCTCTGGAGGAAAGTGCCGGCCTAAGTCTGTAAAATGTGCATGGTTGATGGGCCCCTCCCTCCGTGTAAAATAAAAAATATAATTCCTAGGAATAATAAGTAACATTACAAATGTGAACGTTTTTTTGCTTGTAAAAACAGCTGAAGTATAAAACTTTCGTTTAAAGTTTTGGATGAAATTTTGCACATATAACCCAAAACTTTTGTTTTTTGAACCTGTGGGTCGCGGAATTACCTAAGAGTAGCAGACATAGTCTAATTTCATTATTCATTCACTAATACTTAGGTATGAAATAGACATTCTAAGCACAATGACTATGCTTAATATGAAAGAGTTTTTTAGCAGCACAATATAGCTAAATGAACCTATTACGTTCCCCATTTGCAGGACACAGATGTAGCTAGGTGGTTAATGTAATAAAGAATGTTATTTTTGTTCTCTTTAGTAGATACTTCACTTTTTATGTTGTGATAATTCAATAATGAAACCAACTATGTACAGTCGGCATCTAAAGTGGCAGAAAAGGTTATCAGACTAAAATAGAATTATGTTTGTACCTTACCAACCCTTCAGGCCCAAATCAATTTCGCCTAAAAGTCGATACACCTGCTAAACAACGGACAAGTCTCTGGTACAGTTCTTCTGCATAGGGTTGATATCTGGATCCCGGGCTCCAAAGTGAAAATTGGGTAAACAGCAAACCGGCCGCAACTGAACAACCGCAGTATGAGGATGATAACTAAAATGTAATTTATCAATAACTATTATATTTCAAAAGTTTTAGGGACTGGCGGTTTGTATATTTTGTGAAGCTGCTTTTGTTGCTGGCTATACTTATTTAATTGAGTATTATAAAATATATTAACGTCAATTATCTGACTCATAAAACCAATAAATTTGAATGAACACAATACATCCACGGGAATGTTGTTTTTACGTCAACGTTTATATCGAAAGACATTTGATCAGGTGCTTCAATAAATCTAATTAACATTTAAATGGTGATCACGCATAATAATCAGATAGTTTTGTAAACGAGACGATGCTCCTTAATTAGTAGACAAAAGCAACAATGTATTAATGAAGCATTAAGTCGGTTAACACATTCATGTACACGGGCTGATGAATAAACTATGTGGCAGTTGTTCATACCAAGCGGGAGGTGCGTATGACGCAAGTCACCACTGTGAAGCCTGCCGCGGTGCCGTTTACTATGAAAGGCCGATCCTTTGTATGTATGCCCTAACACACAAACACACACACACACACATAATTAAAGTTTACCGGTACCTGAAGCAGTAACAAAGCAGTTTAAAAGGGCCCTGTTCTAATAAGCTCAATTTGAGTTTGATTCTAATAAGGTCGTAAATGTGACAATGATTTTTCGAAAATCTTTTTGGTAACTGATAGGGCTTGAAATTTGTTTGATACGTAATCCTACTTCTTCTATAAATATGTTAATTTGTAATAGGTAATGGTAAGATGGATGGATAAATAGAAAGTTAAACTCAATGTTGCAGACCAACTAAAAAGTGACTACAATATGGAGTTCTTCAAGAAGGGTATTAGAAGGTTTAATAAAGGGTCGGTAGCGCAAGTGGGACGCGCCTTCTGTTGCACACGTCCATAGGCCGCGGTAACCGCTTCCCATCAGAATGGGCTTGTCTGCCATCCAAAAAAAGAGAAAAAATAATTTTGTGTTCCAAAACTTAACATAAAAAATCCAAAGAGAACTTTAATTTGTCCTCTGAAGATTATGAAATTATTTTTTTTTTTTAATATTCATTCATAAATATTTTTATCTCAATGTTAAGATTTTAAGTGCGACTGTACAATTGGTGACCTTATCGCATGGATGAATGATTGATGAATGCAATTTACTTTTTCATGAAAAAAAAACGGCTGAAAAGATCTCAATTAAATTTAAGTCAGAGATATGAGTAGTCTGGAATAACACATTTTTTGAATTGGCTACTGTAGGTAGATACAGCCACGGAATCGAGATCAGCCAGGTGTTCTTTTTTTCGTACGGAAATCCTCATGGATACCTCCTCCGCGGCTAGCGGGGCAGGTTAATGTCGGTCTCCTACCGACTAAAACCGCACACCGTCTTGGGTCTATATGCGCCGGGGTATAAGGTAGGCAAGGCATATAGGTAAGGCATTTCCCTCCTACCCCGACTGACCCTAGGCCATCTACAGTTTCAGTTGGCCCCCTCGGAGGTGTGTTAACCAGGGGTGTACCTGTAGTGCAGCTGTAATCGCGGGCAGAAACGATCAGTAAGCTGATTAATATATTTCATAGCAACTTATGAGATTCGAATCTAATCTCTCACATAATACGAATGGAATATCACCAAGCTTAAGCAGATAGGTATAGCTCGCTAATTGAATTTGCGAAATGAACAGTCTGACGAGAAAAGTCTATCCCACCAAAAATATACCTGTTAAAAAGGGGGACAAGTTCCTATCGGCTAAATTGTTCGCCTAAAAAAGGGTTGAAATCCAATCCAATCCCAAATTTAGATGCACTTTAAAATCGATTATAATCATCTAAATTTCTTCTAAACTTGAACTTAGCAGGTTTTCGTGCTGTACGTAACACTTGATTAATTGTATAATTAAATTAAACTGCCAAGTTCAAGTTTGCTGGAACTTGTCCTTGGCACTTGTCCTGTGCACTGTCGTGCGCTTAGATATAAATACTCGTACCTATTTATATTTTATTTTATTAAACTACGTGCACAGGCATTCTCTACCAGTCTACCATATCCTACACATCAAAGTATATTAAACACCTACCCTCCTCCCTCCCCTCCTCATCGGTACAATTACTGCAATTTAGTTTTATTACTGTAGCCCGCATCAATATAATACGATTTTGTTTAAATGTACCGTAAACGCCAATACAGTAACAATATGATTGTAAAACGTACCGCGAAGGAATAATTTGAATTTTTTAAGTGATTTGGTGCGGTCTATATAATAAAATAATCAATATAGAAGCAATTAGAATGAAAAGACATATTTTAGCAAAATTTTACGCTAACATTGTAATTTGCAACAAAAAGCGTTGCAAAAACTTACTCAACAGTTAATGAATTAAGTAAACTAAAAAACGTTCTTCGAGTTATCA
Source organism: Lithosia quadra (assembly GCA_963576445.1). Classification (NCBI taxonomy): domain Eukaryota; kingdom Metazoa; phylum Arthropoda; class Insecta; order Lepidoptera; family Erebidae; genus Lithosia; species Lithosia quadra. The sequence goes on along the minus strand of OY754878.1, from coordinate 10,004,072 downwards.
CGTACCTACTCACATAGAATAGTAGGTAACTTTTATTTGCAAAAAAGCTATGATCTGAAATTAAAAGATCTTTTTAGTTCAACTTAGTGGTTGAAAACAGTCTTTTTAAATCGTAGTCGACGAACGTAACAATGCAAGTTACGTTTATTTTCAAATTGATTAAAGTTTGTAATTTATCTACCTTATTGTAAGCGATTTGGAAAAAATGGTGTGAAATTTAATGCAATTATTTGTTTAGTTATCCTTTTAGTGCTACAAACAGATGCTAAAATAATTTATAGGCACCTTCTCAACATGACAGATCTGGTGATCCTTCAAAGGATGTCACTAGCATTCTGGTGGCTCAGTATTTGTAACTGACCACTTCGTTATTACCTAAACTAAACCAGTTCACTGAAGCTACAACGTCGTCGCTGATTAGAATTCTATATTACCTATTGCAAATAAAGTTTAAAAAGCTGCTATGAAAATATATTACACTCGAGAGCAATGAATCCGGGTCACTTAAAGAATGTTAAAAATCTCGGAAACTAAAAATGATAGGTTAATGCAATAAATTGTATTTAATAGACATTGTAATACTCCTTAAATGAAAGTAAAAAAAATATGAGTCACCATACATTTTATTAACACAAAATTACATAAAGAAAAAAACTGCTGATCTCTCCTTAAAACAAAAATAGGAAACAGGGCATATCTTAGTCTCGAAATACGATGCCCACGCTCCAGTTTAGGGCCGTTTGCAGGTCTAAGGGGTTTTAAATTAGATTCAGCAAGCCGACGTCTTACTGTCCATGCACTTGGGTTACTTCCTCCGAGGCGTCGAAACTGATTGGTGAGTTCAGTTCCTGTGAGAAAGCGATTTCGAAGCATGGTGTTCACCAAGTATCGGTCTTCTCGTGCTGTGGTACACCTGGTTCTGCCCGTTCCTGGTCTGCGTAGGTTAGAACCAGTTTCTTCGTTTAAGTGACCCGGATTCATTGCTCTCGAGTGTATTATAGATCATTTCGGTACGAAATGTGCGGATGCGGTCTGACTATTAAACGTTTGCAAATCGAGCACATTGAATATGCAACTAACTTGCAATCACTTACAATACAGGATGACGTTTGCCAAGCGTATTGTTCAAATACAATTTATAGCATAGGTACCAGTGTATCTATGCACCTAGTTCTATTCATATCCCTACTAAGATTAGGAATATTAGGCATCTTCAACTTGTAAAATATTTTGTTTTATTTGTTTGATCTTATAATCCATCCATCGAATATACATGCAAGAGTCACTGCAATAACTGAATTCTAATAAAAATTCGTAAATTCACCCATGATTCACACTTGATACCTTTTACCTTTCTTTCGAGCTATTAACGCATGTGTGTATTTGTGTAATGGCTAAAGTATATCCATACATTAGGCTTTTTTTAAAGCAGGGTTCAAAATGCATAAGAATGTACCTACATATGAGAAAAAGCAATTTTTAAATGTTTATCTGTCTGTTTTAATGAGACAATCCATGGAATGGCTAACTGATATTCACGAGACTCTCACTGGCAGATAGGTAATATTATAAGACGTAACTTAGACTAGATATACTTTGTACAAGATTTAGAGTACCGCGCAAACTATTAAATCCTTTGAAAAGTATCTAATATTCAAAATACACAAATTATAAAAATACACAACAATCAAAATACAACACACAAACAAACGTTGATGAGCAAAAAAATATTTCAAAAAATTAAAACATTCAATTTGTTTACATTAACTGCATTATTCGTTTTATTCAACTGTATTTTACACTACCTAGTTACCAAAATGACATATAAATGCAAACAAAACCGCAACAGCTCTATCCAGTATAATAAACCTATAAGTTTGCCGATTTAATGAACGCTCCACTCTCACAATAATGCCACTTGAACTCATACAACTATATAAGAAAGTAATTTTATTCAGTTTGTATAAAATTACTGCATTTATGGAGTGCTTTTCGAAGTAATTTATACAAAACTCTTTGGAACAAAATGGAGAAGAAATACATTTTTTAAACTTATTCTGATATCAAAATATTTTCACCCATTTCATAACACACTCACTGTTAAAAGAGTTTTACGAGTTTTGCTGAACTAATTATGAAGTGGTTTCACAAAAGTATATGTTACACTCCGGAGAAGGTTTTGATGTGAAACAGAGCAAAAAAAAAATATCCGATAATTGCGTCTAACCACCCAAATGTTTTATTCGATGGCGTCATTTCTACTTAATAGCTCTTTAGTTTGGCACCGACTTCAACAGAAAAGTCTTATGCGCATTTTGGTCTTTTGATTAAAACTTGTAATTCAGTTATTTTTAATTTTTAGTCCTATAAGTAGTTTATTGGTTTATGTTATCGGTTCTATTTTTATTAAAATTTTATTGAAGAAATAATGAGGAATTTTTAGAGTGAGTTTTAGCGAGTATAAAATAACATCAATTTCTGCAAAATCTAAACCAACCTCACCCAATAGCCAGTAGGTACATCTGCTTATTAATGAATGGGACTGGTGCTGGCTTCCCTCTCGGAGTTAGGAGGTCAACTGACGTAGCACTTGCTAAAATCGAGGTAAGTTAAATGAAGAGAAATAGTAGTAGTAGTAGGTTCAATGACGATACAGGAGGAATTTGTAATCTGGGATTTAGGAGCAGAGGTAAGTCCGAGTAAAGATGTATGGATCACGTGAAAGAGGATATGGCAAGTAAAGTAGTGGCTGTAGATGAAAATGATGGGAATATAATTATGGATTCTCCCGATCCGAAATAATTGGGACAAGTATATGCGACGGCTTCTGTGGCGTAGCGGTAGTGCATGCGACTGCTACGCAGGCGGCGCGGGTTCGATTCCCGCTCAGTGCAAATATTTGTATGCATGAATATGTCTATTTGCATTGGTCTAGGTGTTTCTATGTATAATGAGTAGGTAGGTATTTACAAAAAAGTAGGTACCTCTATAAGTATGTTTATCAGCATTCTAGAACCCAAAACACAAGCTAGTTAAACTATGCTTACTTTGGGTCTAGAGGGCGCTGTGTAGAATGTCGTAGAATATTTACGTAGAATATTTACGATGATGAAGAATGAACTCGTAATATCGTTTCGACGTCAATTAGATCTTGTGTTATAAACCAAACGTTACCTATAATACTTGCAGATGGCATCTTGCCATAAGAAATGCTGTATAAGAAATTTAAAAGTTAACGTTTCCAATTACCGAAGAGTAAACGCACAAGACGCAACAGGATTTTATTATAATTCAAAGATTTTATAAGGGAAAAATATTTTTTACTATCTCCTTTCATGTTATTTAGCTGAGTGCACCAAGCCTTAAGAGATGACATTAAATCGTTATATCTTGACGCCTGCTTCTAGTCATCTCATAAATAATAGTTAAAATGTAATTGGAATATTTTCTTAGAAGTAGTGTATAAGGATTACTGACATGCGGTTAGTTAGCACGTAACGTATATTATGTTAGTGTATTAAACACCATACCATAATACTTAAATGATTTTTATGTAAAAAACCACAACCGTAGGTAGTTATCAGTAGTGAATAGTTTTAGCAGGTAATAACACAATCCATAATCGAAAAGATTCCAAAATTTTACATATTGAAATTAGATAATTCTATTCCATTTTTAATCAACGACTTTCAGCTTTCAGCATTATTTCCATCATTTCCACTAATGTTCCGTAGTAGAGCCATAGAATAAATTTAATATAATAATATTAACAAATAAAAGTCCCTTATGTATTAGGTACTTGACAAGACGTGAACCTCCATTAATATTCAAATGGCATTGATGCTAAGTTAATTATGCTAAACTTGGCTTACCTACACTAGCCTTAATCTATTAATTTCGCTAATTCACTAATTCGCTATCTCGCTAATTCAAGCAAATCATGCCCGTTAACCATATTGGCAACTAAGTAGCTGACAAAGTCAATTCTATTTATACCTTCGATAGGTTGTAGGGGTACTCGTACCTATTACAAAAAATATTAGAAAGACGAATCTTATTTCGTATGAGAATA